>OZ004718.1:11703195-12055695 GCA_963924515.1 Vespertilio murinus | reverse complement strand
TACGTGTGTGTGTGTGTGGGGGGACGGCTCACACCTGTTTCACACGAGGGTCAAGTGCCTAATGCGTGTGAGGTGCAGCCCAGCCACATATGCCAGGAATGGCAGTGAGTGTTCTTGAGCAGTCAAGCCTTCTCACCCGGCAGGTTCCATCTTGGCTCGCCCCCCTGTGCCCCGACAACTGGTAAACCTCGGTTTCCTTCCCCCACTCCCTCCTGGGGGCCAGGAAGCCCTTGGAGGGCTGCCCACCTCCCCCTGCACTCTCCCTCCCTCCCTCCACCCCGCACCCAGCGCCCTCCCCACCACACCGCTTCCCATTTAACAGAACGAGTAATTAACAATGTTAATTCTAATCTCATTTGCTAATGAAGGCAGTCTAATTGCACCATAATTGGCAGCGGCAGCAGCAGAAAAACACAAAATAAACCCTGCGTGTGTAATTCAGTTTAACTTCCTTATAATTACCTTGCAGGCTGGGACCGGTGGTTGGGGTCGGGGTTGGGGGTGGGGGTGGGGAGGTTGGGGGATTAAGAGAGAGGGTGGGAGACGGGGTGAGCATAGCATTCCTCCTCTGTCCCACTCTGGGGTTCAGCCCAAGGCCTGAGAGAGACAAACTCCCTTCCCTTCCCATTTCCTGCTCAGGTCACAGCTGACCTATGACCTGCTCCACCCCCTACCCCTCCAATAGCTCCATTAGCTCATCCTTCCCCAGCGGCACCTTTTGCGGTGGGAACAGAAGCCGGAGACCTGGCCCAAACCACTTCTCCATCCTCACCTCCCAGCTCTGACCTTGGGCTGCAGCCGCTGCCCTGTTTGTGTCTCCCATTTGGAATGCCGCCCCTCCCCGATCACCCCCTGGAGAACCCCCCCTTTGAGACCCCTCCAGGGCAGCCGTCCCTGCCCCAGAGGCTGACCTGCACTCCTTTCCCCGTCGGAGCCTGTATCACACGTGCCATCGTTTGGCACGCTTTCTTTGTTACTAGATTGCGTCTTTTCACTGAAGTACCCTCCAGGGCCTGGCACAGAAGAGGTGCTTGAGTCTACTTTTTGTAGGATGCTGGAGTGAGACGCGGGTGACCCTGGAGAAGGTTCTGGAAGCATGTGTGTGGTGAGGAATGTGCAGAGACCTGGGTTCTGGCCGTGGCTCTCCCCCAGCTTGCTGTGTAATGGGGGCTGGCTTTCTTTGTTCTGTGAAAGCCTTGCACTCAGTAACCTCTCCTGTCCCAGGTGTCCTCAATGTCTAGGACTCTTTGAATGCTCACGGTGGAAATTCTCGCTCTCTTCCAAAAATAAAGAAATGAATCCCCCAAAGGTAGCCAACATTATAGTAACATCAATTCCAGGCCATTGTGTGAAGTCCTCATCTAAATTTCTTAAACATATATATTTTTATTGATTTCTGAGGGGAAGGGAGAGGAAGAGAGAGAGAGAGAGAGAAACATCAGTGATGAGAGAGAATCATAGCTTGGCTGCCTCTTGCACGCCCCACACTGGGGATCGAGTCCACAATCCGGGCATGTGCCCTGACTGGGAATCGAACCCTGACCTCCTGGTTCATGCATAGGTCGACCCTCAACCACTGAGCCACATCAGCCAGGCCCCGCCTAAGCTTCTTACACAGCCTTCTCCATCTCCACCAGGTAACCTCACTCCGATGCTGATGATTCTGAATAAATAAGTAAACACCTTCTCTGAACCCTAATCTAATGCCTCCCACCTCCTACCTAAGTAAGCAATACTGGGTAGCGGCTCCCCCCCCCCCCCCCCCCATTTCTGGAGAGAGATGAGCGCCCCAGGTGTTTGCTCAGCTTAGGCATACAATCATTTCCATAGCAACCAGCTGTGATTTAGGAGGAACTATAAACTGCTTTCCCTTAAGGGGTAGAAGGTGAGGAAAACCCGAATCTCAGGGTCTGAAGAAAGCACGTTGCAACTAGCATCCTTCCTCTGAGCCCGGAGACCCCAAACGCTGTGTCATACATGAACACCTGCTCTCGGGGTGATCGGAGGCACTGAGGGGGTCTCTTGGTTTCATTCTTCCTTAGGGACGTTCCTTGTGGGGCCCAGCTTCCTTCCCTCACGATGCCGGCATAACGGCAGTCCTGTGCTTTTTCCGCCAACACGGTGGAAATCCCTTTTGCTTCTCTGTTGTCGGAATCACGTTTCCCGGATCCCACACCTGCATGCTGTTCCTGGTTTATGGGTTTGTTTTGGTGCGCCGGGAGATAAAATTTCTGAGACTGCTCATGAGAGGTTTAACGCCATACAGCTTCCCGAGCTTTCGCATGTGACGAGATTTTTTCTTTCCTCCCGGTGGCTGTCACATCTTTCCTTCTTCCTCGGGGTTCTGAAATTTCCCGACGCAGTGCCTCGGTATCAGGGGGCCTCTTCATTTGGAAGCTCACATCCTTCAGTGCCCAGACATTTACTTACATTACTTCTGTGATAATTGTTTTACCTCCAATTTCTCTCTCTTTCGGAATCACCTGTTAGATGTTATATCTCCGGGACTGATTTTTTGAAATTTTAAAGCCATTTTTCCTCCTGTTTTTCTTTTTTGTTCTTTCTATAGATTTCCTCAATGTTATTTACCAACCCTTCAGTGGAATTTTTTCCCCCTACTTCTCTCTCATTTCAGGAGTTTTTAAAATATATATATATTTTATTGATTTTTCACAGAGAGGAAGGGAGAGGGATAGAGAGCTAGAAACATCGATGAGAGAGAATCATTGATCAGCTGCCTCTTGCACACCCCCCACCGGGGATTTGCCTGCATTCAAGGTACATGCCCTTGACCGGAATTGAACCTGGGACCTTTCAGTCCGTAGGCCGACGCTCTATCCACTGAGCCAAACCGGTTTGGGCTTGAGTTTTTTTTTTTAATCTCCTAACTGTTGTTTTTGTTGTTCATCCTCAATCAAGGATATTTTTCCCCACTGATTTTTAGAGAGAGTGGAAGGGAGAGGGAGAGAGAGAAAGAAAGAAAGAGAGAAGCAGAGATGTGAGAGAGACGCATCAATTGGTTGCATCTCTCACACACCCTGACCACTGCCAGGGATGAAGCCTATAACTGAGGTACGTGTCCTTGACTAGAATCCAACCCTTAACTCTTCAGTCCACGGGCCGATGCTGCACCTACTGAGCCAACTGGCTAGGGCCTGTGTGTGTGTGTGTGTGTGTGTGTGTGTTAATAGGAGCCTAGTCTCTAATCAGAAACGCAGACCTGACAAGAAAAGCGGGAGCTGAGAAGACGGGGAAGAAGCCTCAAAGGCCCCTCTTCTCTTAGTTCTCTGAGGATGGCTGGAAGGCTTTGAGATGCCCTTCACCTTCCTGCATTGCTTCTGTTTGACCCTCCCCCCCCCCCCCCCAGGTTTTGGGTTTGCTCTCTGTCTTCTGCATGGGATGCCCTGGCTGCCTGGAGGCTCCGTGTGCCTGGCCTGGTGGTGGCCAGAGGGTGGAGGGTGCTCGAGGTGGCGGACATTTGGGGCCACTGTCCCGGTCTGCTCTTGGGCCAGAGCAGTGGTCGGCACACTCATTAGTCCACAGAGCCAAATGTCAACAGTACAACAATGGACATTTCTTTTGAGAGCCACATTTTTTAAACTTAAACTTCTTCTAACACCGCTTCTTCAAAATAGACTCACCCAGGCCGTGGTATTTTTGTAGAAGAGCCACACTCAAGGGGCCAAAGAGCCGCATGTGGCTTGAGAGCCGCAGTTTGCCAACCACAGGGCTAGACCGTTCCATCAGGAAGGACTCCTCCAAGCTCCGCCGGGGTGGTGGAAGCTGGGCTGCTGATGTTCAGGAGATTCAGTGGGAGAAGGACCGTGCAGACTTTCACTTACCACCTCTGCTTCTGTCAGTACCTTCCTCTGGGTGAGGCCTTGTGCTCTGGAGTTTATAAAATATATTGTTACTGATTTCAGAGGGGAAGGGAGAGGGAGGGAGAGATAGAAACATCAGTGATGAGAAAGAATCATCATTGATCAGCTGCCTCCTGCACGCGCCCCCCTCCCATCCCCCCTCCAACTGGGGATCGAGCCTGCAACCCGGGCATTTGCCCTTGACCGGAATCGAACCTGGGACTCTTCAGTCCGCAGGCCTATTTATTGAGCCAAACTAGCTAAGGCCGTTCTGGAATTGAAAGCTGTCCAGCTCCGTGGCTCCCGTCCAGTGCCAGGGAGGAGGGGTGGTGCCGAGGGTCTGGCGGCGTGGCCCGCAGACCTGCAGCGAATGCTTTCAAATTTAGCCTGATGTGAGCCCCACTTCGGGAGCAGCTGGCACCCCCAGGACCTAGGGCTTCTGCGCCAGCCACCGGCCAGGCCTGGCCCTCCCCTCCCCCACGGCTGACGGAGGCTCCAGCCTCCTCCCCTCTCCTGACTCAGTAATTATTCACCCATCTGCTTCCGAGCGGCGAGAAGGCGGCTGTGTTGTCGCTGCTCCTTTTCCCTCTGCCTTGCAAAACCCTGCAGCCATGTCCCTGCGGTGCTGGGAGGAAGCGAGGCAGAGCGACCTCCTCGTGTGAGCGCAGCGCTGTCGAGTGTCCACAGCCCGTCCCCAGCCATCCCCCCCCCCCAGTTCATCTCCGCGAGGGCCCGGGGGCAGGGCAGGGCAGGGCAGGGGGGTGCTCTCTGCCACGTTCCCCCGGAACTCTGAACAGAACTCCGCAAGCAGCCTTTACACCGCTGTGAAGTGAGCAGGAGTTGGGAACAGGTGGGAGGTGGGTCCACACCGACACCCCTGCTCCCCCTCGCTCCCCGAGTGGAGTTTAATGAGAAGCGGAACGCCGTCGGCGATGAGGGCCCGGCGGGAAGTGGGATTTGGAATCAGAGCGGCTACAAACAGCCTGGGTCCGGGGCACCTGCAGCACAACTGCTTTGATGTGGTAACTGATGATGTGAAAATTAAAAGCGGAAATCAAAGGCAGAGCCTTGTGTGTTGGGAGGCACTGAGGGGGGCCTTTGAGACTCCTTCCCTCTCTTCTCAACTCCCGCTTTCCTTGCCAGGTCTGTGCTTGTCTTTGCTGGGATGCGTGTGTGTGTGCACGCACACGCGTGTGTGCATGTGTACATGTATTGGCATGCACCCATACGTGTGAGCACACATGCATGGGTATGTGAGAATCCATCTGCAGTTGTGTGAGTGCCTGCATTTTTTGGGGGCGTGTTTGTGTGTTGTGACAGCTTGTGAATCTTGACTTTCTATAGTAAAAAGCAACAGATATAACAGACCTGGATTCAAAGACACTCGTTTCCATATTCTCTTGGGCGCCTTTCTTGCTTTCTGAGCCTCTGTTTTCTTACCTGTAAAGTGAGGCCTGTGATGTGAAAGCTGCTGCCACACCGGGGGAGGCAGCCACGGACGGGAAGGTGCTTTGTAAAGGGTCAGGGATCACGCAAATGCCATCCACTCGTTCCGTTGCTCGTCTGTTCCTCCCTCTGAGACACACTCAGTGAGCACTGCCTAGCAGGGGCCCGCGCCGAGGAAACACTGGCTCTCTGGGGAAGCCAAGCACAGGCCCCTCTGGTACCCCGCAGAGAGCCCCAGCAGCAAGGGGGAGCACCCACCCAGTGAGAGGGGAGGAGGCCCTGGAGGTGCAGCCGGAAGTGGGGAGCACGAGGAGTAGCTTTGGACAAGCGCATGGAGGCAGGCAGTGGAAGAGCACAGGTGCGAGGAGGTGGAGGGGAGAGAGCGCCCCAGTCAGATGATTAGCCAGGAAGTCAGTCTGGGGGGGCAGAGGAGGCTCAGTGCTGGGGGCCAGGGCACCCCTGTCCGCACCTGCCCTCCCACTGGGGCAGTCAGGCTGGGGTGGGGTTCCTTCTCTGTGCTCATCCTTTTGTTCACTCCTGACTTCAACTAACCCCCTCTCTACGCTTCTCTGCTGTAGGCTGTGGGGGTGCAGCAGTGTCCCCCGCTCCCCTGCTGGGGCCCCTGGTAGCGACCCCGCCGCTCTGTTCCTCCCTCCAGAAGCGAGGATTCTTCCAGGGCAACGTCCCTGCGGGATTTGAGGCCGTTTCTCCCTTTCAGGGGGAACGCCTGCCAATGGCTTTTACGACGTCTAATAAAACGCCTCCCTCCCCCCCCTTTAGATATTTTTATTTCCCCTTAAAGGATGTACAGTGCGGGTGAGGACATCTCACTGAAATCTCCGCAGTAAATACCTCTTGGATCCCGTCCCCAGGCGAGCGGAAGGACAAAAGGACAAGGCAGGCTGGAGACGGCCTGGTCACCCTCCTCTCCCTCAGAGGGGGGGAGGGTCTGCCCCCACCGCCATGGAGGGGAGGGGGGGAGGGCCCTCCTGTGGCCCCCGGGCTCCATGTGTCCCCGCCCCTCTCCCCTCCACTGTGGGGGCCACAGCTGTGCCAGGCGCTTCACACCAGGGTGAGGGGTTCCGTGGTCAGGACTCTGGATCTGGTCTGCCAGGATTTGGCTCCTGCCTCCCCCGCTTTGCTACCTGTGGTGGAGACCTTGGCCGAGTCGTCCGATCGATCCCTCCGTGCCTCAGCCTCCTCTTCTGCGAAATGGGAATAACAGCAGTGACGTCCCACCGGTGCTGTGGGGTTGAATACATCCATTTATGCAGGCGAAGTCCATGGGGGAGGGTCTGGGGTCCAGAAAAATGTTAAGAGGCATTAGCTCTGTCGTCATTATTTCATCAGCGGAGCCAGGGCCGCTGTGTGTCTGTCTCGTCTCCCAGTGGAAGGGTGTCCAGACACTGGCTAGAGCCTACCAGGAAGGTGAGTGGTTTGCCCAACGTCTTGAGGGGAGAGCATGGGGCTGTGGGAGAAGTCCCTTCCTGTAGAAGCAGCCTCCTGTCCCCTCCCCTCCCTCCCACCCAGGAGGCAAGTGCAGCCCCCAAGAGACCCACTCAGGAATCATTCTGGGGTTCTGCTCGTGGAGCTGGCAGGGGATCCAGAAGAGGGGTGACTTCCCCAAGGCCAGCGTTGTCCCGGACGCCCCCAGGGTCCGCGCTCAGCTTCCTACTGACCCCAGGTCCTGGTTTCCGCCTTCCCTTCGGGGGGTCCATGGAGGGACGGGCCCAGGCTTCAGAGGCTGCGCTTGCTCCCAGGCCCCGGACGGAGGGGGTCCATGGTCGTAACTAGCGGTGAGTCAGACACTTGGCTCTAAGCTGGGCTGTCCCACGAGTTGGTGGCAGGGGTGTGAGGTCAGGGATGACACACGCCACGGGCTCTGCTGGACCAGGAGGCGCCGACACCACCGTCTGTAATGAAGCTGTCAGCGGGGGCCTCCCGGGAACAGGGAGCAGATGGAGCAGAAAATCACCACTTTGGACAGATGATGACTCAGAGGCTTGGGTGGGATGAAAGCCTGTGGGCAGCTGGGCAACGCCAGAGAGACCTGGGGAGGCCGGGCAGGGAGGCTCAACTCCGGGCCAAGCCCCGCCCACCCCACTGCAGGCCTTCCCTGTGGCCTCAGCTCTGCCACCCCATCCTCTGGGCCAGGAGCGGAGCGGGTGCTGGGGACAGGGACAGAGAGCCCCATCCCTGCCCCCCAAGAAGCTTGGTCTGAAGGCGGAGACGTGCCTACCTCGTCGGGTCCAGCCCAGGCTGAGGTTGGCGGCGAGAAAAGTGGGTACGAGGGCTTTGATCGCCTTCCTTAAGCGTCGTTGTCTGAGTTGAAATCTTGGCCCGGCTCCCTCCAATCCTTAGGACCCTGTGCGGGTGACGTCACCTCTCGCTGCCTCCGTTTGCTCACCTGTACAACGGGGTGGGCCATCATAGAGTTGGGACTATTACGGCTGTGCCACAGACTCAGTGGCCTGAAACAGCAACCGATCTATTATGTCTGGACAGGTTCTGCGGTGAGAAATTCAGACAGGGCCCCCTGGGGGACGGCCTATCCTTGCTCCACAGAGCTCAGGCCTCCGCTGGAAAACTTAAATGTCACGGGGAGACTCGGATGGCGGGGGGCTGGAATCATCGGGAGGCCGTGAAGTTCAAGGTCTGCAGTTGGCAAACTGGAGACCCAGGAGATCGAGCTGGTGGAGTAAGTTCCAGTCCAAGCACAGGAGGAGACCGGCGTTGCCGCTCAGGAAGTCAGGCAGTGAGGAAGGCTCCCTTACTGGGTCACTTTGTTCAGCAGATTGCATGAGGCGCACCCACACCAGGAGGGCCGCCCGCTGTACTCGGTCTATCGGTACAGATTTAACCTCATCCAGAAACACCTCCCCAGATCCTCTGCCAGAATAATGTGGAGTCACATACCTGGGTACCCAGCGGCCCAGTCAAGGTGACACAAACAATTGTTACCCAAGAGATTGCTGAGGGCCACCCAGCAAGTTAGTGGCAGGTCCAGGCAGTGGTGGCGAGGCAGAGAGCAGAGAATCCTGCTAGCGTTGCTACACGTTGGTGGGACAGAAGTGGCTTCCTCCCCAGAGAGAGTGCTGTGTCTGCAGTCCGTGGACCCGGGTTCTGGCTCTGGCTCTGGCTCTGCCACTTTGTAGTAATGCTGGGCCATTGCTTCTCAGGGCCCCAGGGCCCTCCTCTGTGTGAAGGGCGTCTTTGTTGATGCCATGATTTGCTGTGACCATGTTGCATGTGATGGCATCACAGGGAGTTTGGGGCAGAGAGCACAGCACAGGGTAACGATGTGGAGGCTGGAGCCAGCATGCCAGAGCCACCCACTCTGTGACCTTGGCAGGAGTTACCCTCCCTGCACCTTGGTTTTTGCACCAGTGAATGGGGATCTGGTGAGATAATGCACTAAGGCCAGAACCTGGTGTGGCACACATTCAAACCCTCCAAAAACATTAGTTATTGATATTTGTGGACAGCATATACCATTTACCAGGTATTTGATTTACATAAAACCCTTAGCTCATCAAATCATCCCAACACCTTAATAGGTGGTGCGGCAGAGGCAGATGCAGATACCCTGCATCCTTTTGTGCCTGGACACTCGGTGGACTACACTTCCCAGACTGCTTTGCAGTGGGGACCATGTGACCTCAACCTGGCCAATGGAATGTGGGAGATGCAATGCACCCTGCTTCCTGCAGGCTGGCTCCTCAAGCCTCCTTCTGAGGTTCCTGGTGTTCCTCCTTCCTGTTGGTTAGCTGCGGAAGGGTGAAGCGTGGTTCTCAACAAGGGCAGTTTTGTTCCTCCTCTCCCTGGGCACATTTGGCAATAGAGACATTTTGGGTTGTCAGAACCTCAGGGAATGCCGCTTGTGTCCACGGGTAAAGGCCAGGGATGTTGCTAAGCATTTGAAATAGCCACCCCGCCCCGCCCCAAGGTCACTGGTGCTGATTGAGAAACCTTGGTCTAGAGGGTTCCACAGCTCTGGGCAGTCTAACGGGGAACCTGGGCCCTGAGTGACCGCGTGGAGCACAGCTCTCCTGGCCTCCAAAGGCATTCGGCTAGAGGCAGGAAATGTGTGTTGGAACCACTGCGATGTGGGGGATTACTTGTTAGAACAGTTGGCCTATTTTGATTAATGCAGGTTGTGGTTGTTAAGATGATTTCATTAACGAGGCAACAGAGACGCGAGGTCACAGAGCTTGTAAGTGATGAAGTGTGGGCTTGAACCCAGGCTATAAAACCTGTGCCTGCCTCAGTGTCCATGCAGGCCCTGCTCAGCTCCTGGTCCTGCGGAGAAGCCTCCTCCTCCTTTCTGTTCCCTCTGCCTCCATCCCCGGGGGAGGGGGGGGTTAGATGGAGGCAGCTGCAGAACAAATCACCAAGTTGTCGCCAGGGCACTCCCCTGCTCTGAGGCCTCCTGCTGTGGGGTAGAGCAGGCTCCCCCAGAACTAGCTGGCTGTGGCACACCCCTCACCTCCTTACCAAGGGCCGATGCATGCCTCCTGCCTGAGCCCACGGTCCTCTGCAGAGAGCCCCTCCCAGCACACCCTCTGCCGCCCTGAGCCAGCCCCCACCCGGCTTAGGTTTGAATTTCCAGGCAGGTGTCTGGAAGCGTCTCAGCTCTCTGCTAATTTCCTGACTTGGCTTTCTGAAAGGCAGGGGCCCCGGAGGTGGCTGCCTGGAGCGATGAGAAGATAGCGGTGTCTGCTCTGGCTCCCTGCCTGTCTGCCTGCGGGGGCACTACTGCCATCTGCCCACCGGGGGGCCCTCCCTTGCAGTCCTGATGCTACACAGAGGGAGCTGAGGGAGGCGCTGGGGGGTCTAGCTGTGGGTGGGCCGCAGAGTGTCACTGGGGAGAAACACGCGTGTGCAAGGCTCCAGGACGTGTGTGTGAATGCGTGGGGGTGTGTTTACCGACACCCGTGACCCTAAGACTGGTGGGTCTACCCATAAGTCATTGGGCACAGAGGACTTTCCTTGTCGAGGGCACGTCAGGGAGAGAACCCTTCCTTCACCGGCCTAGCTTACAAGGTGAGTTAGGAAGTTCTTCCTCTAGTCTGCTCCATGTCCCTCTTGTCGCAGTCTGGGTCCGTTGTCTCTGCGTTGTGGAAATAGAGACACATCTTTTTGCCTCCCTGATGCAGGCCCTTCAAGTGGCTGAAAATAGAAATTGAGCTTCTCCCTCAAGATACTCCCCAGATTCTCTTCTGCAGACCAAGCAAACCTACCTCCCCTAACTTTCTTTTTCTTTCTTTTTTTTCTCACAGATAACGATGATCGCCGGGGAACCGTATGGTAGGAAAAATGTGCCTGCAAGTTTCCCCTCCTTTTTTGAGGTTCTTCTGTCCTCCTTTAAAAGCGCCCGTGTCTGCAGAAAAGACACAGGCCTTGGGCGTCTGGCAGAGGTGCGTCTCAGCTCCAGCGTGGTCTCCGAGGAGCGGGGCAACCTCAGCCACGTTACTAACCTCCCTGAGCGAGGCTCAGCCCTGGCACTTGGCCCTGAGCAGGTCACAGAGCAGATGCCCAGTGAGTGTTTGTTTCTTTCCCCCTGCCTTCCTCTATCCTCTCCCCACCCATTCCGGGGGTCAGGGGTGCATGCCTTCTACCCCCATCGCTCTTCTCATTTCTCTCCTGCCCTCAGCTCCTGCTGCTGCAGAAGGATCAGGTGAGCGCATGGCCCACGCCAAAGCTGACCAGCGGGGTGTGGAAATGGCAGGGGTCAAGTGCACAGAGAAATTAAGCATCGCGGTGGGGTCCCGGGGCGCAGCCACAGGAGGGAGGGGGCGAAGGGAGAAGGCTGTCCCCGTGGCCTCTGTGCAAGGAGCCACTTCCGCCCTCTGGCTTTTGTTCTTTCTCACCCGAGGATCTTTTCCCATTGATTATGAGACAGCGTGGGAGAGAGGGGGAAGAGAGAGAGAGAGAGAGAGAGAGAGAGAGAGAGAGAGAGAGAGATCCATGTGAGAGACGCAATGACCCATTGCCTTCCGTACATACCCCCACCGGAGATCGATGCAACCGAGGTGTGCACCCTTGACCAGAATCGAATCCAGGGCCCTTCAGTCTGAGGGTCAACGACTCTCTAACCACTGAGAAAACTGGCTAGGGCCACCCCTTAGTCATTTAGTCACGCTCCTGCCTTGGCCCCAATACTTCCCTTTTCTTTTTTTAAAAAGCAAATGTAATTTTATAGAGAGGAAGGAACCTGCAATCTGGATATATGCCCTGATCGGGAATTGAACCCGCCACCTTTTGGTGTATGGTCGATGCTCCAACCAGTGAGCCACACCAGCCAGGGCCAGGGCCTCCGGTTTAAAGCCGGGACCACCGCCCTGCCCGTCATCAGATGGTGGCATGAACTAGAGCCACTCCACTCCCCATGTTTCTCAGGCTCTTAGAGTTCTTTCCAACGGGAGGACAGGCTCAGAGGGGGGCCACGGTGTGCCCAAGGCTTCCGCCAAGGTGCGTGAGGCCCAGGCATCCTGACTCTGGGTCCGGGGAGGCCCCCACTGTGTTAGTTAGAAGAGGCGTTGGAGCCAGGAGGGGCAGAGACGCGGGGACGCAGGCAGCGTGGGTGCGAGGGCTCCGTCTGAAACATCTTCTCTTGTTCAGGAAGAGAAGGGGAAGGCCCCGGCTTCCCCAGCAAAGGAGGCCTCAGGAGGTTGCACCGCACTGTCCCCAAGGCTGGGGTGGCCTTCAGGTCCCACATCTGCGAGCAGCTTTTCTAATACATTTTATTGATTTATTATTATTTTTTACAGAGAGAAAGGGAGAGGGATAGAGAGTTAGAAACGTCGATGAGAGAGAAACATCGATCAGCTGCCTCCTGCACACCTTCTCCTGGGGATGTGCCCGCAACCAAGGTACATGCCCTTGACCGGGATCGAACCTGGGACCCTTCAGTCTGCAGGCCGACGCTCTATCCATGGAGCCAAACCGGTTAGGGCAATGAGCAGCCTTTCTAATTGGCTGCTGTCCCTCTGTCGGTGTGGTACAGAAATCCTCCCAGGGACAGAGGCCAGGTGGGTGGGGCAGATGGGGATACAGAGAGAGGCAACTGTTGTAGGTCCCCAGGAATACACCGATGAACAAAACCAGTACCCCCCCAAAAAGAATAAAACAACTTCCTTCCCTCAAGGAGTTTACATTTTAGATGGTGTGACAAAAGCAAACCAAACACCAAAAATAAAAAACCCCACTAGCATCAGTCACGAAGATGCGTGTTGTGGAGGAAGAGGTAAAGCGTGGAGGGGGGTAGGGGTGTTGGCGGTACAATTCGTCGATGACAGCGGGGAGGGCCTTACCTAGCAGATGGCGTCTGGTAAAGGCTGGCAGGGGGGGGGCATGTGAACGTCTGTGCGTGCGCCACGGCCCTGGGACAGGAGCAGGCCTGGCAGGGGCGAGGAACCGAGAGACCAGTGGGCCTGGGCGGAAAGGACGTGGGTGAGGCGCTGGGTGACAAGGGGAGAGAGAGCATGAGGGCCAGAGCAGGCGGGGCCTCGTGGGCCATTGCTCTGGCTTCGGCTTTTGCTCGGAGAGAGAGAGAGTCGGCAGAGGGCTCTGACCCAACTTCAGTTTGAACAGGATCACGCCGATGGCCGGCTTGAACCTCCCACGACGAGGGCAAGGGCCGAAGCAGGGAGACAGCTTTTCAGCGGGAGTAAGGTTGCGTGAGGGTTCAAGATGCAAAGGCAGGCCCCTGCTCCCAAAGCAAGTGTCCCTTCATTGACCGAGCGAGGGTCACGGGTCCGGGCGACTTTCGCCTCCACGCTCTGCACCCCAGAGCGAACACAGGGCTGAGCTTGCAACGCAGGCTTCTGACGCCGAGGGAGGGCGGGCAAAGCAATTTTGCGAAGTGTATATTAGGTGCTGAGCACTGTTCATACCGATACAGTTTAATTTAAATCATCGCAGCAGCTTATGAGGTATTTTCTCCTTTTTCTAGACAGGCCCCGAGGCTCCCAGGAGTTACGGAGCTTGGCGGAGCTCACGCAGGAAGGAGGGGGCAGCGGGAGGCAGACAGCCGGCCTGCCTGGGTAGCTCACGGCTTCCCTGGGCCCGATGCCCCATGGACACCCCTCCCTCAGCCCCTTGGAGGAGCAAGAAGCCCTTTTGAGGAGCCTCTCTTTGGTCCTCGAGGGAGTGAGCCAAGCTTTCTCTATTTGGGAGCCTTGCACCAGCTGGTTCCTCCACTGGACGCGCCTCACCAAGCATCTTCCCTGGCAAACCCCGCCCACCTTTCAGGTCTCAGACACCAAGTGCCAGCCCTGCTCCCTGGATGAGGTCCTCCTCCCAGTCACGTGCCTTATTAGCATCCGGGAATGTTCCTAATGTTCATGGGGCAAAGCGGGGGAAGGGGAGAGGGAGGGAGGGACGCCCAGGGAGGGAAAAGTAGGACGTGAGGCGTCGAGGGCACGGAAGGTCAGGAACGGGCCGCCACTTCGGCTGCGGGAGGACCTGGTCCAAGGTCAAGCGGACCTGGCCGGGGTCACCTGTGCAGGGAGCCGTGGGCGGTGGTGTGGACCCGTCCCCCCCGACTGCATGACCGTAAGATGTCCTCGATACCGCCTGTCCCTTTCTCGCTTCTTCCCTGGCGTTCACCAGAGGGTAGGGGAGAAACCAAGGGGAGCGGGGTCCCGAGAACGGGAGCTGTCGGTGCCCAAGCTCGTGGTGGAGCATGGGCTTGGACAGAAACGCTAGCTCTCAGCTCCCATCACAGCCACGGCCCTTTCGCACGCGCAGGAGAGCTGCAGGCTCTCCACTGCAGCGGCAGGGGGCCCGGCTGTCCCCGTTCTCCGCGGGCCTCTGCACCCCACTCCCCTCCGTGGGCGCCCACAGCTCCCAGCTCTCCCACCGCAGCCGGAGGGACCAGGCGGAGGTACTGGGTCTGCGCTGGCCCAGGCGGAGGGTGGTGGCCACGGTGAGTGGCCTGGGAGCAGTCAGGGATGCCCCGCTTCAGGAGGTGCCGTGGAGGAGAGGGCTTGGCCTGGTGTGGGGCCTCAGAGGCAGACCTGGCGCTGTGGTGGAAGCGGAGGGAAGGAAGTATTTCCCAGCAATTGGCACTGCACAGGCCGCCTTCGGTGGCGGTGAGGGCCCCGCCAGCGGGGAGTGCAAGCTGACATGTTCTCCCTTGGGGAAACCGTGGTGGGAGAAGAGCCGCCGCCGGCAGCAGGTGGATTTGGAGACATCGATGCGATCCCATTCCAGCCAGAGCTGACAGGGTTCCATAAGAGTCCAGCGGCTTTGCCTGCCTCGTGTACAAAGCAATGGGGCTCACGCCCACACGTGCTCACACACATACAAAGAGATGTGTGCAAACCTTCTTTTTTTTTTAAAAAAAAATATTTTATTGATATTTTACAGAGAGAAAGGGAGAGAGACAGAGAGCCAGAAACGTCGATGAGAGAGAAGCATCGACCAGCTGCCTCCTGCACACCCCCTACCGGGGATGCGCCCGCAACCAATGTACATGCCCTTGACCGGAATCGAACCCGGGACCTTTCAGTCCGCAGACCGACACTCTACCACTGAGCCAAACCGGTTTCGGCTGTGTGCAAACCTTCTGACACCCCGGTCCATGCACACGTGAGTACACGTCTCCCTCCACCACACCACACAGGTACATTTTCCTTATGCAATCAGGCACGCATGCACTCAAGTACAGACACATGGGTAAACACACACAGACAAGCACGTGGCTCACACACGGCATACAGGTATCCAGGCCTCTTTCCTCTGCTGCCCGCCCCTCCCCGCCGCCGCCGGGCCTCCCAGTTTAGCCTCCAGGCTGCTCTCTGGAGCCAGAGCCTTGTTTAATCTCCATTAGCGCTCTCATTTCCGGCTCCAAATTAAAAGTGTGACCAAAAGTTAATTATTCTAATTCAATTTGGCCCTAATGCGGTGCAGGTGGTGGTGGGAAGCCGGGGCGGAGGTGGGGCCTGTGAGCAGGAGGAGGAGGCTCCGGGTGTTATACGTCTTCCTGGCGGCTCAGGAAAATGACCCGAAGCCTTTTTTTCAGTGTCTCTGGCCCGTCCTCCGGCCCAGCCTCCCGACGGCCCGGAAGTCCCAGGGCGCTTCCGGAGGCCTGAGCAGAAGTGGCAGCGTGTGCGTGTGTGCGTGTGCGTGTGCACGCATGTGTGTCTGCTGATGGAGAACACAGTCCAGCCTGTCTTGTCCAAAAGTCTCAGGAGAGCAGGCTGCTGGTCGCTGCTGAGCCTTCCTCCGGGGACGGAGCTCAGGAAGTGCGGTCACTGCCTTTGCCGACACTGTGGGGCAGCCGGCCTCTGCTCCAGCTCTGCCTCCTGCTCCAACCTTGTCCTCAGGCGTGCTCATTCATTCCTCTCCCGCTGAGCAATGGAGATGGAGGGGCTCTTTCTCCTTTATTTTATTTTAAAAAATTATATATATATTATTGATTTTTTTTTTTTTTTTTACAGAGAGAAAGAGAAAGGAACAGAGAGCTAGAAACATCAATGAGAGAGAAACATCGTGACCAGCTGCCTCTTGCATACCCCCCACCGGGGATGTGCCCGCAACCAAGGTACATGTCCTTGACCAGAATCGAACCTGGGACCTTTCAGTCCGCAGGCCGACGCTCTATCCACTGAGCCAAACCGGTTTCGGCGGCTCTTTCTCCTTTAACCACCAGTCACTGGGTTCTCCCCAAACCCTGCGTCTCATCCCCACATTTGGCCACGGGGCCCCTGCGGGGTGCTGGGGCCTAGAGGAGCTAGGATGGAGTCTGGGGGGAATCAGGATTCTCCATCCCGAGGGTTTTCTGTCTCCTGGGAAAGTCAAGCCTGGCCTCGGGGAGACCCTGCACGGGAGAGCTAAGATCACAGAATAAGGATCAACACAGGAAGCTTGCCCTGCCGGTGTGGTTCAGTGGTTGTGTTGAGGTCACAGTTCCATTCCGGATCAGGGCACGTGGCCTGGCTGCGGTGGTGGGCTCGATCCCCAGTAGGGGGCGTGCAAGAGGGAGCTGATCAATGATTCTCTCTCATCATTGATGTTTTTATCTCTTTTCCCCTCTCCCTTCACTTTGCTGCCCTGAAAAACAGTAAAGGGTCTTTTGAGTTGTAAAGGTATCCAATACGATGAGTCAATCTATTGCTTCCTGCCTTTGCTCTGGCACGTGTTCCTTACTCTGGAGCCCCCAGACAGCCCGCGCTGTTACTCACATAAGTTGCTTTTGACTCCTTCAGGCAGGAGTGGATTAACTCTCTGACTAGACAGTGAGCTCCTCCAGGGAAAAGGACCTCACACTCCACTTCCTTCCCCCACGGAACCTGTGCCCTAGCCGCGTGGCTCTGCCCTTGACCTCGGAGTAGGGGGTTCTGCCCGGGGCAAGCTCACTTCCTCCCACTCTGGGGATGTGGGGACTTGGGCTGGAGCGCTTTATTCGGCCTGTTAGTCTCTTCCCCTTTGCGGTCAAAGTCCTCCTCGTAATGATGGCTTTGGGGAAAGTGTTGCTTTTCCCTGCACTGACACCCCACTGGCTCGGATGTGGCAGTGTGCGCAGCAGGTTTCCTGGGGCCGACTCTGGCTTTGTTTCTGGGACCTCTGCTGTTTAAAAGGGGGAAAGAACAAAGCTGTTCTTTTCCTTCTGGGGAGTGAGTACACTTTTCCAGCATCCGCCGAAAGCTAGTGCTGCGTGGAGTGGTCAGGAACGGGCTACAGAGTCCCTGCGTGTTCTCCCCGAGAGAAGAGAGAAATGCCAGTCAGGTCTCGTCACCCACTGTCTGTGTCACCCCTTCTCTGAGCCTTAATTTCATCCCTGCGAACGTGAGAGAACTGAATCAGGTTTTCTCTAAAGCACATTGTTTTGTTTGTTTGTTTCAGCCCTCTGGGGTTCCACGTTCGTGCCTCCGTTTCTCCCTTGGCCAGAGATATTTATTTGAAAACTTGTTTGGTATAAAACATCTCACCTCTTCCTCCTCCCCACCTCCATACACTAATGGCTTAAAGTATAATTGCAAAGTAATGTATCTCATTACACATCTCATTACAGAAGCAGCGAGAGGGGATGTTAGCGTTAGCATCCTGGGTGAGGGCATGGGCTCGGGAGGCAAACCTCCCCGGTTAGAAGCCTGGCTCCGCCACTCATTAGCTGTTGTCACCTTGGGCTAGCTCCACCACCTGCCTGGAGGTCAGTTTTCTCGTCTGTACAAACGGGGGAAGCTGATCATACTCATCTTCCCGGATGGGGAGGGCATGGTAAAATGCTTAGCACCAGTCTTGGCACCTAGGAAGTGTTCAACAAGTCTTCGAGATTATTGTCATTATGGCGGCTGCCTTGCTATATATTTCGGCGCTCTCCTGCCTACGATTCTTCATCTCTGCCCTCTGTGTTGCCCATACCTACTGTCCGGGCCACTCCGTGTGGCTCACAATGTCCCCTCGGACATGGGCTCTGACTGCATTTTGAGTTTCCAGTTCCTCCTTCCTCTAGAAAATCACAGACATTTCACACTCCAAGGATACTCAACTTCGAACGGCTCTCTGAAATCAGGACACTGGTTCGCCCTCAGAGGTCTTTGCATAAGCAAGCATCCTTGCCAGGAACGCCTGTCCCTCATCTCAGCTTCCAAACCTGGTCTAACTGCCGCCCATCTGGGATGACTTCTCTCTAACCCTTCAAGTAGGGACAGCCGCCTTCTCTGGGGGGGGAACTGATGCACCCCAAACACACAGTAATCGGGTGGATTCCCCTGGAACAGACAGTGTTCATTTGCTAAGCTACCCTCGTTGCCGTGAGCTCCCTGAGAGTGGAGACAGCTTCATTTTCACTTCTGTCTTTCGTGTCTGTCCCAGTGTTACCTCTGCTCGCAGCCAAGCTCGCTTCCCGTCGCTCCCCGAGCATGAAATGTTCGGAGCTGCCTAGGAAACACTGAAAATGGATGGGGGGCGTGTCAAGAGCAAGTCACGGGGTGGATGGTATAGGGGAGGTGGGGGTCCAGGAATAATTCAAGAAGGTTTACTAAGAAGTGAGTCTTGAGCTCATTTTGGAAGTTGGTTCAAGGTCTCCTTCACGGGAGCAGGTGCCTTTGGGGACCTGGTGTCAGAGCCTTGGCCCCTGCTTAGGAACAAGGGAACAGAGTGTCTGCTCACCTGATCTCCATGACCAACGGAGTTCCATCACTACACCTTTGCTCATGCCTACAACCTGATTCCCATAATTGTTTCTCTCTCACTCCACATACACTCCCCCGACACACCAAACTGTAGATTTAACCTCCAAAATAGTCCTCTGATTCATCCACTTCTCTCTCTTTCCACTGCCACTACCTCCCCAACCCACAGTCCAAGCTACTATTATCCTTTGCCAGGGTTCTTGCAACGACTCTCTCATTGATGTGTTTGCATCCACTCTAGAGTCCTGTATCAATTCAAATTAGGTTTGAGTGTAACGGAGACCCCCCCCAAACGGAAAAGTCTGTAGCGAGCCGTTCAGGGATAGCTAGCTCGGTGGCTCGCTCCATGGCACTGCCAGTTCTGAAGTCCTCTGTTATGTGAATACTCTGCCGCTTTATAATGGCCTCCTCGGCTGCAGGAGGATCTGGTTAACATATGACAGCAGGACCTGGGGGATCTGTATGGGAGCGGAACTTGAGGGGTTAGACTTGGAGAGGGGTGGACTATTAGCTGGAAACAGGAGACTTAGTGACATGAGGACCCTCTCCCATGACTTAGGATTTAATGCCTGGCAAGGACTCCGGAGCCAGTTCTAGCATGCTCCTCGAAGATGTCAGAATGGGATGGCTTCTCGAAGGTGTCAGAAGACTTTTATGGAGCTCAGGGATTTACTGGGCCATAGGAAAGCACCGAGGAGGCTCAGAGGAGTGGGTGTATTAGAATGGATTTATTACATGAAACCAGTAAACCCAAAGATTAGTATCTACCCTGGGAGTGCCAAGAGGATACTCCCCATTAAACTGACAAGGAATGGGCTGGGAGGGAGGCTCTGGCATCACTGAGCAGCTCAGGGGTGGCTGTCCTTTGCCGGCTAGGGCTGACAGGAAGAGATGTAGCCATGGGACGGAGTTGCCTTGTGTCAATAGGGATGAGAAAGCTTGGGCTAGCAGCGGTCTGCCTCGATGCACAGGGAGCTGTGGCGATGGGTAACACACTACCATGTTCCTGGGGATTTGGTAGATAGGCGGCCAACCAGGGCATTCCATGACTTATACAACCGGGGAAAAAAGAAAAACCTGGTCTCCTGATGGCTGATAGCATCCAAATCTGGGTTCGTTCTCAGGCCCAGAGCCCGTCAACTGGTGGGGAGACTGGGTCTTCAGGACCTGCAATGCCACTATGAGTCTATACAGCACGTATTCCCTCATCCTTTCCCCATGGCACCCGCGGACATTCACCAAAGAAAGAGGACCGCCCAGACCTGTCGAGGTCTGATGGATCCAGGGTCTGGACTTTCACTGATGCTAGGGGACCGGTCATGCCATCAAAGGTCCCCAGTGAGACAGGGGGTACGTGAAGGCCAGTTGACACATCCAGTCCTGCCGATGTCCCCTTTACAGTGCATGTAATAGGTTCAGAGACTTGTCTTGTAGTCGTTTCTCTGCTTTTGTGTGCATCACTGGGATGGATATACTGAGACATTGACAGGAACCTCACATCAGTGCCTGCACCTGCGCAGTAAGGATTTTTATGGCAAGAAGGGCCCAGTGGAACCTGCTGAGCGCCCCCCCCCCTGCCTTTTAGACAAGAACGAGACTCAAAAACTATCCAGGTGGAACTGCAGAGATTGGTGCTGCCCTCAAATATCTAAAAGGCGCAGGCTGGCAGTCTCATGATCTCCCTTTCAAGCCACCTGTCTGGCCCTGCTCCCCGTTGTATTCGATTTGTTGTTCTTATGTGCAGCGCCTTTTGGCATTGCTACCCGGGGGACTGAAGCACGCCTGAGTTATCAGCGTGGGATCCCACACGAACATCAGCTCAGACCAAGAGACTCATTTCATGGGGAAGGCGGTCGGCATGGCCATGAGCCGTGTAATTCACTGGATCTACTATATCACCCACCGTCTGGAAGCAGCGGGTCTGATTTCGCACCGGAATTGCCTCCGCAAGGCTTGGAGAGGGTGCCGGTTTATGAAACACGCGTCGTGGGGCTGTGGCACTGCCCTCCAGGCTGTGGCGTGGGCATCGAATCAATGGCTACTGGATGGTGCTTGTTCCCAAGCACCTGGTAACACGGGATGGGAGTCGCGTCGGGTCTACGCGTCACCATTTCTAATAATCTTCACGGAGGACGTGTGTTTTCTGTTGTCCACAACTCTGGGCTCTGGTGCGGTGAAAGTTCTGGTTCCCGTGGGGAACCTGTCCACCAGCAGACACTGCAGGCCCCTCCTGTGGGTGTGCCTGGTCACCTTGGGTTCCTCGTGTCAGTGGAATAGCAGGGAAAGAAAAGGTGGGGGAGATTGGTCATGATTTTCATAAAGATCCAGGGTTGCTGCTACCCAGTGAGGGCAAAGAAGCCTTTTTGTGGAGTTCAGGGATTTACTGGGACATCTCCTGATGTCTCCGTGTCTGATGGAAGTAGAGACCGGGCAATTGCGGCAACCCTAGCTTGAGAAGGGCCAGGTGACCAAGGGCTTATACCCCCTAGGGAGCAAGCAACCCAGGGCCCCTGAAGTCCTGAGCGAGGGTGAAGGCGAGGCAGCACACAAGGTCCAGGATGCAGATTATGGAGATCAGCTGTGGCCTCAGGCAGCAGTTGGTGCTGTACCTTCTTGCCCCACTAACCTTCCTGCCTGCAGAATTTCTATCTGAGAGACGAAGGCCAGCGGCATCTTACAAACTCAGTGGCGAAGGGCACTTATTTTGGGGCCCCGGAGCAGCTCCGAGAACCACGAGGGGTAGACGGTGGCAGACACGCCCCGAGCCCCATGCAGCATTCCTCCCCTCAGCTGACCCGATTTCAGTGCAACTGAGTGGACCGCTCTGGGCACGCCGCCAGCATCTTATCTCAAGCGTGCAAAGTGGCGTCTCTCGGTTCTTCTGACTCAGGGCTTTCTCTGATGCCAGAGAAGCCTGCTCAATCTGCACATGCGCAGCGCGGAAGGGCAGGAAGATGAATCCCTCTGGGGATTCATCTAAGGGTCTGGGGTCCGAGGCCACTGGCCCCACCTCCGCTCTTCTCACGGAGAATCCTGAGGTCCATTCTCCATGGTCATTCAGAGAACCCTGAGTTTTCTTAGCAGCAACCAGCTCACCAACCTGCCGACGATGGGCTCTCCTTTCCCCATCACATCCGGCTCTTCCCTGAGATCATCTCTGGGGTAAATCACCTGCCCTAGGACCTTGTTCCAGGCGCTGTTTTAACGGAACATAACCACTCATTTTCCTCCTTTGAGCTTGTATAATTCCCATGTCACTTCCTCCTGAATTCTTCCCCTGAGCAAAAAGTCCAGGTGAGGGCCTGCTCTTATCATAGCCACACTCCCAGCACCTAATAGAGCGCCTAGTCTATTAAAGGCTCTCAGTAAATATTTGTTGAAGAAATGGCTCTTCCAGTGGAGTCTTCCCAGCAGGAGGAGAGTTACTGAAGACAATTGCGAGTCTTGCCACCCTCGGACACGGGGCTGCAATCCCCGAGGCCGCCAGTGCCAGCTCCCTGTGTGGGCCAGAAGTCCATTATCTACTCGTATCAGACTGTAATGCACCTCAGCGAGGGGCCTGGGTGCCTGGGCGGCTAAGTGCAGCACACAACACGCCTCTCCCCTCCCTCCTCCTCCTCCTCTGTTCCCCGTCACCCCCCCCCGTACCCCCCCACCAGCCAGTCACACGAAGCGAGTAAGTAATGAGAATGGCTAGAAATGGAATTTTATGAAAAGTAATCTGCAGCTTAGAGAACAAACCGGGGAGGCGAGGGGAGGCATTTGATGAGATGGGGAGACAATTTTAAGGGTCCTCAGAGGGAATGAAGGAACGTGGGAGCCGACAAGGAGAGGCAGGTAGGAGAGTCATTCAATGAGGGTGGTTAAGACGGTGGCAGGATGTAGTTCCCTTCTGTTCTTTGCTTTTTTTCCCCTTTTCTTTCCACTCTCTTCATTTCCTCTATGGGTATATTTTGTCTTCATGTTCACAGGGTGGAGGGAAGAGGACGAAGGCCAAAATGGCAGTGGGGGGGGCTTGTGGGGGGCAACAGAAGATGCTCAGAACAGAATAAATAACTGTCTGCAATCCAGGGAATCCTGACGTCTGAAGTGAACGAGGAGGGGAGGGGCGGGGCTGGAGGAGGTGCAGAAGTGGATGGGGACCACACCCATCCCGTTTTTTGCCTCCTTGATGGCCTCCCCTCGTGGTGATGATGGGTGAGCCACATTGTTGGGTAAGTCAAAGTAGGGAGCAAGCAAGGCGAGGTGCTTGTCACGGGGAGGAGAGCGTATTTGCCATGCGCCCTATGAAGTGTGGGTATGAGTGATCACATTATATCCCAACAGCAGCTTTCCAAGGTGACCATTTTCAAGGTGAGTAAACTGAGGCTCCTAGGGGTCAGGTGCGTTCCCGGGACTCACACCTGGGGACATAATCAGTCCACCTACAGACACCTGGGAGCGGCCTGCATACACCACAGGCATCGTGCCGAAGCCCGTGCTGCCCGCCCAAAGTCGATGCTTGTGATGAAAAGACAGCCAGCTTAGGGTGTGACTGCGGGCAGGGCAGACCTGTCTCCTTGGTGTGTTGCTCACAGTCAGCCAGCCTTCCTCGTAAGCCTGCACATACCTCGCCTGCCTCCCCAGCAGCACCCCTACCGTTGTGTCTTCTCACAGGCCTCCACGCCCCTCCCTGGGCTTGGAGCCACTCACACACCCGCCCGCCCCCCCACACCATTTGCAAACAGCTAAGTGGAGCACAGCTTGAGCTCGATGCTTGGTGATGATGAGTTTCCCAGCGGGGAAGGGTTTGCTTTGCAGAGACAAAGACCAAAGCGGCGACATTAAATCTTCCTGCTTGTCCACACTCGGAGCCCGTGGAGGCCAGACAGCCATCCCTGGGAGAGCAGCGATGGGCTGGAGCCTGTGCAAACAGAAACCCCGGGGGGTTAAACGCACCAATGGAGATGCCCTCGCGGGGCTGATGGGATGATGGAGGGGGTTATGTGTGTGGTCATTAAGGCAGAAGCAACGGTGGAGCCACCGAGGGAAGAGGAGGCTGGACCAGGAATCGGGGTGGGGGTGGGGCTGGCTCTGGAATGACTTCATGCTTTAGAATCTTAATGCAACTTTTTTTTTTTTTTAAATGGGAGGGGTGGATCGGATTGCTTTTAACTCCAGGTAATAGGTCCAGAGTCTTTAACTACCAACAATGTCACAGCTGCTCCAGGAAAGGGACTGTATGGTTAGCATAGGCTCCTGCCGATAGAAGGGACTCAGTGATGTATTCACTCCACAGCTGTGCCTCAGCCTTATGCTACGGGCTGGACCGACAGCGGAGAACAAACCAGTCTGAGCCCTGCCTCCCAGAGCTCCCGTTGTGGTGGGGGAGGAGACATTAATTAATACCCACACCTCACTGCATCATCACCACCAGGCCAGCGCTGTGAGGAGAGGGGGGAGGTGCGTGCGATGGCATCACGTGCACTGTACGTTCTGAGCAGCTCTCCCTGAGACGGGGATGCTAAGGCAGAGATAACACTTCCGGGGGGGAAGGAGCCAGGAGCCCTGGGACGGGGACGGGCTGGTCTAGTGTGAGGACTGTGCACAGGGCCCGTCGTGGCTGCAGCACAAGGAAGGAGGGGTCACCGCTGAGGAGGAGGCTGGGAGGCAGGAGGCACAGGAGTTGAGGGCGGCCAGGATCAGAGGGCGCAGGTGGAGCTGTCCGAGGTGCTGACCGGGATAAGGCTCAGGAGAGACGTGGGGTGGTGGCAGGGAAGCTATGGCTGGTTGTGGCTTCGGAGCAGGTGGGCAGTGGGCCCCTCTCCCTACTAACCTCCCAAGCCACACTCCCCCGACCTCTGGGTCATGTGACCGGTCAGTGTCCCTGACACTTGTCTATTCTGAACATTTTATAACCTTACTTCCCTTCCTCATCCTCTGAAGGAGCTGGGGCAGGAAAGGTGTTTCCGCTATTGAGAGACAGGAAGGTGAAGAACCTCGTGATTTCTCTCACAGAGAAAGTGAGGGCTTGGAGCACATTAACTTACCCTCTCCTTCCCTCTGTTTGTTTAGTTTATTATTATTATTATTATTTTTTAAAAAAATTATTTATTGATATTTTACAGAGAGGAAGGGAGAGTGATAGAGAGCTAGAAATGTCGATGAGAGAGAAACATTGACCAGCCGCCTCCTGCACACCCCCCACCGGGGATGTGCCCGCAACCAAGGTACATGCCCTTGACCAGAATCGAACCCGGGACCCTCAGTCCGCAGACCGACGCTCTACCACTGAGCCACACCGGTTTCGGCTGTTTAGTTTATTATTAATTATTATCTTTTAAAGACATGGTGTTTTTAAAATATATTTATTTTATTGATATTTTACAGAGAGGAAGGGAGAGAGATAGAGAGCTAGAAACATCAATGAGAGAGAAACATCGATTTAGCTGCCTCCTGCACACCCCCTACTGGGGATGTGCCCACAACCAAGGTACATGCCCTTGACCGGAATCGAACCCGGGACCTTTCAGTCCACAGACCAATGCTCTACCACTGAACCAAACCGGTTTCAGCGACATGGTGTTTTTTTAAAATTTTATTTAAAAAAATGATTTTAGAGAGAGGAAGAGAGAAGGAGAGAGAGATAGAAACCATCAATGATGAGAGACAATTATTGATCGGCTGCCTCCTGCACCTCTCTCCCCAACCCCCCGGGGATCGAGCCTGTAACCTGGGTATGTGCCCTGACCGGTGATTGAACCTTGACCTCCTGGTTTGTAAGTCAATGCCCAACCACTGAGCCACGCCGGCCAGGCTCCTTCCGTCGATTTACTCATCTTTTGCAGGCCCCAGGGTCACAGGACACAGTGGGGCTCTGTCTAGGGCGGTTATGAAAGAGAAATGTAAGAGGCCCGGCGGAAGGCGACAGAAATGAATGACGTGGGCCAGTTGCTAGGAAACAGAGGAACGCACCGGGGAGAGGTGAGGCCTGGGGAAGACTGGAGGGCGCGTGTCCTGCCTAAAGGACCAGCGGCCATGCAGCACCACGCAACTGTTGCCGCGGAGGGGTGTGGGCCCAGCGGTGTCCTGTCTTCTGATTTTCAAAGAGATGCCAGAAATTTGTATTTTTGGTGAAATTTCCAGTTGTATAAGATCACCAAATAGTGGAGTAACACAAACCCCTAGTCTTATGAGGCATGCAATACTCCTGTGTGGGGGGCCAAGGGGCTCCGGTTTGCAACCTCTGCTGTGGCCTAACCCCCTCGTGTGGTAGGCAGGCACCTGGGTCTAGCCAGAGGATGTGGCTTGGCCAAGGTGTCAGAGCCACCTCAGCATGGACTGGGGGTCCACCCTCTAACGTGGAGTGCGTACCACGGGCCAGGCTCAGCAGACACAACAGATGTGTCCGGAGACACGGCTCCAGCCCCGGGCGAGCTCAGGGTCTGGTGGGGAGCGGGCCCATCCCTCTAGCACCCCGTGTGGTAGCTTTTAGAAGTTGGCACTACGGAAGCACAGAAGAGGCGCCCCAGGCCTTTCTGGCACAGACAGACATTCCATCGGGGTGGAGCCGTTCAAAGGGCTTTAGTTTCCTGAAGGGGAAGGGCTGTCGGCGGCTCAGGGGCCCAGCCTCGGAGGGTCTCTGTGGGGCAGGAGGTCCTGAGGTCAGGGGTCACGACCATTCGACCATTCGCTGGAGCCTGGGAGGCGGGCATGCAGGAGGGGGCTCCTCGGCGGGGCCTGGCGGAGGCCCGGCTCCACTGTGATTTGTAGCTCACTCTCCGCCCCTCATTGCACCGTGAGTGCTTGGTGTCTCGGGGCCAGGTGAGGATGGACGGGGCCCAGCCATGGGCCGTAAAGTGTGGTGTTCACGGTGTTAGACAGCCCGCCCGCCCGCCCCGTGGACCTGCTCTGTCCCCTGCCTCTCTCCCCCAGTCCAGGCAGAGAAGCTCTGTGTGGGACAATGGCCCAGGCCCAGGTCCTTTCCTCTCTCTGGGTCCCCGAGCCAATCGGCAGCTCCGGAAGGAAAGGGCTGTGCCTTTGCCAGCAGATTGGGGCTCCCAAGACCAGGGCCGTGTCTTCCCAATCCCGGGGACTCCCACTGGGCAGGGCTTATATCCCTCGTCATATTGGGTGCTCCCAGGATAAAGCTGTGTCTCCCTTGGGGCTCCCTAAGACGGGGCCTATTCCTCCTTCAACAGACTGCGATTTCTCTAAGGGCGTGTTATCTGTCCCCCACCAGGGTCCTGGGGGTGATGACCCCATCCTATGGCTCTTTGCTTCTTTAAGCCTCAGCTTCCTCATCTATCAGATGGACTCTCAGCAACCTTCTGCAGGATTTAAAAAAAAAAAAAAAATATATATATATATATATATATATATATATATATATATATATTTTATTGATTTCTTACAGAGAGGAAGAGAGAGGGATAGAGAGTTAGAAATATCGATGAGAGAGAATCATCGATCAGTTGCCTCTTGCACACCTCCTACTGGGGATGTGCCACAACCAAGGTACATGCCCTTGACCGGAATCAAACCCAGGACCTTTCAGTCCCCAGGCTGACGCTCTATCCATTGAGACAAACCGGTTTCGGCTGCAGGATTTTTTTTTTTTTTTTTTAAGCCAAGGGAGGGGGAGGTGAAGCTGGTGGAGGAGGGCAAAGGGCAGGGAAAAGAGAGACACCTGCAATGGTGTCAACATTAGAAATTTTTGATAAAGAATAAAGTAAAATAAAATACAGTAGATGCATGATTTGCAAGTGTCTCTTTAAAAAAAAATAAGACATTGTCGCCGAGACCAGTTTGGCTCAGTGGATAGAGCGTCGGCCTGCAGACTGGAAGGTCCCGGGTTCGATTCCGGTCAAGGGCATGTACCTTGGTTGCGGGCACATCCCCAGTAGGGGGTGTGCAAGAGGTAGCTGATTGATGTTTTTCTCTCATCGATGTTTCTAACTCTCTGTCCCTCTCTCTTCCTCTGTGAAAAATCAATAAAATATATTTTAAAAAAATAAGACATTGTCACTACTTTCAGGGAGTATTCATAGGATGACAGGAGGACGCCCGGGGAGAACGTGATTACAGGTTTGACAGAGAGATTAGAGGTCTGGGAACACCGGGGAAGGCGGCCTTCATTGTGGGTGTGGAGGGAATCAGGGAGGCTGCCTGGAGGAGGAGGGTCTTTTGAGTTGGGCTTTGAAGCCTGGGTAGGATTCCAGGAGACGTGTTGGCTTGGGTGTCTCTGAGATTCACCCCCTCTCACCATGCTCACTGCTCCACCCTGGTTCCAGCCTCAGCCCCTCTTACCTGTACTAGTCCCGTGGCCCCTTAACTTGCTCATCGCACCGTCTCTTATCTCACCCGCTCTTGGCTCCGCTGCCAGAGAGGTGGCCCCGGGCACCTGGGCTCTTTGGCCCTGGGAGACCCCGAGGTCCTGTGTCTCACCGCTCCCCGGCTACTCCTCGCAACCCAGCAATCACAGACTGCTCCGGCTCCCCAAATGCCTGTGTTCACTCTGACTCAGCCGCGGCCCGTCCCTTTGCTTCAAACACCCTTCCCCAGCGTTCTTGTCCGCCTGCTAGACTTCCCTTTACCCTTCAGGACCAGCCCTGCGCAGGCAGGCACCCACCACACGATGCTTTAATTGCCTCCTGGTGAGAAGGTCGGTCCCTGTTACATCAGGCAGGGGCTTGTTAATCTCGCCATAGCCCGCGTTCCATTAGCAGTACTAACTGTAGAGACCGAGGACACGCTGAAGGAGCCAACGACTGAGCTCCTGAGTGGTATTCCAGGCAGAGCACACCGCCTGGGCCAGAGCTTGGAGGGGGCACAGCACGGCGAGCTGCTCCCATGGATGGGATGGGAGATGAGGGAGGAAGGGGGTGGGTGAAGGCGGAGGCGGAAGCCCTCCCAGTCCTTATCCCATCCCCTGGGAGGGACCTCTGAGCCCTGGTCCTTGGCTGAGGCGGGTGGGTGGGAGGGGCTGGGAGCCTGCGGGGACCTGCCAGTCTCCCCCTCGTTACCTTTCTCATTGAGATTCCGCCCAGAGGCGGGGGGGGGGGGGGGGGGGGGGGGAGGGGAGATGACTCAGGGGGGTAGCGCTCTCAGATGTATCCTTATCCAGCACCGGGCGCCTGCCAGCGGCCCCGTATATCAAGGGCTCTGTCGGCTGGGTGCTCGCTGGAGAGGGAAGTGGGGGAGATAATTGTGTCTCCTTGGGAAGAAATACGGGCGCCGCCGCGGCGGCAGCCTCTTTCTTTCATCTTTGGGAGAAGAGCTGTCTACTCAGCATCCTTTGGGTGGGGGCGGGGGGCAGTAGGAGGACTGTTTAACTCTTTCCTCCGAAGTGCCCTCTGCAGAATCGATCCCCAAAGGCAAGCAGCGCCCGCCTAAGGGTTTGGAAGCGCTCCAAGGGGCAGGTGGTGGGGAGTTCTTGGGGACCGGAGAGCAGGCAGGCGGAGGAGCCAGGGGGCTCAAGGGGCCTGGTCAGCAACTCAGGACCACGTGTCAGTGTAGGGAGTGGCCACGGTGTCCATTTTAGTCCTTCATGCCCAGCCCAGTGTCTCTGTAGATTCTCCTGTTTCGCCCAGAACAGGAGGTCCCTGGGCGTCTCCCTCTGGCTTTGCCCCACCCCCCACCCCCCGCCCCGGGGTCTCTGAGCCCTGGTCCAAGCCCAGCATCTGCCCCGGCAGGTACAGGAGGGGCGCTCGCTCTGAGCCAGGCAGGCAGCCCTGGCCCTCTCCATCCCTCGCTTAACTTAATTTCCAAATGAGCTTAATCACGCCACCCTCCTTCATGGCCCCAATCTGCAATTTCCACTAATTAATGATTGCAAATTGCTAAGGAGCGCACCACTGGGCTGCTGTTATTAACGACCGGGAGTGGCCTCGATGGGCGCGTGGGGGAGAAGGGCCATTAGCTGGGAGTTGAGGGAACGTGTGCTGGGCCGGGGTCTCAGGCCCCTGGGGAGGGCGGAGGGAGGGCGGAGGGAGGGCACGGCGACTCCTGTGTCCGGTCTGTCCCTCATCGGCCTGGGCGGTAGGGAGGCTTGAGGCTAAATGACATTTCCTCGGTGGTGGCTCTAGGATCCTGGGCACCACCAGGGTTGGGGGCTGAGGGAAGTGGTGGTGGTCAAAGCTATTTCTGAAAATGGCAGACTGGGAGATTGCCTAGGGAGGGCCCGGTCAGCTGGAGCAGAGGGGTGGTCCAGCAGGGGGGCTGGGGAGAGCCGGAGAAGGCTGGGCCGCCAGCTTGTGCTGGGAGCAGACTGCGGCGCTCAGCGTTCGCCTGGCCATTCGGGAAACACCCACAAGTAGCTGGGCTCCTCCACGGGGACAGGGCTCCACGGGGACAGGGCCACAGGGCCACGGAGGCTGAGGGAACGCAATAGTTCATTCTGCCGGGGAGAGGCTTGGAAGCCTCGTGGGGGAAGTGCTGCTTGAGGAGGAACATCTGTGGTGGGGAAGGATCTAACTCAGGGCTGGGCAAACTATGGCCCGCGGGCCGGATCCGGTGAATAAAACTATTGAATTAAAAAAAAAAAAACCAAAAAGACCGTACCCTTTTAGGTAGTGATGTTTACTTTGAATTTATATGAGTTCACACAAACACTCCATCCATGCTTTTGTTCCGGCCCTCCGGTCCAGTTTAAGAACCCACTGTGGCCCTTGAGTCAAAAAGTTTGCCCACCCCTGATTAACTGGTGGTGGGTGAGGCAAGCACGTTTCAGGGGGAGCTTCAGCAGAGCAAATGCTGGCAGGTCCTGGCAGCAGCGAGTGGTCCAACATAGGGGTGTGTGCGTGTATGTGTGTGTGTGTATACACGCGCGCGCACACACGCATATGCTCAAAAAAGTGAGGCCTGGAGAAGTAGGCAGCACCCAGTTTGGAGCTGCAGGCTGGGGTGGTGGTGACAGGTGTAGGCTTGGAGTCACAGCCATAGAGGCCTGAATCCCGCTCTGCCACTTAGGGACTGTGCTCTGGGGCAGGCTGCTTAACTTCTCTGAGCCTCACGTTCCTTATCTGGAAAACGGGGACCACAGCACTACCCATTGTACGATAAAAGCTGCTGGAATGAATTAATTCCTGTAAGGTGCCTAGAACAGTGCCTGCCACAGAGAAGGTGCTTTTTGGGTGTTGGCCGCTGTTATTATAATTACTAGAGGTCTGGTGCATGAAATTTGTGCACAGGTAGGGTCCCTAGGCTTGGCCAACGATCAGGGCCAGCCAGGGTCTTCCTTCTTTCCATGAACGCCCTGGTGGTCAGCGCACGTCATAGTGAGTGGCTGAACCCTGTCAAAAACTCCAGAGGGGACACTTTGCATATTAGCCTTTCATATATATATTCTGTAATAATTACCTGTGGCACCATTGCAAGATTTGCCAACGGAGGGAGACGTGATCAGAGACACTGGGGATAGAGTGACCGGAAGGACACCCGGAAATGGAGATGTGTGGGGTGTTGTGGGTTTTCACGATGACTGAGGGCCACCATTGGCATTTATTAAGCAGGGGCCAGAGATGCTCAATATTATCTTGAAATAGGAAGGACACCCCAATAGACAAAAAACCAACTTCCCCCAATATGCCAGTGGCGCCTGTGTGGGAAACTCAGCTTGGAAGGCTAGCTCTGCCTCTGGGGGCAGTTGGCTTGAAGAGGATGGAGGTCTCCTTCAGCCCTTGGCCCACAGGAACATGTGCTGGACTGGCTGTCTAGCAACACTCCGGCCCGTGCCACTCCTTCTTTCCCCTCTCCTTCCCCTCACTGCTCCTTTCCACTTGTGCTCAATTCCGTTAAATGCTGGGGACACAGAATGGACAGGGGTGAACAGGTCAGCATCTCATGGTGCTTGGAGTCTAGAGGGAGAGAGACAGCGGGCTAAGACGAGAAGTGCAGGTGCTGTGGGAAAATTTGGAAGGTATTTGACCCAGACCTTGGAACGACAAGGAACAGACATATTCACTTGAGCTTCTTCCACACAGAGAACTCATTTACGGCTAGAATAACTAGAGAGTCGGCAGAAATCCTATGGGAAGTACAGGATTCAGGCATCACAGTTATTAGACCTGGGGGGGGGAATTGGGGTCCAAGGTGACTATTGGATCTAGTTTTCTTATCCCCTCAGCACCAGTGAGCATTGCTGGGTGTCCCTCTAGTGCAGCTGTGGGCAAACTACGGCCCGAGGGCCAGATCCGGCCCATTCGGCTGTTCTATCCGGCCCTCAGAAGCGAAAGAGCGGAGGGTTCTCTTGCTCTCCCCTCCGCTCCTTCCCCAGCAGCCAAAGAGGAGAGTGCCAGCATGGTCAGGTTCCTTTTGTTCCGGCCCTCCGGTCCAGTTTAAGAACCCACTGTGGCCCTTGAATCAAAAAGTTTGCCCACCCCTGCTCTAGTGAGACATGGTGAGTATGGCTCCACTGGTTCCCACATGGTGGCTTCTCTCCGGGTCTGTCTGCTTCTCCCGCCACCATCAGCCTCCTCCTCCCTTTCCCCACATCTGAATGCCCCGTGGTTTCCACGTCCTTGTGACTTTAAGTCGCTCCCAGGGCCTGGCAGCCTCGTGGCCTCACCAATTACGTGTGTCTTCCAAGCCGCGTTCTGCAGAGAGACACCGACCAGCTCAGGCGAGTCTTTCGCGGGGAGGGCGTGCTGAGGAGCCCGGGCTGGTCCAGGAGCTGTGCCCCGGCCAGGGGGCCTGTGCCTCAGCACAGAGGGCTTCCCCGGCTTGTCTGCAGACCGGGCCTCGGCTCCAGGCCCACGGGCGCTGTGGCGAGTGCGCGCGCTCTTTCTGAGCTAGACCAGGCTCCAAGCGGTGCCCTGCCTGAGCTGAGTTCCCCTGGCCACGCGATCAGCTCCGCCCCCAAAGCTTCTTTCCTCCCACAACTTGTCTGATTCCTGCGGCCCCTGATGCTTGACACTCCCGGGTGTCATTCTGGCCATGGTGAGCCTTGGCTCAACTGGTACGTGTCCGCTCCCTGGAGGGGCTGCCGACTCCTGGAGTGTGGTGTGGTGGAAAACACGCTTTGGGCTCAAGGGGTGGCTCCACCCTTTGCCAGTGTGACCTGGCACAAGCCACGTCGCCTTCCCGAGACTCAGTGTCTCCATCTGTCAAACGGGGTCACAGTGCTGACATCGTAGGTGGCTCCCGATGCCTGGGTCCCAGTGCCGCTCTTTGGATTATCGCTTCCTCCTCGGCTTAAGGCCGGGCCTGGGCCTCATCCGTTGGACACGGAGGTGCTGTGACCCAAAGGCTCTGATGACATGATCCCACCGGACGCACAGCTGGGCATTTGGGGCCGAGGAAGTTGGGAGGAGGAAGGAGTTTGGGGGGTGGACGGGGATGGGCTGTCTCTCCCTCAGAGCTACCCCCAATCCTGTCTCTCCCCCTTTTATTTATGTCCCTCCCTTGGCTCACCCAAGTCAACCTCCCGCTCCTCCGATCCTGCTGCGAATGCAGCGGCTCTGCAGGCTGCCTCTGCCTGCCTCCACCGGCTCCCTCCGCCCGCAGGATTTTCATAATTCCTCCCGGGCCCGGAACCAACTGCACCTCTAATCTCTCCCCAAGTGCCCTCCCATAAAGCGTAAACTCACCGGCGCCTTCCCGCTTCCTCCGCCTCACTGTCTCCCGCTGCTGTGTGCTTCTCTCTGCTTCTCTCTCACCTCTGGTTCCCTCTGCCGCTGTTAGGATTTATGGCAAGGCGCCCCCCCCCCCCCCCAGGCCCGTTCTCCCGCCTGCTGGAGCCTCAAGGAGATGGGCAGACGCGGGGAGGAGCGTCCTGACATCAGATGCCACCAAAGCATCCTTCCGACCTGCAGATCAGCAGCCCCCGTGTGCAGGGGAGCTGGGGTGTGGGAGGGGGCCGGGTGGGTGGGGTTCAGGACTCCACAGCAGTATTGTTCTCCAATCATTAAGTCACTGGTTACAACCAAGCAGAACAAGTGGATAACTTAAAAGTCCTTAAAAAATTTTTTTTTGACACTAAACAGCTCTGGGAGGAGGAGGAGGGAGGGCGGGGGAGCGGGGAGGGAACCACCATCCTGCCTCAATTGAACAAGGATCCATGTTCACCTCTCCTCGTCTTCCCCCAGCCTTTGCTAATCCATCCACTTGTTTTGCTTGGCTGTAACCAACGTGTGAAGACATTTTCTGCTTTTCCCACTTAACAGCATTTTACATGAATGTTTCTATTGGATCCACTTAGTCTACAGAGCTGTCATTTTTAATAACCACAGAACATTAATACGGCTACAGTTTGCTTACTGCTATTGTTCGGCATCTGGGCGGCAGCCAAATTCTCAATCTCGCCAACAGCGGTGCAGTGAACATCTTTGTCAAGCTATCCCCCCCACCCCCCACCCCGCTTGCATCATTTCCCAGGGGTTGATTCAAGGAGAACTACCGGGTCAAAGGGCATGAGCAGCTTTGTAGCTTGGAGCAAACATTGCAGATGGCTTTTCCTGAGGACAGGGGGCACCGCGGAGCAGGCATAGGACTTCTATTGCTTAGGACTGGGGTCTGCTCCCAGCTTGCTGTGTGACCTTGGGCAGCTCGGTCTCCCTCTCTGGTTTTCTTGTCTGAAAAATGAGTGAGTCAGGCGAGAGGATCGATTATGGGGGACGCCTGCAGGCTGGCTTGGTCCGTGGACACGGGGGTCTCAGACTCGTTGGGGTGTGAGTTCCTTCCCTCAGCAGTGAGGACAAGGCTGGGTGATCTGCTTGTTTGCATTTTGGACGGATTGTGTGTGGGTGGGGGTCGTGCTGGGGGCTGGGTCCCGGGAGACTGCAGCACGGGCATCGCAGGCTGTGGTCGCCTGGTGCCTACCGTGCAGCTGTCCTAGCTCTTTACACTTGGCACCAGTGCGTGCCGCACTGGGGAGTGAGTTTTGAATTTCACCCATGGGCACATTGAAGTGTTGGGGAGTCCGACAGAACTGGGTTTGAATCCAACCTTGATCCTCGTTGGCGTTGCGGGATTTGAGGAGATGACTTGATACCTTGGAGCCTCAGTTTCCTTATCTATAAAACCAGTGAACCTGAGCAAGAAATCATGCAAGACTCAGACCCGCCCACCCGCGCCCTCCTGGTGACCCGCCTTTGGCTGTTAAGGCATTAGGGCCGCTGGGTTTTTATAATGCCGATGGGAATAAACATACCTACCAGAGAGCTGGTGAGATAATACATGTAAAATACCGTGACAGCGCCTGGCCCCTGGAGCACCTCATATTGGTAACATTTTTCAAGGACCTTGTGCCATCCCCAGGGATGCTTTTCAAGTGAGATGCCCACAGCCCAGGTTCTGGTTGCGCCTCTTCTCCGAGGAGGATGCATCGGGCAGGGTCCCCCAAGATACCAGGGAGGGGCCTTGTCTTCCATGGTGGGGGAGTCCAACCCTGGCCTTTTCTGGATTCTGTTCATCGCGGGCCTGAGCTGGGATGACCACGCTCGCCCTCCTGCCCACCTCCCTCTCCTCTGTGCTCAGCGATGCTCCCAGAGCCGCTGGGTGCCCAGGCAGTTGGAGAAGTCAGAGACTGACGGGGCCCCGCCAGCATGAGGGCAGCCTGCCTCCAACCCAACTCTGGTTCCAACTCCAGCTCTGTGATCTGTGTCCATCCATACCTCCTCCTTGTCCTGGAGCCAGTCCCAGACCCCTAGCGTCCAGAACTGGGATCCCTTGGAACTCTCTCCAGCTTCTTGGAGAGCCCTGAGCCCATCCTTGGAGCCAGGCCCCTCTGCTTACGACCTGCTGTCCCTTCTGCCTGGGCTGCAGGCTCGCAGCCGAGCTCTGGTGGGCCCAGCTGCTGGGATTTCCCCTCCATTCATCGTCTTCGGCTTCTCCCAGGATGCTTACCTCTCTCCCTCCCTGACCTGCCGTGGGGTTGTCTGGGGTTTTGGGGGGAGGTGGGGCGAGAAGCTGGTGGGAGAGCCACCTAGGGGAAGCCCACCCACTGGAGACGGAGCCAGGCCCTAGGGAAGAAGCTTCCGGAACAGCCAGTCTGGAAGGTGGCAGCCTCCCGTGGACAGTGAACCTTGAAGAGCGTTGGGGAGGTGAGTGGGGAGGAGCAGGGCGGGGCCTCTGGATCTGGGGGCCACGGAGGACTCTGTGCCAAGTTGCCCACAGCACCGGTAGCCCCTGTGCTGTTCTAGTGCCCAGAGAGGAGGAAGATTTTCCAAACCAGGAACTGTGCTGAGACTCTCATCCTTCCCGCGTGGTCACCAGAGCGCCCGCTTTTACCTGTATCTGCCTCCTGCTTCTCTCACGGAACAAGCCTCCCGTGAGTGCTCACCCTGTGCCCGGGCAGGAGGAACAAGAGGAGGCAGCGGCCCTGTGCCCTCAGGGAGGTTCCCAGACTGGGGTGGCCGAGCGGCGATCTGTGGTCTGTGGACGATTCTGGCCTGCCTCCTGTTTGTGTGCATAAAGATTTATTGGAACGCAGCCACGCTTGTCTGCTTCTGCACGGTCCGTGGCCGTGTTCCCTCAGCCGTGGCAGAGGTGAGCCGCTGTGGCCGAACCTGCACGGCCCGTCAGGTGCAAAGTACTTACTGCTGGCTCTTTGGTGTCCATCCTGGATGTCTGGAAGCAGCCAGAGCGCCCTTTTTGTCCAGGGTCTTCCCGCAGGCTGGCTGTGAAGGCCTGGGTCCCCAGGAGGGCCAGGCTGGGACTGGCAGTCCCGTGCACACAGCCCCCGCCCCGGGGGGGGGGGCAGGCTCCCCAGGGGATGGGTGGCAGCCCAGGCGAGGACACCGGAGCTGGGGCCTTCCCCACCGGTCTGCACACACGTCCTTCTTCACGAATCTGCCCTTGGCCAGCCCTGTCCGTTTCCTCCTCCTCAGATTCGTGGAAGGGACCTAAGCTGGCAAACCTCACTGTGTCCTTTTTGGTTTCCGTTTGTCCCTCTGTAGCACGGGGACAAGAAGACCCTGGGCTCTTGGCTCTCCCAGAGAAAAATGTACACTTTTTGTTTGTTTGTTTGTTTGGTAAAACTCACCCAAGGACATTAGAGAGAGTGGAAGGGAGGGGGAGAGATAGAGAGAGAGAGAAACATTGATGTGCGAGAGGCACATCGACGGTTGCCTCCCACCTGCACCCCGGCCGGGGCCAGAGATGGAGCCTGCAACCAAGGCACGTGCCCTGGATCCGAATCGAACCTGGGACCCTTCAGTCCCAGGGCTGCTGCTCTCCCCACTGAGCCACACCGGCCAGGCCAGGGTGAACATGTGGACTTCATTCTGCAGCCAGGGCGGCTGTTACTGCAGTTCTTTTGTTGGGGAGGAGCAGGGACAGTGTCTCTTTCCCCCGAGATCCCTGTTTTTGTTTGTTTGTTTGTTTGTTTGTTTGTTTGTTTGTTTTTGTTTTTTTTTGTACAGCAAGCCCAGGACCGAAACTCCCATTCCTAAAAAACGTGTCTTCCCAAGTCATGGGAACAATGCAATTAGCAGCCTCTTTGTGCAGGGTGTTAATTAATTTGTGTGTTTTTTTCTGAATACACCTTCTTCCAGGTACAGCTCAGCGTCTCTGGGGGTGCCGGCAGGGGGAAGGCAATTAGACCCTGTTACTGTACAATTAATTACGGCTTGACAGTGCTCAGGAGGCCGGGGAAACCCCTCCACAGCCCCCGCCCCAGAAGGGGCCGTGCCACAAGCAGGCGCAGAGCTGAGCCTCCTTGCAGGGACTGGAGAAAAGGCTGGGGGGCTAGTCCAGGGCGTGGCAGGCAGGCGGATCTGGCACCTCCCCTCCTGCTCAAGCACTTTCAGTGGCTTCCCAGTCCGACCAAGTCAAGACCAAGCCCCTCCCTTGAATATCAAGGCCATGTGCTACCAGGAAAACCCGTCTTTCCAGAGATACCTTCCATCACAGCATACAAGCCCAGAACCCTGCAAGCCCAGAACCTGAGCTGGGGAACTCACTTTACGAGTCTAGGCTCACCTGTCTCCCCACTGGGGGCACCCTCCTCTGCCAGGAAGCTCTGCCCTTCAGCGTGGCAGCATGATCCTCTGCAAATACCCACTCTCCCCAGAGCCCCTCCTGAGGGCATGAGGGGTCTTAGAAGGAGTAAGGGCTTTGGATCCAGATAAACTTGACTCAAGTAATTAACCGCCTAGAGTTTCAGTCCCCGGCCCGGTGCAGAGGGGACCCCGAGACCCGCCTCACAGGTGATGCGTGCCAGGCGCCCAGCGTGGGTGAGTCTCCTTTGCACACGTCAGGGCTCCAGCCATTGCCACCAGCCTTTGCCCTCGCCCCCCTCCAAAGACCCCACCCACCTGGGTCGATGTGCTGCTATTTTTCAAACTAGTTTCCCATTCTTTGTCCTCTGCGTCCTTTTCCTCAGCCCGTGAGGTGGGTAGTTGCACTCTGGACACTGAGTCTCAACGAGGGCAGGGCCACCCCTGGGCGTTTGGGTCAGCACCATGAGTTGGGGCACCCTGGCATTCAGTGGGCAGGAACAAAGATGGGGCATGTCTGCCAGGTGTCACATAGATGAGACACCTCCTGTGCATGTTTGTCTGAGGCTGCAACTTAATTCCATGTGACTTGTGTTTCTGCTCCATCTATCTATCTATCTATCTATCTATCTATCTATCTATCTATCTATCACATCTATCTATCTATCTATCTATCTATCTATCTATCTATCTATCTCATCTATCATCTATCTATCTATCCATCATTATCTATCATTTATCTATCTACCTATATCTGTCTATATCATCTATCTATCTATCTATCTATCTACCCTGTTTCCCCGAAAATAAGACAGTGTTTTGCTCCCAAAGATGCGCTAGGTCTTATTTTCAGGGGATGTCTTGTCTTATTTTTTCATGAAGAAGAATATGGTACACATTTATTGTTAAATGAAAATAAAGGAAATTTATTACCTGTATACGGTACGGTAGTATGGTAGTTGTCAACACAAACTAGACAAACTGTGAATCCTATAGTATTAAGAATTTACTCATTTATTCAATGACAATCATGTCATCATCTTCTGGAACATCATCATAACAATCCAATTCCTGAATTTCCTGGTGAATTTCTTGTGACTCCATTTCTTTCAGAATCAGTGGACCAAATATCTCATGTTTAGCAATAGCACTGTCTTTAAATGAGTACTTCTTGTCAAGGTAGCCTGCTCGCAGTGTATTTGCAATGCAACTGTCAGTGATTTTCTCCCATGAATTCTTCACCCAAGTCACAACTTCTTGCAGTTTAGGTTTCACAAAGTTTCCACGCTGATTTCTCTCCATTCACACAGCAGTGACGTCAGGACTCTGCGTAATGTCACTGGTTGCTAGACACCAGTCGGGGCGGCCCTAGCAACCAGTTTACGGTAAATTAATTTTCATTCTGAGACAGAGCCTGGGGGCCTTATTTTCTGGGGGATGCCTTATATTTCACTCAGAAGGAAAATTGTGAGTAGGTCTTATTTTCGGAGGATGTCTTATTTTCGGGGAAACACAGTATCATCTATCTATCATTTCTATCTATCTATCTATCTATCTATCTATATCTATCTATATCTATCTATCTATCATCTATCTATCTATCTATCTACCTATCATTATCTATCTATATCTATCTATCATCTATATCTATCTATCTATCTATCTATCATTATCTATCTATCTATCTATCTACCTATCATTATCTATCTATCTATATCTATCTATCATCTATCTCTATCTATCTATCTATCTATCTATCATTATCTATCTATCTATCTACCTATCATTATCTATCTATATCTATCTATCATCTATCTCTATCTATCTATCTATCTATCTATCTATCTATCTATCTATCATCTACCCATCATCTCTTGAAGAAAGATTAGACGTTGTTTGAGGAGGAGCATCTTACTAAGAATTGTCTGCCAGTTGGAAAGTCACACTGTGGGAGGCGGGGTGCCCAGGGGGCTCAGTCCGGAGAAGACCCGCCTGACCCGCCTGCCTGAGGCTCCGGTTCCTGATGCGCCGGGCGCAAGCATTTGACTCATTTGTGTGTCCGCGTGGGCGGCTGTGCTCAAGCATTCGCACGCCGAAATACACGTTACTTACTGCAGTCTCCTCCCCCGTCTATTTCTCCTTTATATTACAGTTAGGGCATTTACAATTACACATGGAAGTGGGTTATGTTCTCTTTGAATTTCATTTCATTTCAAGGGGGCCTTACAAAAGGTTTGTTATAAGGAAGGATGATGATACACCCAAGACTAGTCCAGCTTGGAAAATTCCTGGCAGACCCATCCCTGCTGGGTCGGGCTGGGGGGAGGCGGGGAGCTACATGGCTGCTGGGGGCCATGTTGTTGCTCCAAGTCTCCCCTCCCCGCCGGCTGTGCCTCCGCTGGTGTGTGTGTGTGTGTGTGTGTGTGTGTGTGTGTGTGGCGGGGAAGGCATGACTGTGCTCCTGAGTGGCAGGAGTGTGTCTGTGCACGGCAGAGTGGGCCCCGTGAGGACACACCCTGCCCCGTGGAACACCTGCTTCTGCCCACGCCCGTGGGGCTGGGCTGGCAGCAGCTGGCGCCTGTCCCGCCTTCAGTCTTTCAATCAAGAGGGAAATGTTTGGCCAATTTCAGGGGAGCCCACCTCCCAGCCTTTCAGTCCAGCCTGAGTGGGATGGTCATTCCAGCCAAAGGGAGGCCTGCAGCCCCTCCCAGGCCACCTGGCCCACCCTTACCCCTCCTCTGGGCAGGCCCTTTAACCAGATAAGGGATGAGCTAAGCCAGGAGCAGCTCCCCACCCCCAGCGAACCCCCCTGGCCCCCCAGCCCTGCCCCCACTGCTCTGCTGAGCCCTAGTTCCCCCACCTGCAAATCCAGGCCTTCCTCCCGCGTCTACGCATCTACGTGTCCCCAGCCTTCCACCCTTCCTTCCGTCTCAAACATTCCTCCCACATCCTCGCCGCCGAGCTCGGAGGCTCCCTGCAGCGCACGGGGTAAATTAATTAGAGAATTAATAAAGTGCTTCTGGAGGGAGACCGCGTCTTCCTGCACCCGGGGCAGCCCCCGCGCCGCCGGCTCCTCTCCCGGCCGCCGCGGCGCCCGTGTTGGCAGTGGGAAGTGACTCCTAATAGGAAGCTAATGTCCCAGAACGGCAGTGCCCGCCCGCCTTTGGGGAGCGCAGGGCCCTCGGTCCCCCACGGGGAGGTGGCTGGTGGCTCGGGGAGGCGATGGGGGAGGGGCTCTCAGCCTCCTTTGCTGATCAGCCTTCAACCTCCAAACAGTGTGGTGTCTGTCTGTCTGTCTTGGGACTGGGGAGAGCAGGTTGCCCGGCTTTGCTGGAAATATCAGTGCATGTGTGCGCACACGCGTGCATGTGTGCGCACATGAGTGCATGTGTATGTGTGGGTGTGTGAGTAGTGTGTGTGTGTGCATGTGTGCATGTGCATGTGTGTGTGTGTGGGGGGGCTATGGGATGAGAGGGATTTACACAGTCACCTAAGAATGATGATGTTGAACTCCCTCCCAGGCCTGGCCCGGAACTAGGTCAAGGTCCTGCCCTGAGGCCCATCATTTTGGGGGTGCGGGCCGCCCTGAGGGACTCCCTCTCCTACGTCCAGGGCTCCTGGGCCTGGGTCTGTCAGCTAGCGAGGTCCCCAGCCTCGTCCTAATCAGCTGACTCCCCCCCCTCCCCCCATCCAGTCCCCTCCTCTCCGAGGACCAGTCTTGTTCTGCAGCCCGGGCTGTGGAACCCGGGGCTGGGTTTGGGGGTGACGGAGCCGTTTGAGGTCCTCGGTCCCTGGATGCTGGGGCTGCAGACGGCTGGGTGCGGATGCCCAACCCCCCTTCGCTGAGGAGCTCCACGAGCTTCCCCTGAGCCAGCCTCCCCCCCCCCCCCCCCCCCCCGCCGCCTCCCAGCGGCCGGCAGCTCGCGTCCCCTAATTGCCGGCTCGTATGGAAAGGCACACACTCCCACGGAAGAATAATTTGTTGTGTATTTGCCGCTGAAATTTCAATTTCACTGGACATCCTGTGTCTTTATTTCAGGAACCTGGCAACCCTGCGAGGCCACCTGCTCCGCGGAGAAGGGCCCACTGGGGTGAGGCTCTGCCCTCGTACATGGCCAGGTGCACCCCCCACGGGTACAGGGGCACCCGTGCCCAGGTGGGAGGGCGAGGAGGACCGGAGTCTAAGCCTCGGGCGACAGCCTCCCAGCCCCCTCTTCCGCACGGGGTGCCATGCGAGGCCTTGGAGGTCACACAGCGTCCCACGCCTGGCTGACTCTGTGAGCGCGGGGAGGGGGAGGGGGAAGGGCAGGCACCTGTGTGGCTGACTAGCTGTGCCATGACTCCAAGGCTCAGCTGGGACAGGGGAGGGCAGGCCCCGTCCAGCGTCCTCTCTGCACCGAGGACACGGGGGCCAGGCCACACGGTGAGCTCTCAGCCTCCAAGCCGGAGTGACAGGACCTGCCTGCTGCTGCTTGTCCGAGGGCTGGGCAGCTGCAGAGACAGGCGCTGGGCAGGACAGACCCCGGGGAGGGGGCTGCTGATTGAAACAGGACCCCTCTGCATCCGCCCGGGCCCTCCTGCTGGCCCCGGGGCCGGGTGCAGCCAGTGGTGTGGAAAGATGGCGCCTGGGCCTGTGAGGCCGGGGCTGTGCAGAGAGTTCCAGTCCTCCTCTCGCCACTGCCCCTCCCCTCCCCTCCCCGGCCGGGATTCCCTGCCCCTGCGAGCCCTCCCCCTGCCTTGGAGGCTCTTCCACCACCAGGTCTCGTTCATGCTGCCACCCACCTCCCTTCCGCCAGGCCCGTTCTCGTCTTTAAATCCTCCACATGGCACATCCTAGCTGAACCGTGTACCCCCAGGGTCTAGTCTAGGGGTGGGCAGACTTTTTGATTCGAGGGCCACAATGGGTTCTTAAACTGGACCGGAGAGCCGGAACAAAAGCAACCTGACCATGCTGGCACTCTCATCTTGGGCTGCTGGTGAAGGAGCGGAGGGGAGAGCAAGAGAACCCTCCGCTCTTTTGGCTCCGTGGGCCCGATAGAACAGCCATACGGGCCAGATCCGGCCCGCAGACCATAGTTTGCCCACGGCTGCACTAGAGGGACACCCGGGGAGAATCCAGATGTGTGCCCAGTGCCGTCCGGTGCAGTGGCCACGCGCCACGTGTGGCTGTGGAGAACTGCAATGCCGAGTCCACGTTGTGAGTTGCCGTGAGTGTAAAACACACACTGCAGTTTGAACGGTTCGTATGAAAACAAGAACGTGGAAGGTGAGAGAGAGGGCTGGAGACCAGGACAGGGGCTTTATTAGAGGAGCAGGACCCCTGCCCGGCTGCCTCCCAAAGGAAGAGAGCACACGTGCAGGGGTGAAGACGCCTTTTGAGGGGAGGAAAGGGAAGGGGTGGGGCTTAGGGTACTCCCCACGCACTGATTGGTGGTTTCCTATAAGGCACACGCTTAGGCACTTAGGTACTTAGGAATCGGGGGCTTAGGGTATTTGGCAGGTGCTGGTTGGTGGTTCAATGTAGAGTCCATATAAGGGGCCTGGTTAGGCGCTCAGCAATGTCCAGGCTGCAGGTGCAGGTTACGTCATACTCCGTCCATCCCTTGGGGGAAGGGAGGATCTATCGGAATGTGAAATACCTCATGAATACTTTTTAATACTGGTTCTGTGTTAAAATGACAATATTTTGAACATATTGGGTTAAGTAAAATAGCTTGTCAACGTTAATCTCACCATCGTTTTCACTTTTCAGACTGGGGTCCTTAGAGCGTTTGCAGTCGCACACACGCCTCATGTGACACTTCCACTGGGCAGCGCCGTCCTGAGCCAGCCCCCGCCTCGATGCCAGTCCCCGCTCCTGGGTGGCCTTGGGCAAGCTGCTTAGGTTCTCTGTGCCTCGGTCTCCATGTCTGAGAAACGAGGGCGGCATTGGAATTCTCCGCACGGGGTTGTTATGAATATTAAATGACTTAACTTGCGCGTTGCTGATAGGAAACCTAATATAAATATTAACCGCCCTTCTGAGTAGTTATCCAAAGAATATTTGTTGGAGGAAGCACTGAAATCCCGAATCCTAACCTTCTTACCTCCACCCCCTCCCTGCAGCAACCACATTATCTGCCATTCAACATTTATTCGGCAAATATTTATTGAGACACTACAATGAGTCAGGCACTGTGATTGACACTGTCGGCAAAGAGGAGCTTTTAATCGATCAATTAATTCATTCAGCGAATCTTTGTGGAGCGCATCCTGCGTGCCAGGTGCTCTGGAATACACAGGCATTCTGGAGCCTGGGGGCTCCTCCGGTGCAGAGACGGAGCTTGGCGAGGTTGTGGCTGGCATGAGGTTGTGGCTGGCTTGAGGTCATGGCTGGCATAAGGTCATGGATGGCATGAGGTCGTGGCTGGCTTGAGGTCGTAGCTGGCATGAGGTCATGGTTGGCATGAGGTCGTAGCTGGCATGAGGCTGTGGCTGGCATGAGGTTGTGGCTGGCATGAGGTCGTGGACCCTGTTCCCAGGTGAGGAGAGTGGCAGAAATGGTTCCTGGAGGGGATGCCTGGCGCCCCAGGAGGGTCCGCCTGGGAGAGGCGAGCCATTTCCTCCCTCATCCATCAGCTGCCGAGCAGAGAGGCTCGGGGTCACAGAACTTAACCCGAGCCACACAGCCACATCAATATCGGTCGGGAAGGCTGTTTGTTCCTAAGTGGACAAGCCAGCTGGTTGATTGAATTTTTCACTCATCATTAGGGTGTTGAACAGAGTCTAGAAAACACAGCCGTCGTCCCTGGGCGTGAGCCCGGGGGCCCCCAGATGGAAGCCACCCTCCGGCCCCCGCCCGCCACCCCAGAGCCGGCCTCCTCTGCCGTTTAGCTCGCAGCTGGTAAGTTAAAAGCAGTTTAGTGATAATTCCACCTCCGCACGGAAGACTTCCAGCGACTGTTAATGAATTTAAACGCCCGGATTTGCTCGGGATTTGCTCGGATGCCTCATTGCAAATGCTGCTCGCATTAAGATGCTAATGAGGAGTCTCTGGAGAGGCGCTGGGGCTGGACCAGGGACGGTGGCCCGGGTGGGGTTGCCGGCTGGTCAGGGCATTTCTTACCCTCTCATCAGTGAACTCTCCAAACAGGTGAACTGGCGTGGGTCTCCGCGGGGACTGAGAGTCAGTCGCCTGGGCCTGGCTCCGGCTGGCTCGCCGAGGCCTCCTCTCGAACCAGAGGCCGCTGGGCGCAGGGCTCACTCCGTAGCAGGGGCGTCGCCATGAGACTGGAAGGCCGGGGACCCCATCCGAGAGGCTGGGCCTTCCCCAGGGACCCGGATGTTCTCAGGAGGCTTGAAGGGAAGCCCAGGGTTCCATCTGCCCCATCACATGCGTGGAGAGAGGCATGGAGAGGGGAGGGTGGGGGGAGGAGGATGGGTGGGAGGCAGGGACCCTGGCACTGAGTGGCTGAGGTGCTTCGAAGCAGGATGATGGCCAGGTGGTACGTGGCACTGCCCTTGGGGACAGCGTGAGAGGCAGTTGGTCCCCAATCCCCATGGGAATGAAGGGAGGAGACCAGGGTCTCCTCGGTCTCTCTCCTCCTTGTGACAGAAGCCGGAAGGAAAAGAGAGAGAGAGAGGGCGAGAGACGAGGATGTGGACTAGCAGAGAACGCCCACAGCCCGGCTCAGATCCCGTCTCCTCCACGTCAGGAACCGTGTGACCTGGGGCCACAAAGGGACTTTAGCTCTGTGGGCCTGGGCCGGAATGGAAGGCACTGGTGGTGGGGGATGGGGACACAGATGACCCTTCTCCCTCCCTTCTCCCCCCTCTCTCCGGCCCTGAGCTGAGCCATGGCTGTGGCCTCCCCGAGGACCGGTCCATCTCCGCTGGCGCCGGCACCAGCTCCATCTGCCTCTCGCCACCAGATGAACTTCCTGCAGAGAAATCGGAGCTGGAGACACGGCTGCATCCATCCAGCCTCGGTGCTCCGGGCCTTGATTAAGGGTCAGCAGGTTAACTCATTGCCGTTCCTCATGTAGGCGGGGCTGGGGGCCGCCTGGTCCCTCTCTGCGGCTCTGCCCAGAGAACAGCAGATGAAAGGAGGATGCTGGAGGCTCTGGGAGGGCCAGGGAAGACAGAAATGGGGCCCAGAGCCCCTCCATTCCTTACCCGGCCCCCCTGCTCCAGCTTTGTCCCTGCACACCGGGCCACCCCAGCGACTCCCAGAGGATCTCGAGCTCCAGGAGTCTGCATGGGATCCAGATCCAGGGACGGGGCGGGGCGTTCACTCTCTATCCACGTAGCCCATCTGTTTTGTTCCAGAGCGGGGACAGTTCTGTCTGTTCGAACTGCATCTCCTGGTATAGTCACTCCCTGGCCTGGTTCTGGCCTCGGGGACGTGCAGCGTGAAGCATGTCTTTCTTCTGAGACTGGCTTTCCAGTGCCCTAAGGCAGGCCCACTTCCTCCCTCCTGGAGAGCAGCCTCCCCCAGATCCTCCGTGGGCTGTGGCGTCCACAGAGCTCGGTCCCCGCTCGGTGCTTTTGGAGGGAGCATTTCCTGTCTCCGAGACGCAGCTTTCGGGTCTGTGAAGCGGCCTCCCCGGGATGAGGAGGGGCAGAAAGCATCTAGCACAGTGCCTGGTGCAGAGCCTCCGAGGAGGGTCTTGGCAAACCACGGAACCGGGGATCCCTGCCCCTCCCAGCCTGTTGGCGGCTCGTTACACAGCGGCAGTGCCGGGCACAGAATCTGGGTGCGAGCAGTGTGTTTGCCAGGTGGCCTCAGGGAGCCCTGAGGGGCGGCAGGGGGGCAGGGTGTGTTCTGAGGGCTGTCTCTGGGGGCGGCCGGGCTCAGGCTCAGGGGGTGCCCCCCGCACCCCGCTGAGACACTGTGTCCCCTGCAGGGGATAGAAGGCGGGGGATTGTGCTTCTCTGCGGTGGATTGTTCTCACTGTTCTCTCCCTGGCACTGAGGCCGCCCCTTCCCATGGGCTGGCACCTCCCAGGCCAGAGACGCCTGCAGGTGGAGGCTGAGGAAGCTGTTGGCACGTCTGTGGCAGGTGACCCTGGTTGGCCAGGGGTACGGGCAGGGTGGGCCCGCGGACACGACGCCATCAGTGTTTACTGAGCGCCCATCAGGTACCAGCTCCCTTGGGGTCCTGGGAGCACGCTGACGGACCGGCTTTCTCCAGCTCCGGCCTCACAGGCAGTGAGGACCACGCCAAATGGGGCAGAAGCCCCTTCTCTGCGGGACAGGGCCGGCTCCCGGGGAGAGATCGAGAACAATTGATGGGCACAATCGCTACAGGGGGCAACCTTTATTTTTACTTTTCAAATATATGTTTTTATTGCTGTCAGAGAGGAAGGGAGAGGAAAAGAGGGACAGACACATCCATGAGGAGAGAGAATCATTCATCGGCTGCCTCCTGCACGCCTCACCCCGGGGATCGAGCCTGCAGCCCAGGCGTGTGCCCTGGCCGAGAATTGAACCGCCACCTCCCGGCTCATAGGTTAATGCTCCGCCGCTGAGCCACGCCGGCCGGCAGGACATTTGGCGGGAAGGGCAGCGGTGCCTCGGGTCCCGCAGCCCGGCGCTCAGCTATCCTGCTAGACATCCGGGCAGGAGAAAACCTGCTTGTAATTACTGGAGCCTGGGTCGTAGCTGTTTTATATATATAGACACATAAAGTATTTGTGTCGCGGGTTTAATACACCCTGCATTTTCCAGGAATACAACTACCATATAAACGGAAGGGAGATTGTACGCTGTCCTGCTGAAAACATTACCAGGAGTGATTCATCGTTTCGGAAAATCTCATTTCCGACGGCAACGCTTCCGGGGGTGTTTGAGTCCCGGACCCGCCCCCCTGGAAGGCGACCCGTGGCCCTCGTGGTCCATCCGACACACGGGTGCCAGGCTCTGCCTCCTCCACGGCGGCTTTTAGTGCCATTGGACCCCGGCACTTACATGTCGGAACACACGTTTTATTGTAAATACTCTTCATTTTGCTTTTTTTTTTTTTTTTATTATTATAGTTAGGGCGCACCGCGCTGATTTATTTTCAAACGGTGTGTCTTTGCAGATAATACTACCTGTGAATCTCATTTCTGGATCGTAAAGGGCCCATTACCCACTGTTTGTTATGAAAGCGGGGGATCTGATCGGGCTGGGCCCGAGGGGCACTTCAAGCTGACAGCACCACCTGGCAGGTGCGAGCACAGGCCTTCGGGATCCTGAAGGAGGAGAGATTTTTAGTGAGGCGTGTGTGTGTGTGAGTGCGCGTCTCGGGGAGGAGGTGGCGGTGCTGAGGAGGGCAAGGATCAGGAAAGGCCTCACAGGGGAGGAGGCGACACGTCAGTGGGCCCCCGAGGATGGATCCCAGGAGCTCCCGTGACCCCTCAGAGGGTCCCCGAGTGGACGACAGGCAAGAGCTCCCTTTAGAAGCCAGCTGCACCCATGAATATTCATGCCGCTTCACAAGCGAGGCTCTGAGAGGCTAAATGACTCACCGAGATCAGGCAGCTCCTCAAGCACCACGCTCATCACCCATTCACCCGGCAAACGCGTTTGAGCCGCCCACGTGCGGGGTACGCAGAGCACGGCCAGCCAACAGGCCTCTCCCGAGCCTCCGCCCGGTGCCGGAGCCGCAGCTGTGCGGGAGTGAGACTGGGCCTCTCGTTGGGGGAGGGACAGAAGACAGTGCACATGGGGTTTCTCAGCCCAGGCACTCGTGGCATTGGGGCTGGAAAATTCCTGGTTGTTGGGATTCCCTGTGCATGGGAGGGTGTCCAGCAGAGAAGGGGGAAGTGGGTTTCCTCCACTATCATTGTCGTCGTCGTCATCATCATCATCATCATCATCGCTTCCGATTACCTAGCACCTCCACAGGCCAGGCCCTGCCCGGTTCCTCCCTGACCTCCAGTGGTTCCCAGTCCATGGCCAGCGGTGAAAGCCTAACTCACCGAGGGGGCGTGGCTTGTGCCCTGGGGTACAGTCCCCGCCCGCTGGCTCCGGAATGGGGGGGGGGGGCTGCTCTGTCCTGCAAACCCACTTCCTGCTCAGCTGTGGGGGCCGGGGGGCAGGCGAGAGCAGGGGACGCTGGGCGTGTGGCAGCGTTTGAATCCAGTTCTGGTGCTAGCTAACCCCTTGTTTGCCCCCCACCAGGAGCCACACATAGCCGGTGTCCGCTGCTTCACACCTCACTGCGGCCCCAGGAGGCAGGCCTCACCTGTGCCCACTTCGCAGAGGAGGAAACTGAGGCCTGGAGGGCTGCGCTGAGTTTTCTGAGGCCACACAAGTGGTAAGGGGAAGAGGTGTGTGTAAAATAGGCTCTCCTGACTCCAAATCCAGAGCTCTTTCTGCCGCACGGGGCCTCGGCCTTCCCGGCCAGCGGAGAAATCTGGGCTGGTCATCTAGAAGTTTCCTCCTGGGTCCTCGCTCCCAGGTATCTCAGGAGAAGGTGTGCTCGAGAGCAGAGCTTGTCATGGAGGACGTGGGGGCTGGAAGGGCCAGGAGAAGCTTCCGGGCGGGGCCCCACCTTCTCTGGACATTTCCAAACGAGGCCATGGCTCCCGTCTCGGCTCCCCCCCCCGCGGGCTCACGGGAAGCGAGTCCCCCTGTAACTTTAAACTCGGTCCTATATCACCAGGCCACCCCATCTGCAGCGCATTACGAATTAATTGAAAATAAACCTGTAATCATCTTGTTAATACGGCAATTATATTACATTGTAATTTTTGCGTTAACGCGTTAAATGTTCAGTTGTGATACAAGCCACCCTTCCTGCAGGCTGGCTTTGGCGACGTCTTTCCTGCCCGCACACACGGGGAGACCCCCCGCCCGGCAGCGGCCCCCGGGGCCCTGTGGCCGCGGGGCCCTCCCCGGAGCCCAGCCAGGACACGGGGCCGGAGAAAGAGGCACACGCTCTTTTCACGTGTGTTTTTTCTCGCAGGGCTGCCCTTCGCCCGAGCCCGGCTGTGAAAACCCTGCCCAGGTAAAGCAGGAGGACGTTGGAACAGAGGACAGAAACCCCGGCTCCACATGGCTCCCGGGGGGACCTCGGCGGGCGGGGGTCAGAGGTCAGCCTGGCCGGTCAGTGGAAGATGTGGGTTTGCAGGGTGGGGGCAACTACTGTGTGTGTGTGTGTGTGTGTGTGTGTGTGTGTGTGTATGTGTGTGTGTGCGTGTGGCCCAGAGAGCAGGGGATGAGAAGAGAGGAGAGTGACCACCACGTACATAATGACAAAGATCACAGGAGCCTCCCGAGAGAGTGGCATTCCTGCTCTGAGCTGGTCCAGAATCCAGCAGGTCGACGTGAAAGTACCCCCCCCCCCCAATCCTCTTTTTCGCGGCCATGTTGACCTACATCCTGCCTCGTCTCCCTTTGGAGGGTGCTCCACGCCAGGGGGAACTGAGTCAGCACCGCTCCCACCCTCTCCCAGCTCCGTCCCCGGAGCAACAAACAGATAAGCTCACGGGAAAATGTGGCTCATTTGAGGGCCAGACCTTAGGCCGGCAGAGCCGGAAGGGGCTCCAGCCAGCACCTCGCTAGAGTCTCCCTGTGCCCATTTTACAGATGAGGAAACCGAGGCTCAGCGTCGATCCTCGGCTCTGGGCCTGGAGTCTCCCCAGTGCCCGGTCTTCCCAGTGTCTTTGGGGTGTGGGCAGGGTGAGTGCGGGTGGGTGGGGTGGGGGCTGGCAAGCCAAGGGCATGGGCGTTTTTTGGATGTTCCCGGGATTGGGTAGCAGAGCTTGCGGACTGCTGGCTGTGGTGCCTTTGCCCGCAGCCCCAATCTGTTTTCTGTGCTCACTGCGCACCGTGCAGCGAGACGAGAGCCTCCCTTAGGCCCCTAAACCTTGAAGTGTGTGTGTGTGTGGGGGGTTTATAGATGTGCTTTGGACTTTCTGGAGCTGAGCACATGGCTTGGCCATCTCTGCATCTGTAGAGCCCTTGCCCAAAGCCACGCACTCCGTGGGCACTTCAGTGTCTCCTGCTGCTCTCAGTCCTCCCCTGCCCAGAGATAGTCCTCTCCCGAAAGGCACCTCTGAGGCTAGAAAGGGCTCTGGGCGGACAGACCTAAGCCAACACCATCAACTAACTGGTGATCTTGGTGATTTCCTTAACAGAGGCCACCCCGGTTTCCTCTGGGTAAGGACAGACGTGGATGGCAGTGATGGCGCTGGGTTAGTGATGGTGTGGGATACTGCGTGTGAGTCCCTAAGCACAGCCCCTGCCACTCTCGGCAACTGTTCGTCTCTGATATCAATTCTGGTTCCTCTGTCACCAGCTGTGTGACCTCGGGAAATACATTCGCTTTCTCAGAACTTGACTTTCTCATCTGAAAAATGGACAAAAGCACCCCACCTGGCTTGCATGGGATGTTACTGAAATTAGGCAAGGTAATAGATGTTGAGTGAGTCGTGGGTGTGAATGGCGGAACCCCAGGCTGGCTGTTTAATGAAGAAATGGGGAGTTTCATTTGCTCACATGCCCCCATCACAGGAAGGCCAGAAGCTTTGGACCTGGGCACCCTCTTTTCATTGCTCATCTCTGCCTTTCTGTGCACATGATTTTATCTTCCTCCGTGAGAAAGGTTGGAGTCATGTCTGCCAACAGTTCCATCCACTCTCTGGCCTCACGACTGGCTCCCAACCAGGCCCAGAGAGAAAAATTCCGGGGAAGGCTCTGATTGGGCCAGCTTGGTCATGTGACCATCTGTGGAGCAGGAAGAGGAAGGAACACACAGAGCACGGGGAAACGCAGTTCCCAGAGGAAGGGAGAAGCTGTTACTTGAGGAAGCAGACAGAGCGCTGGGCGGAAAAGTGGCGTGGCTGTCCCCTCCTGACGTGAAAGTACTTCATTCATCCGTCGGAGACACGCTAACTGAGTACTTCCTGTGTGTGTCCAGCCTTGGGCTGGGCACTGAGAAAATTCCGATGAATGAAACACTGCCATTGCCCAGAGCACCCCATAGCCTGGCAAAGGTGTTCTGTGAATTAAAATCTGCTTTACGGGTATAAAGTGGCATCGTGGTTATTGCTTTATGATTTACGATGTTTGCGGGAATCTCTAGGAGCCGGGGGCGGGGTGGGGGGCGGGGGAGAGGAGGGAGTGGAGAGCAGGATAGGGAATCACGGAGGCCAAGAAGTGATGCTTAGTTTGTAACAGGCTATTCTGCACACACGTCCTCATGTCCCTGTCACAGTAGACACGCATTCCTTCACAATGCCCTGTCACAGTAGACACGCAGTCTGTGTGTTTGAGGTCAGGCAGGAGGAGCTGGGAGCCGAGCAAGTGACTCCCAAGGGGCCGGTGGCTTGAAAGCGGGGATGCCTGAGTTTGAACCCAGGTCTCTCCCGGCTGGATCGCACGCTTTCCGCTCAGTCGCACCACATGGCAGGGGACGGCGTGCCCGTCCTTGCCTTAGAAACAAGACGCCCACCCTCCTTGGAGGAGGCCAGCGTGTGCTTCGGAAGGTGGGTCCCAGCAGCTGGAGGGTCAGGCCTGGGATGAGTAAGTGGTCACAGAGAAAGCGATTCGGGAGACAGGCTGGGAAGGAAAAGCCCCTGGCAGGGGAGTGTGTGTGTGTGCACACGCGCGTGGGATCCTAAGCCGGGGTCCCTCTCTCCTTCTCCTCCCTTCCTCCCTCCCTCCCTCCTCTCCTCTTCAATCCAACTCCAAGTGGCAGATTTATTAGTTTTAATTAACAGTCCAAATGCTGGGAAAACATCCAAATTCCAGCTCTCGGCATCGCTGGGTTTCCACAGGAAGGCGAGCGAGGGGCGATGCCGGGAATAGTAATGAGGGGGGGGGGGACCGCAGGAGAGGTGCCCCCCCCCCTGCCTGCCCCTGGCCTGGGGCGCCCCCACCCCCTCCTCCACCCCAGCCAGGCCCGGCCTTGCCAGAGCTAGAGCTGGGCTGCCTTTCTGGAGGCCCAGCCGGGCTGAGGTGGGGTCCTGGCAGTCTGGTCTCAGCCCCCCGCGGTGTGACCCTGACCAGTCACCTGACCTCTCTGGGCTGCTGTGAATGCGTCTGTGCAGTGGAGATGACGGAAGCCCCGCAGGGTCCTGGCGGCTCCACCTCGAGAATCCAAGCTTCCTCCAGACCTTCTCCTGGCCCTGCTTTTCCCAGCTCCTCCTGCCTCAGGGAGACGCCCCGATTCCCGTCCGCACTCCGCTCCGCTCCCCGGTGCTCCTCCGGTTTGGAGCCTCCATCCCCGACCAGATGCAACGCCTTCTCTGAGCGTCGTGAGCAAGCACCCCTCCCCCTTCCGAGGTTTGCCGATGGCAGGCTCCATCGGCCCTTACTGGGCCAGGGTCTCAGGCAGGTTTGCACCACTGTTTCCTCATCGGGGGTGGCAAGGCCTGATGCCAGGGTGCATGCATATGTGTGTGCGTGCATGTGTGTGTGTGTGTGTTTTGGGCAGGAGGTGTGTGTGTGTGTTTGGGGCAGGAGGAGGGGGTAGAGGTGATGGCAACTCGATGAGGCAGGAGATGTATGTGTGTGCATGTACATGTGCGTGTGTGTGTGTGTGTGTGTATGTATGTGTATGTGTTGGGCAGGAGGTGTGTGGGGGGGCAGGAGGAGGGGGTAGAGGTGATGGAGACTTGATGAGGCAGGAGGTGCATGTGTGTGTGTGTGTGTGTGTGTGTGTGTGTTGGGTGGGAGGAGGGGGTAGAGGTGATGGAGACTCGATGAGGCAGGAGGTGTGTGCATGCATGTGTGTGTGTGTGTTTTGGGCAGGAGGTGTGTGTGTGTGTGTGTGTGTGTTTTGGGCGGGAGGAGGGAGTAGAGGTGATGGAGACTCCATGAGGCAGGAGGTGTGTGTGTGTGTGTGTGTGTGTGTGTGTGTGTGTTGGGCGGGAGGAGGGGGTAGAGGTGATGGAGGTAACGCTGTGCAGGGCCCGGTACATTGATCGCTGCGGGGCCCATCCATGCCCACACAAGGCTGGAGCCACCCGGGGCCCTTCCCCGTGGGAGCCCCCGAGGAAGGCACGGAGGAGGCGCGGCCGTGGTTTGTGGTCGGTGTGCCCGGCAGCCCCTGGGCAATGGATGCCAGGCCCCGGTGGAGGCCCGTGTGCCGGGAGCGCTTCAGATTCTAATTTGACCCTTCCCCATGGTGCAGGCTCCTCATTTCAGCTCGGCCCTCTCCCATGCTGTGCCGAGATCATGCAAAATTAGTCAACTGAAATTATTCAGCGGGAAAGGCAAGCGGCAGCCACGGGTTACTGCTGAGAAACCACGGCCCTGACTTCGGCCGGCCAGCAGGGGCCCAGCAGGGGCCACGGGCTGCTTGTTGTAGCATTTTCCGGAGATGGGGTCCCTCCCGCTGAGCTCCCCTCCCCAGCAGCCGCTCAGCTCCGGCCCGGGAGCCAGCGGCCAGGCTCCGGCCCCGCCCGGGCACCAGGCGTACGGGCGGCTGCACCCAGGCTCCCGGCCTCTGCCCGCTGGAGTCGCTGGGACCAGCAGAGAGGAGCTGGGAGCTCCGGCCATGGCTCCGGGGCCTGCAGGCCGTGGGAAGGGAGGGGAAGATGAGGCTCAGGGTCAGGAGTGGGAGGGCAGGGAAGGGAGGCGGACGAGGAAGGGTGTGGGAGGAGATGCAGGAAGGCTGTTCCCGGGAGCACGTCACGTGGGTGATGTGGCTTGTTCCTGGGGAACTTACTCCGAATGCGTGTGTATCTCCACAGCCCGGCCAGAGCGCCGTGGGCACCCACAGAGGCCTTGGCCATAGATGTGTTCACCCCAGCCTTCTCCCAGCCGCCCATCCCTCCTTCCCTCCGTCCATCCGTCGGTCCATCTGTCCCGCACGCGCCCTCCCACCCACAGTCGCCGTTCTGAGAGGTCACACTCCACAGCAGGCTCTCTACAAAGAATAAAGACGTGAATAAAGGCCAAAACCAGTTTGGCTCAGTGGTAGAGCATCGGTCTGGGGACTGAAAGGTCCCGGGTTCGATTCCGGTCAAGGGCATGTACCTTGGTTGTGGGCACATCCCCGGTAGGGGGTGTGCAGGAGGCAGCTGGTCGATGTTTCTCTCTCATCGACATTTCTAGCTCTCTATCTCTCTCTCTCTTCCTCTCTGTAAAATATCAATAAAATATATTTTTTTAAAAAAAGACATGAATAAGGAAACGAATGGTTTTCACAGTTAAGCCCTGCCCCCATCCAACCTGCTCCTTCCTGTCTGGGCATCGGGCTCCACCATCCACCGCGATCCCCAGCGGGGAACCTCGCCCGCCTCCCCACTCCTGCTCCCACTCTCCTTCTCCCTTTGGATGCATCTCACCTCCCATCACCCCTCACTTCCCGGGGTAACTCACCCAGCACGCCTTCCTTCGCTCAGCCCCTTGGGAAGAGGCTGCCTTCCCTCTGGACTCCACGGCAGGCCGGGCGAGGGGGAGGGAGGGAGGGAGGAGCGGAGGGGCAGGCCTTCCTCGGGAGAACGGAGGTGTTAATGCTGCGCCCAGGTGTGCGAGGAGGCGGATGCCACCGGAGAGTGAATGCCAAGCGCCTCTGCAGCGCCGGGCACACGGTGGGGCGCAGGGAGTGCCGGCCGCACCCCCTCCCTTCTCACGGGCACGGCGTCCGGGTCTGGTGTGGGCAGAACAGCGGGAAGGAAGAAACTGCTTGGCTTCTGGAGTGTTACTTACTCCCTTTTCAAAGGGAAATACTCAATAGAATACTTACTGGACAGAAGGCTCTCTGGTGGGGGTGGGAATGAGTCAGGAGAACCCCAGTGGCCCCCCGCCCCCCCAGGAAGGGAAACCCTAAAATTCCAAGGCGGGCAGAAAGAGGGGCCCCAGGCTCAGGCCCTGGCTGGGAGGAAGGACCTCAGTGAGGAGGGGGAGACCGCCAGGTGTGCCAGGAGCCCCGGTCCCCCGCGCCTCATGCCCGCACACAGCTGGCCCACCAGAGCCCTCCTCTGCCTGGTTAGCGTTCCCGGCTGTTCTGGCCAAATGGGCCCACGCCTCTGCTTTACAGATGGGGAAACTGAGGCCCTCTGGGGGGAGTGAAGCCGGAGCCACGTCACTCGGCGCGCAGTGCTCTCTCTCTTGAGTTCCCAGGTCAGCGGGCTCTGTGCGGGCGGCATGAACAACGGCCTTCCATAAAGGCTGGGCATGGTGTGTGTCCCCGGGCGGGGAGGGGGCAGGGGTGGGAGGAGCAGGCGTGGGGGTGGGAGGATTGGGCGCCATTATTTCCCGGGCCCCAGTGTTCCCGGGCGTTCACTTTATGGAACTCATTAAGCTCCGCAGTTACGGATTATTCGCTTTTCGGTATTTGTGTTATATTTCATAATATAAAAAGGTTTAAAGCCCCCAATAAATCTCACTGAAATCCATCGCGTGTGCAAAAAAGAAAGCGAAAGAGACCTCGGCGGGAGGAAGGCCCCATCGGGGTTCCAGTCCCGGCAGGTGGTCTGGGCCCCAGTCTCACCCCTTGTGAAGTGAGTGGGGCGGCTCCTGCCCCTCCCATCTCACCCCTCTGGTCCCCCCTTTGCCCCCCGCCCCCCCCACACTGCCCAGGGACAGGAATGCAGGGCCAGGATGTGCAGGATGTGAATGTGGAGGGTCCCTGGCTCCAGGAGGGTGACAGGCACCGTGGCCTGGGTCGAGGTCGGAGGAAGGTGCCGTGAGAGCGTGGTTCTAAGTGCTGCCGCTGGCCTCCCCTTCGACCCGCCCCCCTCTGGCCCTGGAGTCAGCTGGGCAGGGTCCCTCCGGGTTCTGCTCTGCCCTCTGTACAGCGGGAGGGTGAAGGGAGTGGGAGACAGCATATTTTGGGGAACGTACCCAGAAACACCGGAGTTCACCCACCAGGATGAAGTGTGTCACCCAGAGGCCCAGAGTGGTCCTGACCTTCCCAAGGTCACAGGCCTCCAGTGCCTATGGGAACTGAGGACCCTGCTCCGGGCGGCTCAGGGAGGTGTGCCCCCCCCACTCCCTCTCTTGTCCTGGCCCGAACCCCAGCGGGACGTCAGTGGGGCTCCCCCTGAGACGGGCACTCTGGGGGTGCGGGGCTGGCCTGAGCACTTGTGGCTTAAGCTGCCGGTGGCCTCCCCCTCCCAGGCTGTGGGAGGGAGCAGGGCGATCCATCTCTGCTCTCGGGGGCTCACGGAGGCCACGGCCATACCTGTAACTGGGCTTTCACAGGCCTGTGCGCTGCCTCCGCACGGTGCCCCGCAGCGGGCTCGGCCACCGGCCCTGCCTGAGCTGCCTCTGCCTGGGGGGAGGGGTCCGCTCCTCAGTCCCCCCCCCCCCCCCCCCCCCCCCCCGTGCACCGGGGGCGAGGGCAGCCTGCTCGGATATCATTAATCGGTTACTGTGACGAACGTGTCATTGTTCCCAGGCACCCGGACACATGCCCTCCGGGCTCAGCGCTGGGGACAGGGACACGCGTACGGGCAGCCCCAGGCCCACACACAGGACCTCTCTGTGCTGGTGGACACTGTGGGAGGGAAGGTGACTGTCCCTACACACACACACACACACACACACACACACTCACACACACCCCTCCCCTACACACACACACACCCCTCCCCCTACACACACTCACACACAGTCCTCCCCCCTACCTACACACACACACACACACACACACACACACAGCCCTCCCCTACACACATACACACAGCCCTCCCCTACTCTCTCTCTCTCTCTCTCTCTCTCTCACACACACACACACCCCTCCCCTACACACACACACAGCCCTCCCCTACACACACACATACACACACAGCCCTCCCCTACTCACATACACACACACACAGCCCTCCCCCTATTCACACACATAAAGACACACACACACAGCCCTCCCCTACACACACACAGCCCTCCCCCTACACACACACACACACACACACACAGCCCTCCCCCTACACACACACACACACACACAGCCCTCCCCCTACACACACACACACACACACACACAGCCCTCCCCTACACACACACACAGAGCCCTCCCCTACTCACACACACACACACACACACACACAGCCCTCCCCCTACTCACACACATAAACACACACACACTCACACACACACTCCTCCCCCTACTCTCTCTCTCTCTCTCTCTCTCTCTCTCTCTCTTACACACACACACACACATACAGCCCTCCCCTACACCACACAGCCCTCCCCCTACACACACACACACACACACACAAACACCCCGCCCCCTACACACACAGTGAGAAGTGCTTTATTGTCTCTGCCTTGCTTGATGTTCACAGGTGCCTTGATTTCACTGGACACAGTGAGGGTAATATGCTTCCGAGGGCTATCTCGAAGATTAAACGAGTTAACGTATGGAGATTGCTTGGACGGTGTCTGGAAGGTGGGCAGCCCTGACTATCAGCCTCTGGTGTGAAAGGCTCTGAGAGGTGGGGTGCCTCACCGGAGGCCACAAGGAAAAGAGGTGTGTGAGTCAGAGGGCTCAGCCCCGCCTCCCGTCTCCCAACCTCCCCTCCCCTTCACCTCATTGCTGCGCCCCCCGAGCCCCGCTCCCCCTCTCCCTCTCCCACCCAGGGGCTGGGTGCGGCTGAGCCAGTCTCCAGAGGACTCTGCCAGCCACAGGACCCACCTGTGCCATCCACGCCCGGGGCTGCAGGCCGGCCAGCCCCAGCCCCAGGGTCACCAGGGCTTCTCCAGCCACAGGAACGTACGTCCCCGACGACGTGACTTCCCAGGCCAGCCGGAAAGGTGGGCTCTGCGGTGCCCAGCCCCGACAGCCCTTCGAGGAGGAAACAGATCAGACCTCCCGTGGCTGCTGCAAAGACCTGGCGTGGCTGGCCCTGGAGCCTCCCCGCCCAGCGGGCACACGTGGAACCCCCACTCCACATGCCCACTGGCCCCTCCACAGCGTCTTGCTCCGACCTCACCGTGTTCCCTCTCCCCCCGCCGGCACCCTTCCCCTTTGACCTTTCCCTGTGAGCTCAGAGCTTCCCCCGCGGAGGGCATATCTCACACCATTACCCCTGGCCTCAGCGTGCCCTCGGGGCTCTCTCCCTGCCACAGAGGGGCACCCCGAGGCCGAAGGAGGACCACCTGGCCCGGGATAAAGCACACGTTCCTGGCAAGGGGAGCAGTGGGCCCCCCACCCGGCTCTGTGACTTGCGGCTGTGCAATCCTGGACAGGTTTCTGAACCTCTCTGAGCCCCAGCTTTTCCATCTGCAAAATAGGAAGAATGGCGCCTACCACGTGGGCTTGTATTGTTTTTTTTTTTTTTTTTTTGGAGATAGAATGAGGCAGTGGGCACAGGCCACCCACACAGTGCCCGGCGTTGATAGACGCTCTGTGTGTGTTAGCTCCCACCTTCCCGACTTCCCCCACACATCTGGAAGAGGCGGCGGAGTTGGGGTTTGGGGGGGGGGTAAGGCTAAAGACAACAGATCACCCAGCAAAAAGACCCAGACTCCAGGAGCTGCCCAATCAATGCAGCCGCAGAAGCAGACCGTGCTATCATTGCTTAACCAATTTTTCGGGGGGAGGGGAAAAATCAAAGGATGGCTACAAATGAAAAACAAACAGAGCAAAACCAATACCCATTTATCTAGAACTAGTTTGCTGTCAGACGACGGGCCAGCCCCTCTGCCCGAGGACCTGTCGATTCCAACTGTGCGGAAAGATGACAGGCACGAGATGCGCTTGCTTCCTCGCCTCGGAGAGCCGGGGAGAAGGAGAAGGCGCTCAGCCAAAGAAGACGCGGGGGCCTGGCCGGCCAGCGAGAGAGAGAGATGCCAGGCAGCTCCCGTGGGACGCGGTGCCAGCCTCCCGCACGGGCCAGACGAGCCTGGCTCAGTTTGCAAAGGCCTTTCTGATGCTGCCCAAGGCCCGGGCGGGTCCAGAGAAGCAGAGCGATGGAATGGCTGCCGTGTGAACCCCAGGCAGGGCTGCCCCAGAGCCCTGCACAGAGACCGGCCGAGGGCGGCGGTGGCTTTCTCTGGTTATGCACCAGGGCAGTGGTCAGCAAACTCATTCGTCCACAGAGCCAAATATCAACAGGACGACGACTGAAATTTATTTTGAGAGCAAAGTTTTTAAACTTAAACTTTTTCTAAAGCCACTTATTGAGAGGTACAGGGGCACGCTGAGGCCAGCTGCTGCTTGTTTGAGAGATTTTAGGAAAGTCCAAAGCATGAGGGAGGAGAGGCCAGCTGTAAGGAAGACACTGGAAATGGCTTGGATGAGCCTGCACGTAAGGAGGGATGGGGTCTCGGAATCACCAGGGTGGGCCGGAAAGTGTGAGCTGGCTTGATGGAGCTTCAGAGATGGCACGGCCTGTCAGCTCTGTGGCAGGGAGCGCTCAGCAAAGGGACACTGGCCTCTGCCAGCACTTCTGTCGGAGAAAGCTGCTCCTCCAGCTCCTGCCCTGATTCCAGACAAGTTAGTCCCTCCCTGATGGTCCTAGGTGGCTTTCAAGCTGCTGCCCCAGCGCTGGAGCTCAGAGGGAGCGAGTCCCAGGAAGTCCACGCACCGGCCTTTTAAGAGGAACACCTGGGACTCCAGTTGCCTCCGTGTCACTCAGCCATAAACCTCGCTGGTTTTTACAGCCAGAAGTTGTGGGACTTCTTTTCCCAGCACTGGAACCCTGGGCAGGGGCCCCTCGCTCCCCAGAGAAACCTCCACAGCCAAGATGTCCCTCCTGATTTCAAACCACCTCACCTGCGTGTGGGGCCAGATGGTTCTGGGATTCTGCCCTGCGTCTCCACCCCCACCACCCGTCTCGATGTGTTTCTTCTTTGATTCTCTAGTTGTAGGACCTCCATTCAGCCAGATTCCAGGGGGTTCTGAATGATGATGGTTCTGTATTTTAGTTGTAAATTTTTAAAAATATATTTTATTGATTTTTTTACAGGGAGGAAGAGAGAGGGATAGAGAGAGCTAGAAACATCGATGAGAGAGAAACATCGATCAGCTGCCTCCTGCACACCCCCCACGGGGGAGAGGGGGTGCCCGAAACCAAGGTACATGCCCTTGACTGGAATCGAACCTGGGACCCTTGAGTCCGAGGGCCGGCGCTCTATCCACTTAGCCAAACCGGTTTCAGCTAGTTGTAAATTTTGATGTTAAGTGGCGAGTACTGCGTTTACCTACACTGCCATTTTGATCGGAAGCTCAATAAGTTAAAAAAAAATTGAAATACGTATACCTTTAACAAAATATATAGAGGTTCTATATGCTAAAAACAATGAAATGCTGGTGAAAACTATCAAAGAAGGCCCAAGTGAATGGGGAGGCATGCACTGTGGATTAATTGGGAGATTCATCACAATAAAGAAATCCATTTTCTCTAAACAGTTCTATAGATTTAAGGCAATTCCAATGAAAATCCAGCAGGAAGTTTTTGCAGATATAGGTGACCTGATTCTAAAATGTATATGTAAAAAGCACGGGCACTAGACTAGTCTAAACAATTTTGAAAAGAAGAATATAGTTGGAGGACTCGCAGTACCTAATTTTAAGACTCACTGCACCACAGTACACAATATACTACATTAATCAAGGCAGTGCAGTAATGGCAAAAGACTCATATGCAAAGAAAACCCCCACAGATCAAAGGAGCAGCATAGAACTTCAGAAACAGACCCACAGAAATAAGATTATTTGATTTTGACAAAGGCGCAAAGGCAATTCAATGGAGAACGAATACATATATTTTTTTTCTCCAAGAAATGGTATTGAAACAATTGGTCATCCATGTTCACAAAAGTGAGCCTTATCCTCCCCCTTGTACCTGATACAAAAATTCAATCAAAAACGGATCATAGATCTAAGTGTAAAACATGAAAGTATAAAAGCTTTAGAAGAAAGCATAGGGGAAAAAACTTAGTGATTTGGAACTAGGCCAATAATTTTTAGATATGACACCAGAAGCATTATCCAAAAAATTAAAATTGGATAAATCAGAGTTCATCAAAATGAAAAACCCTTACTAAATGAAAGACACTGCTAAGACAAAATATAGACGAGGAGAAAATATTTGCAAGTCACATATCTGATAAAGGACTTGAATGCACAATTCAAAAAGACCTCTCAAAACTCAATAATAATAAAACAACCCAACAAAAAAATGGGCAAAAGACATTGCATCAAAGATAATGTCTTAGTGGCAAGCAAGCACACGAGAAGATGTTCAGCATCATAGGCACTAGAAAAATGCAAATGAAAGCCCCAATGAGATGCCATCACACACCTATAAAAATGGCTAAAATAAAAACATAAAAACAGAACAACAAAAAACACAACATAAGGGTTGATGAAGAAGGGAGGAAAATGAAACTCATACTTTGCTTGTGGGACTGCAAAAGGTCCAGTCATTCTAGGAAACATTGTGTTGGTTTCTTATTAAACTTACGCATCATATGACCTAGCAATCCTACTCATAGGCATATACCCTAGAGGAACGAAGGCTGATGTTCATACAAAAACCTGCAGGCGAACGTTTACAGCAACTTTATTCATAACCACCCCAAACTGGAAGCAATCCAACCACCCTTCAGCGAATGGATGGCTGTGGTACATCCATACAATGAGAAACTTCTCAGCAATAAAAGGGAATGAACTATTGACACACATAACACCAGCTGAGTCTCAAAGGCATTATGCTGAGTGAAAAAAAAAAAAAGCCAGTCTCACAGATCACATCCTGTACGATTCCACGTATATAACACTAGAGGCCCAGCGTGTCATATCACGCGAGACCCAGACCCGCTGCACCGGGTGGGACTCGGGATCCAGAGTCAAGTTCCCGCCTTCCCGTGTGCGCCTCAATTCCTGCCCACCTGTGCACGCCTCACCGCACACGTAGCCTCCTGGTGACCAGTCTTTGGTGGTTCCACCATTACGGCGTCATCACCACAGACTATATATATATATATATATATATATATATATATATATATATATATAAAATGGAAGAGGCAAAACTATAGAGATGGAGAAGGGACTAGTGCCTCCCAAGGGACAGGCGAGGGGGGATGTTTAGCAGCCCAGGGGCACAGGAGGGACTCTCTGGAGCGACACAACTATTCTGTTGTGGTGGGCACGTGAATGTATACGTGTTAAAATCCATAGACTTGCCGAAACCTGTTTGTCTCGGTGGATAGAGCATAGGTCTGGGGACTGAAGGGTCCCAGGTTCGATTCCGGTCAAGGGCATGTACATTGGTTGTGGGCACATCCCCAGTAGGGGGTGTGCAGGAGGCAGCTGGTCGATGTTTCTCTCTCATCGATGTTTCTGGCTCTCTATCCCTCTCCCTTCTTCTCTGTGGAAAATCACCTGCCCATAACAGAGGGTTGTACCCACTCTCCAATGCTCAGTCAGCCAGGGCTGGGGGACGTGAAGGTATGTCTGGGGGCTGGCTGAGCCCCCCCTGATTCCCCCTTTTCCTCATCCCCCTCCTAATTGCAGGGTGGGCAGCTGCCACCCACTTCCCCCCCACACCCGCCTTTGGTTCAAACCTCGAATTTGTCAGTCAAGGAAGCAACAAAGCATTAGCGGTGGGTGGAACTTGCCAGACAAAGACGGTGTTCGCTCAGCCCGGGGCCTGAGTGGGGAGGGGCGCCCAGGCATTTCCCTGGCGGGGAATTGGGGGTGGGATGGTGCCTCTCCTCCCTCACCCTCTCATGCCTGCACCCAGCCAGCCAGCACGCTTCAGCACGGAGCCAGGCCGCTGGCGCGCAGTGGGCTCTTTGCAGTCCTCTGCTAGCTGCCGTTAATAAAACAGTACATTAAATCGGAGCTCGGAGGGGATAATTGGAGCCATTTATCATGTCTGCAGCCGGATGGGGGGGGGGGGGCTCCCCAGCGCGAGGCTGGTGACCAGGCACGGAGGGGTGAGCTGAGGGAGAGGCAGGGGGGTCCAGGTGTGATGCCTTTGACCCCCGCCTGCCCCTGCAGAGTTTTGAGGGGCCCTTGGAGGACCCCCCTTTGGCCTAAACAGATGCTGTGTGGCCGGGCCCTGCTGCAGACAGCAGAGATTGGGATCCCGGCCCCAGCGCGGACTAAGCGGCAAGTTCTCTCATCGTTACAAGGCTCGGTTTCCTCATCCGTAAAACGGAGCTGATACCAATTTAACGCTTACATCCAGGGCTCTGCGGAGCTAATCGGAGCTAATCGGAGCTAATCACGCACTCGAAGAACGCGGCCGAGCGGAGCACGCAGGCCCGGCCCGGCCAGGAAGCACGCGCGGCCGTTTCTATGGGTCTGGCTGGCGGAGTGAGCAGGTGCACAGGTGCCGTGCACCCACTCCTGGGGTGAAGGGTCACCACCCCAAAGCGGGGAGAACCTGTGCCTCCTCCTCAGGCAGACCCTCCAGGCACTCTCCACCTGGCCCCTCACCCCGAGGGCACGGGCAGGTGGCACACCCTGTGGAGCCCCATCCCTGTTTGTGGAGGGGGGAATGGTCCTGGGGCGAGAAAGGGTGGGCAGCCTCCAGCACAGCACAGGGGGGGCTCAGTGTGTGTTGGGGCTCCTTCTGGTTCTCTTAGAAGAGGGTCTCTTCTGCTGTTAGAACAGGGGGTCCCTCAAGGCAGAACTGGGGGAGGAAGGTCAACTGGACTCAGGCGGTGGGTGTGGCTCGGGCTCAGCTGGCCCCAGGGGCTCCCGTGACCTCCTGCCTGCAGCGGGTTGCATCCCTGGCCCCAAATCTCAAGCCCTCTCCATAGCCATGACCGTGGTGACGGGGCTTGGCAGATCTGAATGGATTTCAGTTCTTTGACTCTGGGCTGGGCCGTGTGACTCATGTCCGCCCGTGGAATGGGGCAGCAGTGACCGTGTGACTGTCCTGAGTCCAGGCCTTCTGAGACTTAGCATGTTCCTGCTTGCGCTCCTGTCCCTTTGCCATTCGGACGAGGAGAACTAGCTGGCCTGCCGGCCCCAGGAGGGCGGGAGCCCTGTCTTGTGGGGCTCCCTCCCCCCCGACTCCAGCCACCCCCACTAGCTGAGCCCGCCTCAGATCAGCCAAGTCCAGCCAGCCTGCACATCCATGTGAATAAAAGCTTATCGGCAAATGCTGCTGACGTGCGGTGCTTGGTTACGACACACAGACGCAAACATGACGCACCCACACCACTCCCTCTCACCTCTCAGGCTCCTTACGCAGGCTCTGCCCCCACGGTGGCACGGTGCCCACCCACACACCCAGCTTACCTTCAGCAGCCAAGACGCCCAGCACAGCCCACAGCAGGTTCTACAGAAGCCCAGGACCTGACTCTGTTGGCCTCGATGAGGCCAAATGTCCATCCTCAGACAGTCACTCTGGCCAGGAGTGTGGACTGCTCTGATTGGCTGGGTCTAGGTCACGTGCTTGCTTCCCCAGGCAGCCGGGGCAGGGGTCCGCCTCCAGCACCCGGTCTGCATGGACTGGGAGCTGGGGAGAGGTCATGCCCCAAGGAAATCACGGCGCCCTTTTCAGAGGAGGAGGGAGGAGGGGCGCTGGGCAGGCAAGCAGGGCAGACGTTCACCCGGGAAGAACGTATGGGCGTTGGCGGCTGGTTGGATACGGGCAACGTGACCCCAAGGTTCCCCACTGGTGGAGGGCAGGTGAGATGATGTGAGCAAGGACAAGGGACCTGGGGAAAGGCTTCGGACACAGAAGTCCCCAGGGCTCATTCCAGTCTCCTTCTCTCACCACATGTCTTGTCTTGTCTGGTAGTGGTCGGCAAACCACGGCTCGTGAGCCACATGCGGCTCCTTGGCCCCTTGAGTGTGGCTCTTCCACAAAATACCACGGCCTGGGCGAGTCTATGTGGAAGAAGTGGCATTGGAAGAAGTTTAAGTTTTAAAAAAATTGGCTCTCCAAGGAAATTTCAGTCGTTGTACTGTTGATGTTTGGCTCTGTGGACGAATGAGTTTGCCGACCGCTGTGGTAGCCTGTCACCCACCGTGAGGTCTGTGAGTAGGAACTAACAACCTCTCGGTGACACACACACAGAGCCAGCACAGCGGGGGCCATAGTGTAACGGGAGGAAGATCTCAGGGTGGGCAGGGCCATCGAGTCAGGGGCCCCTCACCCTTCCTCCCCTGCATCTCAACGTCCCCTTGGGAACTCTCTGACTTCGACCCATTCCTGTACTCTTTGTAACAGAATCATTTCTCTGAATAATAATAATTTTTTAAAAAATGCAGCCTCTGCCACTCGCCTCCTCTGCCTGCCAGGCCCAGCTACTCGGCCTTCAGAAAGTTCAGCTCCCCGCCTCCCACAGGCCTTTGCCGGGGCCGGGACACCTGCCTGATGTCCTTCCTCTGCTCCAGATCTCCCCAGGAACATTCCTGTTCCTGAGGTCTCAGCTCAAATGATCCACTTCCTTCAGCGCCCTTCCCGGGTTGTGGCCCTCCACCAGCCACCCTCTCCCGTCACTCCGTGTCATGCCGCTGTGTCCACACACTGCTACTGCCGGGCATCGTCTGGCTCACTCGCTTCTTTGCCCACCTTCCCCCTATATCCCCAAAAGCTACAACAGTGCTGGGCTCTGAAATACTAGTTGAAAGAGCACAAGAAGATAGGAACCCTTAAGGTGGAGGCAGTAGGTAGTAGGTGGGGCTAGACAGAATCTATCTATCTATCTATCTATCTATCTATCTATCTATCTATCTATCTATCTACCTATCTATCTACCTACCTACCTACCTACTAGAGGCCTGGTGCAAGCATTTGTTCACAGGTGGGGTCTGGCCTGCCTGCCCCAATGGGGGCCCATCAGGCCCAGCCGGTGGGCGGGAGGGGCTGTGGGCAGTTGACCGGCTGGCCCTGCCTCTGATTAGAGTATTGGGGGGCTGATTGAGGGCCTGGCTGGCTGGTTGGCTGTTGCAGTGCATGTCATAGCCACCAGTTGTTTGGTCATTCCACCGTTCTGCTTGCTGGGTTTACATATATATATAATTATTGATTTCAGAAAGGAAGGAAAAGGCAGAGAGAGATAGAAACATCAATAATGAGAGAATTATTGATAAGCTGCCTCCTACACGCCCCCCACTGGGGATCAAGCCTGCAAACGGGGCATGTGTCCTGACCAGGAATCAAACCATAACTTCCTGGTTCATGCTTAGATCAAAGCTCAACCACTGAGCTGGCCGGCTGGGCCAGACCCTCTTTTGGAGCCCTCCCTTCCTTGACGGTGTCCTGACAGCTGTCGGGGCCGTTCCCCTTTGGGGTGCCGAGCAAAGAAACAAGTGGGCCGGTGGGGACAGGGCCGGGAGGAGTGTGGCCAGGCCCGGGTGGGCGCGGGCTCAGACCCCACAGGAGCTGCCCACTCCGCAGGGAGCCTCTGCCCGGCCTCCCCCGTCCCCGCCTCCCACGGCCCCTCCTGGGCTCCGGGGCTGAGCAGGGCTGCACTCGGCCTGGCCGGCTGATTTCTGCTTTATTATGTGATGATGACTTCCCCGTCCCCGGAATGATTAGGCCTTAATAAATAACATTTCTCCCTGATATTGTGCCATCATTAATTCTGGTTAGCTCTCCTCGGAGAAAATCTTGTGGAAACATTCTCGTTGCCTCTATTTAAAGCTAAATTAATTCGGCTGATTATTTCTGTCCAAGCAGATTTGTGCCCAGGCGGCCAGGGCCGGCACAAGGAGAAGCAAGGTGGGTGCTCACTCCCTCCAACCCCCCCCCTCTTCCCAGGCCTTGACCGAGCCTCTGCCTGTTCCTCGCTCTGCAGAGCTCAAGCTCCAGCCCACAGCAGGGGGAGGAAGAACCGAAGAGGGCCTCAACCCTGATTTGGGGGGACACAAATCCTCCCCCCTCCCCTAGAGCAAGGGCGACATCGGGAGGGTCCCCGGCTGCTCTTCCTGTCAGTCGCTGCACGAGGGCTTGCACAGGTGCAACGTCCCTTCGCTGCAGAATGTGCCTCAGGATGGGCTCCTCCCCGAGAGAGAGGCGCTTCCTGCAGCCCACTAGCTGTCCACCTGCCAATTCTGGGCACTCTATACAAAACCCAGTTCTGGTCCTTCCGGAGGGCTCTGCGCAGCCACGGCGGGTTGAATAGACCAAAGAGATTGGCTGGGTGGTCAGCGGGCAGCAGGGTCCCGGGCCCCAGAGCCGGCGCCTGAGGGTCCGACGCTGCGTCTCGATGCCCCGTTCCCCCTGACGGGCAGGGCGGTGCAGGGCGCAGCAGGCTTCTCGGTACCCACGCGGGATTCTGGGGGGTCGGGTTTGTACAACATCATGGAGGGCTCAGGACAGCCCAGTGAGGCTCCAAGGAGAAAGTCAGAGAGGTGACATCACCTGCCCAAGGTCACAGGCGAGCGACGGAGCCAGGATCCGCCGAGGCCTGCGCTCTGGCGGCTGCCCTGTGACTGTGTAGGAAAGTAGGGTTACACAGTCAGTCCCTCCTGAGTGGACGGGACCTTGTAGCTTAAGGTGACCAGACGTCCCGCTTCTGGCGGGACAGTCCTGATTTTTGGGACTGTCCCGCCAAAAGCGGGACGTCTGCAGCTACAGTGTGTTTAGCCTCAGCATGAAACCCATTCTGCGGGTAAGCAGACTGAGGCTCAGTGGGGCTTGGAGGAGAGTCTGACCCGGAGGTGCTTTGGCCGGAAGGCAGGTCTCCAGCCTGCTTGTCCCTCACTTCCCTCCAGGGGAGCTTCCCTGTCCTCGGGGATCCCCGCCCCCCTCTCCGCAGGCCTCCCTCCCTTCCAGCTGCTGCAGCTGTGCCAGCCCACGGGGGGAGGGAGCGGAGTGGGGCACGGAGGCTGTTTGTTTACAGCGTGACAATGTTGATGTATTGGCTAGGGGGGAATGAGCACCCCAGCGCCGCACAATTAAATTAAAAGATCAGCGGCTGCGGGCGAAGCTCGTCCACAGCTGACTTGGAACCAAATGGATCGGAGAGAAAGAACATAAATCGCCGAGGCCTCAGCAACTCAGCCAGGCAAGCCCCCTGCCGCTCTCAGATGCTGCTCTGAGCCCTCCCCCCACCCCCCACCCCCGGCTTGCCCAGGTGCGTACCCCGTTTAGGGTGGTTGGTGGGGACTGTGGGGGGTGATGGGCCACCTGGGGTGTCTCTGGGCATGGCTCTGTCCTCCAGTGTGCAGAACTGGCCGTGACGGTGAACTTCTGACTCCTGCCCGCCTCAGCCAGCTGGTCAGCGGGTCCTGCGGCCCTCACACGCCTGTGCCGTCACGTGTCAGTCCATGTGCACCAGGTACACGATGGTGGTCCCTGAGGTGACATACAAAGGAGGTGAAACTTCCTGTTGCCCAGAGAGGCCATCGTTGTCATGACGTCACAGCGCAACACATGACTCCATGCGTGCGTGACGCTGGGGTAAAAAAAACCCGTCATGCAAAAGGGCGGCCCGGACCACCAGCTGCGGCAAATAGCACTGGATCATAAGTGCCTGTGTTACCGGTGTATGCACTTACCATAACCAGTGGTCGGCAAACTGTGGCTCGAGAGCCACGGTTTGCCGCTCTGTGGACTAATGACTTTGCCGACCACTGCGTAAGGCATTACCCTTACCCAGAAGTTTTGACTTCAGGTTAAAGACATTAGTGCATTATTAAAATGTTTTTTTAAAGCATTTTTTCCCCGTAAGGCAGTGGTCGGCAAACTCATTAGTCCACAGAGCAGCAAACCGTGGCTCGCCAGCCGCAGTGTGCCGACCACTGTACTGGGCTATCCTTTGTGTCATCATTTTGGAGTGTGCTCGTCCCGCTCATATACAAACAGTTCGCTGCAGAAGTCGTGTTGTGCCGGCAGCAGCCTCATGTGTCTCGTGCTTACCGGGCCTCTGAGGACATCGTTTTCTCCCGGGTTCGGTTTAATCTGGTGCTGCTTTGTGCAAGGCCCGGGGGCAGCCGGGGCAGCAGAGCGCCTCGCCGTGTCCTGGGCGAGGCCCTCTAGGCGAGCACCCTTTACTCTCTAATCTTTCTCTTCTGGGCGGACAGGTGCATTTTAAGGGGACATCGAATCTGCACATGTCGGCTTCATCTGCACCTAGCACATCTGGTTGGCGGTGGGCGGGAGGGAGGCTTTTGATGTCTGCGTGTTGTGCCCGAGCCTTTTTAAGCCCCTTCTCTTTGAAGCCGGGAGACTCGTCTTTACACAGACTTGCCCAATCTCCCGGAGCCTCAGTCTTTGGAGACCTGGCTCCCAAAGGCGCTGGGGGGCCCTGCCTTCTCCCTTCTCCATCCTGCATTCTCCATTCGCTCAGCCTACCAACGCTCATTCCAGACTTCCTGCTGAATGCTTCCCTAAGCTGCCTTCAACAGGAGAGGGTGGGGTAGACCTCAGGGGCCCTCTCACCAAGCTGCTTCTAAGAAGCAAGGGGCGGGGCCTGCACCCCCCAGATCTGCCCCGATGCCCCGCCCACCTCCCCCCCCACCTTCGAGCTGTCCTTTAGAGTGGGGTTCTTATTCTTATTAGGGGCAGTGGGTGACTTCTCAAGCTCAGGGAACGTGTGAAGAAAGCATCTTTAGACACCGACTCCAGGGCTGTTGGTGCTGATCTGGGACACCCACACGCGGACGGCAGGCTTGCTGTGTGGGAGCCTGAGCGCCTCCTCCAGAAGGTTTGCAAGAGACACAGGAAGACACCTGGCCCCTTCTTTCAGGTCCGCTGACTCTGCTCCCCCACCCCCCCTCCAACCCACCCTCTTCCCGTGCTCTTCCCAGACTCAGGAGAAGTCCCTTTGGCCCTGACTGCGGAGGGGAGGCGGCTGGCGGAGCCGAGCGCAGCAGCTGTCATTCCGATCGGAGCAATTAGTGGCTCCGTGGGCGGGATCGAGGTTCATTTCCCTGCTCACCTGGCAGGCCCGGGTCCCTGGGATTGAACCAGGGGCGCTGGCTGCTGGGTGACTTTCAGAGCTTCAGTGGGTGTGGGGACCCCTGTGCCCCCCTCCTCACCTCTGTGTACCTAGATGGGGCATCTCCATGAGGGAGGGGTGCAGAGCAGAGGGGCTCCAAGCCAGCCTGACCTCCGGGGTGTGGGGGAGGCGGGGTCTGAGCTAGTTAAGGAGGGCCTCTGGGGGGTCCGAGGAGGAGGAGGAAGAGGAGGAGGAGGAGGAGGAGGAGGAGGAAGAGGAGGAGCATCCGGGTGGGAAACGGGCTTTTGTGTGTGGCTGGGGAGCCACTGTGGGCCTGGGGGGTGGGGGACCCACTCTGATGGGGAAGGAGGGAGGTGCTCTTGACTGCCCCTTGGCATCATAAGCAGGAACCGCGGGAGACCTGGGTCCCAGAGCAGAGAGGGGTAGGTGGGATTCTTCTTCACGGTTTTAGGGGCTGAAGGGCGCACGGCCCACAGGACAGGGCCTGAGCCGCAGGGAGAGGGGTTTGCGGGCTGGCTCGGATTTAAACAACGACAGTGCCGCCTCCAGAGTCGCTGCCTGGTCCCCTGTGACCCGGGTGGGGACACAGTGTGGCAGCAGCTGAGGCTGCGCCGGGACTAGAACCTGGGCCCTCTGACTCCACGGGCTCGGGCTGGGCACTCTGCCTGTAGGGGTCCCCTGACTGCTAACTTGGTGCCTTAGCTCTTCCTGCCACAGGCTGACCCCGAGGAAGGGCGTCCTGCTCGGACCGTGGCAGGCACAGAGGCATCGCGCAGACAGAGGCCGGGGAGAGCGCTCCAGGCAGCTCACCGCCCCGGGCAGCCGGGGGTCCGCTCCGAGCCGGGCCGCGGACCTGTCCTGGGCTCGGGAGGGCGGCCTGTGAGGCGGGCCCGGCCCTGAGGCCCGTGTAGGCGGGGCCTGCACCAGCCCTGCTGCGGAACAGACAGCGAGTCCCTATCCAGACAGGAATGATCGCAATCCGGGAAGCCGCGGTTCCCTCCGGTGCCTTCCATCACGGAAGCTCGAAGCCGGCGTCAAACCCACGCGGATGGGAGCTGACAGCTGTCTCCCGCCCCCGCCCGGCTCCTCTGGCTCCCAGGTGCTCCGCGGGCACCTGGCTTGGTGGGGGTTGTGCTTCGTCCTCGCAGACTCTGACCTGCAGGCGGAGGGGAGGGGGATCGTGGAACCTGGAACCTGGGTCCCGCCATGCCACGCACTGGCTATGCGCCCTGGGCCTCCACACACCCATTGGTGACGGTGATGTCACCTTGAGGGTCACACCCATCTGTCCACCAGCGGAGGGTGCACGAGATGACACCTGCGATGCCTGGCGAAGCTCTCTATTTTGGTGACAAGCCTACTACGTCCCTCCATTTGCTGCATCATCTCACCGCACACAAACCTGAGACATAGAGACCCGCTGCACCAAGGCAGCGTTCATTCGTTCATCCAGTTGTGCCCTCACCCCCTCCACGCCCACCGGTCAGTACTGGCCAAGGGCCAGGCCCCTCAAAGGGCCCTGCGCTGTGGTGGGAGAAGCGCCGTGCCTGTGTGTGTGTGTGTGTGTGTGTGTGTGTGTGTGTGTGTGTCACTGCCTAGGAGGTGGTGAGCTTGGCCACGCCCCTCTGCACCCCAGTTTCTGCATCCGCCCAGCGCTGGGAGGGTCTAGCAAGTGCTCAGCACATCATGGTGGTGGGGTTGTCTGGAACCCGCTGGGATGAGGGGGGATGAACAATGAGCATGCTTATTGAGTGTTTTCCATGTGCCAGGCATTCTAATAACAACGAGTGACTTGTGTCATGAGTGTATAGCCTACAAGCAGAATTATACTCATTCCTCACAATACCCAGGAGAGGTGGGCATGCCTATTACCCCTCTCTTACACAGGTGAGGAAACTGAGGCACAGGGAGACGCAAACACCTGGGGCGTATTTACCACCTGGAGGCTGTCTGCTCTGGAGCCCAAACTCTTGACCTCCTCCGATAGGACAGCAACTGGGCCACCTGGAGAGGCCCTGATGACCATCTGCCGTTGTCTTGGTACCTATAGGGAAACTGAGGCCAGGGCCCCACTCCCACTGGCTTTCCTACTCCTTGCCCCCTCCTCAGAAAGATGGTGAGGGGGATTCCCTCTGGTTAGACCCTGCCCATCCTCAGCCCCGTTGCCAGGCAACCTGTTTCCTGGGCAGTGCCCCCTGGTGAGGCTGTGTTGCTATGGTGACCACAGTGGGTCCAGGTGCATCTTCAAGATGGTGAAGGAAGCAGCTCCAGTTCCCACTGGTCCTCAGTCTCCCTTGGAGATACTCGGGGGTGCGCAGGCAGGTCCTCTGGCATGCAAATGCACCTGGCACATGAGGGGAGGGGAGGGTTGGGCCTCTGGTGGGATATGGGGGGCGGAGCAGACTCGAGGGGATAGGAGGGAAGGGACAGGGCCCAGAGCCTGGTTCACTGGAGTGGAAAAAGTCCCCCTCCAAATTGCTGGTCTCAGAATGGCCCCCTGACCTCTGCCCTTGCTGAGATGCTGAGGAGAAGGAGGTTTTGTATTGGGGGGAGGAGAGAGGGGTCATCTTTTCCTTTTTAACTCGAAAAGATATGTTAAAAACACCGACTCCAAGGTTAAAGTCAACCCCAGTGCCACTACATAAAGTCATACAAAAATAAATCAAAATTGTCCCCTCCACATCAAGTCCCATCACGCAGAGGTAAGAAATGGTTAGTTGTTTGGGGAATCTACTTTCCGATTTTTATATGTACATACATATACATACACATGCATGTATGTACATACACACACATTTATATGTACATACATATACATATCTGTATATACATTTTTATATGTATATACAGATATATCCATCTCTCTCTACTCATACATGTGAATGTGAAATGTACTGTATTAAACTGGGATCCTACTCTACACATTGGCTTACATCTCGCCTTTTTAAAAAAAAATATATTTTTTATTGATTTTTTACACCGAGAGGAATTGAGAGGGATAGAGAGTTAGAAACGTCGATGAGAGAGAAACATCAACCAGCTGCCTCTTGCACCCTCCAATGGGGATGTGCCCGCCACCAAGGTACGTGCCCTTGACCGGAATCGAACCTGGGACCTTTCAGTCCGCAGGCCGACGCTCTACCACTGAGCCAAACCGGTTTTGGCTACATCTCACCTTTTTCACTTCATAGTAGATGCTGGAGGTTTTCCGTATCAGCAAGTACGGCTCTCTCTCATGTTGCTAAGGAGGGTGTGAAGAGCAGCTTCTCGGGGAGAGGGCTCGGCCTCTCAGTTTCTGACGCAGTTAATGTGAGGGCTGACATTTGGGAATGCTGGACCGGGTGGTCAGTAAGGAGGTGGGCCGGGGGAGCCAGACTCGGTGATGGTGGTGGTGGTGGTGGTGGTGGTGGTGGATGTGTGTGTGGTGGTGGTGGTGGTGGTGGTGGTGGTGTGTGTGTGTGGGTGGTGGTGGTGATGGTGGTGGTGGTGGGTGTGTGTGGTGGTGGTGGTGGTGGTGGATGTGTGTGTGGTGGTGGTGGTGATGGTGGTGGTGGTGGGTGTGTGTGGTGGTGGTGGTGGTGGTGGATGTGTGTGGGGGTGGTGGTGATGGTGGTGGTGGTGGGTGTGTGTGGTGGTGGTGGTGGTGGTGGTGGATGTGTGTGTGGGGGTGGTGGTGGGGGTGGGTGTGTGTGTGGGGGGGGGTGGGGGTAGGGGTGGGGTGGAGGAAGCACTGAGAATGCAGAAGGGCAGGGCTTCCTTCATTGCAGCCGAGTCCTATCTCTTAGCTCGGTGACTCCGGCAGGTGACCCAACCTCTGAGTTTGTTTGCTCCTCTGTGAGAAGTGGGAAACAATCCCCTGGAAGGCACCGAGCGGATGGAATTCCGTGGCCGACGCAGAAAGATCCCTCCCCCCTCTCCAACCGTGTGTCCCCGTCCTGCGGCCCCGACCCAGTCTGGCCAACCTCTCCGTCCCCTGGGATCCGGGGCCCCGAGGGCCAGTGACGGGGCAGGGCCGGCAGGGGAGGGCCGTGGCAGAGGCGGAGGGAGGCCCGCCAGAGAGGACCGGGAGGGGAGGAGGGCCAAGGGGCCCCGGGGGACTGAAATATGGCTCCTGCTTCGGGAATGGGCCTCTTCATCAACCTAATGGGCCTCTGGCGGAGCAGGGCCTTGGGGCGGGAGAGAGGAGGCGGGGGCTGAGGCGGGAGGCCCTGGATGGGGGCGGCCTCCGGCCTGCGGGGGTCCCAGCGGGAGCCAGAGGCTGGGCTGGCGGGTGAAACCTTCGCTGCCTTCCCTCCTGACCCTGTCCCCCGCCCCGCGGCCGGCGGCTCCTGCCCATTTGGTTGTGGGGAGAATTCCTCCTGGGAATTGGAGCACCTGACCCTTGGCCTCTGATTTCACACACACACACGCACACGCACACACACACACACACACACACACACACACACACACACACACACCAGCCCAGCTTAACAGCCTGGAGAACCCCAGGTTCAGGCGCTGGCGGAGGGCAGGTGGAGAAGTCCTCTGTCGGGGAGTCAGGGTTCATGGTCGTGGTAGGGCACTCAGTGGCGACCCCTGTTTGACACCATGCACCCGTGGGGTTCAGAAGCCCCCCGGCAGGCAGCAGCAGCAGCGTGGGTTCTCAGCCGGACGACAGCACCCGCTCGCTGAGCAGGGAGACTCCTGCCTCCAGGTGCGAGGCAGGCTGCGGGGCTGACCTGGTTCTCTCCACTTCTTTCTCCACCCTGGAGCCTGGGGGAGCGGATCCTGGAACAGAGGGTCCCCTGGCTCCCGGTCCACCTATAAGTAAGGTCTTCTTTCTGGGCCTCAGTCTTCCCATCTAGAAAATGGGGTCTGGTACCGCCCACCCAGCCCGCCGTGAGGGAGAAGGTGATAAAGTGGGTGGAGGCGGGTGCTGGTACAGCCAGGCGGAGTGTGAGCTGCCGCTCGGTGCCTTCCCTGGCGGTGGTGAGGGGTTCTCAGATGGGGCGGGTGGGGGTGAGGGGCAGGATGAGAACAGACACCTGGGCCTTTGCTTCCCGGGCCTGTATGCATTCCTACCGAAGAAAAGGGCTGATGGTGGTGGTGATGCTAAAAATAGTCCTATCAGCCCATCCAGGCATGCCTCAGCGGTTGAGCATCGACCCAGGACCAAGAGGTCACCGGTTCGATTCCAGGTCGGGGTACATGCCCAGGTTGTGGGCTCGATCCCCAGTGTGGAGCATGCAGGAGACAGCCAATCAGATTCTCTCTCATCATTGATGTTTCTCTCTCTCTCTCCCTCTCCCTTCCTCTCTGAAATCAATCCTATATAATAAAAGGCTAATATGCAAATCAAATGAATGGCGGAACAACCAGTCGCTATGACACGCACTGACCACCAGGGGGAAGATGCTCAACCCATGAGCTGCGCCTGGTGGTCAGTGTGCTCCCACAGGGGAGAGCTGCTCAGCCAGAAGCCCGAGCCCCACTCACAGCTGGAGAACGCAGTGGCAGTGAGGGGAGCCTCTCCCGTCCACCCCCCCAAGTCGGATGTCCCCTAGGGGCTCCCAGAGTGCGAGAGGGCACAGACCGGACTGAGGACCCGTCCCCTGAGTGCAGGAATTTCGTGCATCAGGCCTCTAGTAAAAATACATTTAACAACAACAACAAAACAGTCCCACTTGGTAAGTGAGCACTTACCGAGCACCTGCCTTGGGCTGGGCACAGCTGTGAGTACTGAGCACACACTGACTCAGTCTCACCCCACCTCGTGGAGCAGGTGTCACGATTATTCCCGGTTGGCTCCCTGAGGCTCCAAAGAACAGAGAGGTCAGGCGACTTTCCCAAGGCCGCAGAGCTGGATGGGGCGGAGCTGGAACTCGGACCTGGTGGTGTGTTCCCGGGCCCACCCTCTCCTCTGCCACATCCTGCACTGCAAGTTCACCATGGAGCAAGCCGAGGGTCCCTCCGTGCATGCCCCAGGGCCTGGCCCGCCCCCCCCCTTCAAGCCCCCCCGCCTCCAGACCCCCCACAGGACAGGACGCGTGGGGCCGAGCCGGAGGGCAGGGTCCCTCTGGCCGGGGCTCCTGCCCGGAGATGATTAAACGCCGATTGCCTGGAGACCACGCTTTGTCTCCCGGTGTCAAGCCCAGAACAGCCAGGGCGACAATTGCTGCAGGAGCCACATTTGTTAATCTCGCGTTCGCTAATTTATTTTATTTTCCATCCTCAGAATTAGGGCGAGCCTCTTGAACTCAATATGCAAATGTATGCAAAGCAAGATGAACAGGCATCTTTAAAAGCACTTTTTCTCCTTCCCGGCCTGCATTAGTGGAATTGCAGCTCTCTCCAGCCAGCGGGCGGAGGGGCGTGGGGAGGGGGGGCAGACGTGGGGGAGGGGCCCTCTGTCACTGCCCAAAGCAAGTTCCCGTCCACCAGCTCGCACATCGGCCGTGGGTGTCTTTATTACCATTTCTTAGGCCCGGCCAACGAGGCTCAGAGGACTGCTGCTTCATGCTAAGATCACAGAGAAGGGAGGGGTGAAGCTGGAGCCGGGGGGGGGGGGGGGAGGGCGAGGGGGGGAGCTGTCTGGGGCTGAGCCGGGCTTGGGGCTCTGGGGGAGTGGCCAGTATGGTAGCCCCGGCAGCATCCACCCCCTCTCCTCCGGGCAGCCCTTCCTGCGGTTGGCCTTGGCCCCTTGGCTGGGAGATGGGGGAAGGTTCTGCCCACTGCCCTCTCCCCGCTCCATTTCCCCCCTCCCTCCCCCACGGACCCAGGACCCAGCGGAGGGAGTTACTGTTCTCAGGTGTTTAACCATCTCTCCGGTCAGAGGCCTCCGGTAATTGCTAGAAGAGCCTTCCTCCGCTTCCCAGGAAGCCAGACCCACCAGGTTCTCAGCAGTAGTCCTATTGCTGGAGGGGAAAGACGGAGAAAGAGAGTCAGAGGAAGAGAGGTGGGTGGGGCGAGGGAGAGGAAGGAGGAGGAGGAGGAGGAGGAGGGGAGAAGAAGTTAGGAACAGGACTTCCAGTCTTTAAAAAAAGAGGCCCTGCCGAAACCAGTTTGGCTCAGTGGATAGAGCGTCAGCCTGCGGACTGGAAGGTCCCGGGTTCGATTCCGGTCAAGGGCATGTACCTTGGTTGCGGGCACATCCCCAGTAGGGGGTGTGCAGGAGGCAGCTGATCGATGATTCTCTCTCATCCATGTTTCTAACTCTCTATCCCTCTCCTTTCCTCTCTGCAAAAAATTAATAAAAAGTATTTAAAAAAATAAATAAATAAAAATAAAAAAGAGGCCCCTCCCTCCACTTGCCTCACCTCTCCCCTCCGCCAGCCCCTCCTGCTCCCGGAAGGATGGAGCCAGGCCTGCAGAAGGGCGCGGGACTGGAGTGGGCACAGAGCTCCCGGGGTGCATGGAAATGGGAAGGAGGATGGGGTGTGGCCCCTGGAAGAGGCAGAGAGCATTCCAGCGTCTGAAGAGGAGACTGTTGGGCAAAAATAAATGAGTCAGAGGGCAGGGGGATGTTTCTATCTTCTTCAGACCAACCCCGGATGGGTTTGTGCAGACTCTAGTGCAGCCGCGGGCAAACTACGGCCCCGCAGGCCGGATCTGGCCCGTTCGGCTGTTCTATCCGGCCCGCGGAGCCGAAAGAGCGGAGGGTTCTCTTGCTCTCCCCTCCGCTCCTTCACCGGCAGCCCAAGATGAGAGTGCCGGCATGGTCAGGTTGCTTTTGTTCCGGCCCTCGGGTCCAGTGTAAGAACCCGTTGTGGCCCTCGAGTCAAAAAGTTTGCCCACCCCTGCTCTAGTGCCATCCAGCCCGTGCCCAGGTTCCCTGCCAGGATGCCCCCTCCTGGCTCAAAGCCCTCCCCTGTCCTGAGAGGCCCAGGTGGTCAGGAGGCAGGAGACCACGGCTGCCTCGCTGGGCATCTCCCGCCTGCTCCCTGCGCCCACCGGTGCCCCCGGCTGCTGCCTGCTGCTTGGGGAGAGATGCCCGGGCAGAAGGCAGGGGTCGAAGGAGAGGTGCCAGCCGTATACTCTGTGAAGGCACAGACACCAGTGGCTCTGCCATCAAACCGCCTGTGTGACAAGTTTTCCCAGAACCCCAGCCCCAACAGTCAGGCTCTCAGCGAGCAACTGGGGATCCCCGTTTGGGGGACCCTAACAGCCCTGCCCCAGAGTATCAGCTAGCCCCTCTTCCCGCCCCCCATTCCGGCAACTGGGTGCCGCCAGGGTACCCACTCTCACGACACTTTCCTTCTAATCCCTTTCCCTCCATCAGATTACTCTCCAGCACCAGGTCTGATTGGGAAAGAGTGGGAGGCGGGCTGAAAAAATAAACATTTTAAAAGATAAATCAATAAATAAGGGAGCAGGCCGCTCTTTTTTCCCCTTTAATTTTTTAAGGGAAAAATTAATTTTCCCCTTGCCTAAGTACCTGTCACGTTAAATTAATGTCTCCGAGAGCGAAAATGATGGAGAAGTTGGGTCATTAGGCAAATTTTAATTAGAAGCTCAGATGTCCTTTACTAATAAGATCTTACATATATTTCATTCTGTTCTTGCCTCCCGCCTGCCGGGGCGTCTCTGCAACACAGCCGAGGGCCGGGGGCCAGGGCGATGCGATCTTAGGGAGGTGGGGCTGGGGCAAGGGAGAGGAACGGGGGGGGGGGGCGGGGGAGGGAGAAGAGGGGTTTTTTTCCATGCAAGGAGCTGAGAAGGGCAGGGGAGGGGATCATGGGGGGAAAGGTATTTCTGCTTTAATTCCAGAAGGGGGTCCACTCCTGGGCCTGTTATCTGTGTGTGTGTGTGTGTGTGCATGTGTGTGTGTGTGTGTGTGTATGTGTGTGTGTGTGTTAGAGAGAGAGAGAGAGAGAGCGAGAGAGAGAGAGAGAGAGAGAGAGAGATGGAGAGAGAGAGAGAGAGAGAGAGAGAGAAGCAGCAGTATGTAGCAGTTAAGAGGTTGGGTTCTGCAACCAGTCAAGATTCACATCTAGGCTCTGACTGTGTGTCCTTGAACTCATTGCTTAACGCCTCCGGGCCTCAGTTTCCTTGCCTTAGAAAATGGGTATCGTGGGGACCTACCTCCTACGGGTGCTGAAGGGCTCAAGCTGACTTTACCTGCTCACAGTGGGCCACACGCGAGCCCAAGAGCCGCCCCAGGAGGACACGGCTCTGAGCCCTACGCCCCCCTCCGGCCTGGGGGACGCTGGGGGGCCACCTCACCTCTCTGAGCCTGCGGAGGCTGGCTGCTGGCCAAGAGGCTCGGAGATGAGCGCTGAGTGTCTAAATGGGACACTCTGAGTGTCTGGGTGGGACAGCCCGCGGAGGACACGCAGCACATGCTGGGAGCACCGGCCCTGAGCCAGGAGGCGGGCCTGCCCCACCCGCCTGCTCGCTTGCAGGCGGTGCTAGTCAACACGCGTGACCGGAGGTAGCTGGGGACACACCTGCAGCAGGTGTGCGCCTGTCTGTGCACGTGGTCAGGGGGAGGGCCCCACGGGGCTCCTCCAGCCCCTCGGGGGACTCCACGGCTCTTCTGGACCAAGTCCTTCCCCCGCTCTGCAAATGGGCCCCATCTCGGCCAGGCCCACCAGGCCACACGTGCAGGCACAGAGCGCGGGCCCTCCCAGGACCTGCGGGTGGCGGACAGCGGCACTGACCCGGGTTTCGCAGCCCACCCGTCTCTGCCTGGATCGAACGCGCTCAGGCTCAAGGCCGGGACATGACGCGGGAGGAGCTTCTCTGACCTGGCTGTGGGAAGCCAGGCCGAGGAGGCCTGGGCCCCGTGGAGAACGCACCTTCCCGAATTCGGGCTTTAATTGTGCCCAGGGGCCTGTGTCACAGGCAGGAGGACACAGTGGCTGTGAGCTTCCCCCTGGATGTTCTTATCCCCCTGCGTCCCCGCCCCCCCCAGCACTGTTGGGGGAAGAGACTGCAAGTAGAACCATGCTGTGGACTGCAGCTCGGTGCCTCCCCTGGCGGTGGTGAGGGGTTCTCAGATGGGCCGGGTGGGGGTGAGTTCTCAGATGGGTCCGGGTAGGGGTGAGGGGGGCCGGGGGACCCGGAGGGGGCCACATGGGAAGGGTGAAGCAGACAGATGGAGGTCTTGTCAGGTGTGGGGCTGCTCAGGGATGGCCCCAGGCCCTTCCCACGGGCAGGAGCTCAGGAATGCCAGGGAGAGGCGTGTGCTTTGCATAAGCCCATCTACCTGCCCCCATGTCTGTGTCAGGCAGCCTGGGCGCCCGCCGGGTCTTCTCCGCCACCTGGTCTGAGCGTCCCAGCTCGGAGGGAGCCCGGGCCAGTCCCTTTGGGGTACGGAGGCCGAAACGGCCGGGGATGTTTCCAAAGCCACCCAGCGGGTGAGGGGCAGGGTGAGAACAGACGTCTAGGAACCTGCCACCTACGTCCCAGGCCCCGTGCTCCCCACATGACACACCGAGCCATTTAGTCCCGAAGGACCCCAGCGGTGACTGTCATCGTTACCTCTCACAGCCGGACCGTGGAGGGAAGGAAATCTTCCTAAGGCCATATATCTTCCCAAGGCAAATATCTGGGAAGCTGATGTTCGCATCCAGGCCTGGCTGGGTTTTCATTCTTTCCTTTGTTGGTGAGCATGAGGGCTAGTGGCAGGACCCTGGGGAGTGCCAGACCCCAGCCTCTGTGGCCCCAGCGAGTGCCTGTGGTTCAGAGGCCACCCGGTAGGAGAAGCTGTGTGTCTGCGGGCCAGGCCCTTCCCCTCTCTGGGCCTTCCTCTCCCCGGGGGGGGGGGGGGGGTGAACCAAGTGAACTGGGCAGCTTCTCAGAACGCCTTCTCAGAACACACACACCTACCCCCCAGAAGAGAAAGAATGCAGAGGTCGGAGGAGCTGGTGAGAGGAGGCCAGGGCTGGCTGGGTTGGAGCTGTCGCCTCTCCCCACATCTCGTTGACCCCAAGTTCACGGTTGGGGCATGGGGTACAAGCCGAGGGCAGAGCCATCGCTGGGGCCATTACTCACCACGGCAACACCTTGGCCGCTGCTGCTCGTGGTCCCCGCTTCCTGTGGAAAGGAATGGAAATTGCATTCATTTTCTGGGAACAAAGAGACCGGCTCGCCCGTTCTTGCCAGCTTCTCCCCCCCCCCCCCCTTCCCCTTGTCCTGCTCCCTGCCTCGCTCGCTCGGTGGTAGGAAGATACGGGAGGAAAGACAGAGACGAGGCAGAGGTCTCAGAAGGGACTCAGAGCCAGCATCGTCAGCGCCTCCCCCCCCCCTTTACTCTGGGGAAAGGGAGTTGGGGGCACACAGCTCCCCAAAAGTGAGGGCGGAGGCCCTGCGGGCTGGGGGGGGGGGCGTGCTTGCTGGGAGGGCGGAGGAGGAGCTGGGGTGGCCTGCTGGCGCGGAGGAAGCCCAGGCGGGGAGGCCGAACTCTCTTCTTTGATCATCTGTGATGCACGAAGCCCCTCCACTCACACTGTCTCATCAGATTCCCGCAGCACCCCCATCACCCCCTTTTAACACGGAGGAAACGGGCTCAGAGCGGTTAAGTGATTTGCCCAAGAACCCAGCGTGGCGGGTCCCATCTCCCTCCGGGGCCCTTCCTCTTTCCCACGGCGCCTCTCTCCCTCTCTCCTGCCCGGAGCTGGGAGTTCCGAGTGGCAGAGACGTGGACGTCAATGCTAAATGGCCATGCAAATGTCTCCAGGCATCTGTAAAACGAGATGATTAGACCATATGATTCCCAAGTCCTTTATAGGGTTGTCTCTGTACTGAAGAGGTGAGCATTTGGGGACTCCCCCAGCCCGGCGCTGAGAGCCATGAGTGGTTTGGAGGGACATCGGGGTCACCAGGCTGACCGTGGTCATCGACGAATTAGAATGGCGTCTTTTTGCCTCCGGGGACCTCACTGACCTTCCCTTCCGCAGACACTGAGTCCTTGGGCTGCTGGTTCTAGCTCTGCGGGCGTGGACCTGCCACCGGGAAGGGGGTGAGGAGGCAGCCCGGTCCCTGGTGCGGCAGGTGAGGACGCCCGAGCACCTTCTATTTGCTACCGCCCCCCCCCCCCCCCCCCCCCCGCCCAAGACAGCCCCAGATGCTTGCCTGCATTGGATACACTGAATAACAGACATAGCTCTGTGCTGGAAGGAGGGGGCTGGGAGGAGGGGCCTGGGAGGAGGGTGCTAGGAGGAGGGTGCTGGGAGGAGGGGCTGGGAGGAGGGTGCTGGGAGGAGGGGCTGGGAGAAGGGGGCTGGGAGGAGGGTGCTGGGAGGAGGGTGCTGGGAGGAGGGGCTGGGAGGAGGGTGCGAACCTGTAGACATGTAAGGGAGAGACTTCACGCTGCAGGGTGCTGCACTTTCTTCACGCTTTTAGGAAGGTGTCTGCTTCCTCAAAGGACTCCTGGCGTGAGAATCATTTTCTGAGCTATTACCCGACTCCTCCGAGCTCACGCCACTCCTCAGTGCCGAGCTCTGCCTTCCGGGGAGACCCGTCCTTGTCCTGAGGGAATGTGGACCCAGGGAGGGGGACACAGCTCCCTATGGGGACAGCTGCCCGACTGGACAAGTATCAGAGCCGCCTCTCTTAGGGATGGAATTCTTCAGTTGGTGGGCAATGTAGTGTCCTTAACGTCATGGGGGGGGGGGCAGAGGGGATAGTCTGAAGGACTTCGAGGGACCGAAAGGGGGAAAGATGAAGTTCAAACGTGGAAAGATGACTCCGGAAGAGGACTCAACTGGATACTGGGGGGAAGACGGTGTGGGACCTCCCTCGAGTGGCCTTTCTCTTGTAAAGAGGAGAATCACTCTCAGAAAGCCCAGTGATAAAGGGTGTGTGTGTGTGTGTGTGTGTGTGTGTGTGTGTGTGAGAGAGAGAGAGAGAGAGAGAGAGAGAGAGAGAGAGAGAGAGAAGGAGAGAGAATCTCATGCTCAGGACAGAGAGAGAGAGAGAGAGAGAGAGAAGGAGAGAGAATCTCATGCTCAGGACAGAGAGAGAGAGAGAGAGAGAAGGAGAGAGAATCTCATGCTCAGGACAGGAACTCTCACTTTCGAAATCTGTTTGGCAGAGATTGTACAAGGAAACCTTGAGAAAAGGATTATCTCGTCTTGTTCCTTGCCACCGGGGACAGAAAAGCTCAAATTGGAGACAAACATATCAGCAGCATGCCTCCCTCTACCAACAGGAGGCTGCTGGGCTGAGTATTCTTCGTTGAGTTATGAGAGAAAGCTCTGAGAGTCACAAGAGCACAGCGGGTCACTGTGGGACTTCAGAGGGGTCGCCCTCTGGGTCTCAGTTTCCCCATCTGTAAATGGTTCAGTCCATTAACCATTTATAACACCCCTTAAGTCTTTCCTAGCCCCTGATTCTTTTTTTGTGTTTTCACTAGAGGCCCAATGCAGGAAATTCGTGCAAGAGCAGGCCTCCCTTCTCCTGGCTGCCAGCGCCGGCTTCCCTCTGGCACCCACAGCCCGGGCTTCCCTCGCAGCCCTGGCTTCGTCCAGAAGGACGTCCAGCCTAATCAGCACATTACGCTTTTATTACTATAGATTTTTATCCTTCGAGTCTTCTCAACCAGCTTCCCCTTGGAGACAGGATCTGCCCATTGTTCTGAAGACCTTGAGGCCTCCCTGGCTGGTTTTTCTCAGTGGTTAGAGCATTGGCCCGCAGCCCAAAGGTCTCGGGTTCCATTCCTGGTCAAGTGCACGCACCTCAGTTTTGGGTTCAAGCACAGCCCTGGTTGGGGCGCGTGTGGGAGGCAACGAATCGGTGTGTCTCTCTCACCTTGATGTTTCTCTCTCTCTCTCCAACCCCCGTCTCCTCCCTCCCTTCCACTTTGTTTGAAAATCAATGGGGAAAAAAAAATCCTCAGGTAAGAATTAAAAAAAAAAAATGATGACCTTGGGGCCAATGGGACTCACCCACCTGGCCTGACTAGTCATACTTTTCCTATTTGCCTGTCCTCAAGTTTTTTGTTTTTTTAAAAAATCTTTTTTTTATTGATTTTCCACAGAGAGGAAGGGAGAGGGATAGAAAGCTAGAAACATCGATGAGAGAGAAACATCGACCAGCTGCCTCCTGCACACCCCCCACCAGGGATGTGCCCGCAATTAATGTACATGCCCTTGACCAGAATCGAACCTGGGACCTTCCAGTCCTCAGTCCGATGCTCTATCCACTGAGCCAAACCGGTTTCAGCTGTCCTCAAGTTTTGTACATACATGTGGCCAACGCTAGAATCGGGTCTAAGAATGACCTAGTCAGAGCACAAGCAGCGTGTGCAAGCCAGAGTGTGTCCACAACGAGGTCAGGGCTGAAGGAGCTCAGAGGACATCAGCCCCAGCCCTCTCGCTGAGTGGTGATGCCCAGCCCTGGGTGCACTGGTTCAGACCTGCCCGGCTGCCCATTTCACCCAAAGGTTCCTGTTTATATGGGAGAAGGGGCCAGGAAGAGGAACCCTGGGGAAACGGAGAAGAAAAGGAGCAGGTTACATCCTCCTATGACCCTTTCTGCTCCTCCCATGGGATGAGGGTGGTGTGGCCATGGCCTTTCATCAGTGACTGACACCCATGACCTTGAGGTTTCCCACCAAAATTTGAACAATGTGAGAGCTGGCCTCAAAGAGCCCACCTTTACCTCTTAGTCTGGCCTTTGAGCAGGTGAGGGTTGGCGCTGTAGTAGCCGGAAGCTCAGGGGGCCTTTGCCCTTTTGGATTTCTGAGGATGTGTTCACAGTCTCATAGTGTATCTGGAAAAAAAGAGCGAGGCACACACCCCTTCTGCCGTTCATTGAGTCTGCATCATACCGCGAGTGTTTTACATTTATTCTTTCATTGAATCCTCAGGAGATTCCTGTTGAAAGGGATTTTTGTTATCAGAGATTGTACAGGTGTGGAAGCAGAGGCCCAGAGAGATGAAATGTCTGGCCAACACTCAACAGCTAGCAAGTGGGAGATCGTAATTTCCAGTCCAGACCCCATAATTCGTCCATTCCCAAATGAATGGCAGCAGGGCCAGGAAGAAGAACAGAACCAGCCTAAAAGAATCTCAGTGAGTCCGCTCAGATTGCCCACCTTCCCCCATCTGCAGTCCTGGCTTGGTTGTCTATGCAGATTTCCTCCCAGAGTGAGCCCACTCTTCTCCCTTCTCTGCAGAGTGGAGCTGGGGTCGGGCTTCTGCCTCCTTGTCCATGTCCACCAGATCTTCAATATGCCTCTTGGGAGAGTTATTTTTCATCACACTAGTGGCTTTGAAAAAATTGGAAATGTTCAGCTCTGGCTGGATGGCTCAGTTGGTTGGAGTATCGTCCCATACCCCAAAAGGGCTGCTGGTTCAATTCCCAGTCAGGGCACACACCTAGGTTGTTGGTTCGATCCCAAGTCTGGGCATGTATGGGAGGCAGCTGATCTCTCTCTCTCTCTCCCTCTCTCTCTCCCTCTCCCTCTCTCTCTCAATGGAAACACATCCTTGGGTGAGGTTTTAAAAAAAGGAAATGTCGAACAACGCCCTCTGCTCCCCCCCAGGGTGTTTGGTGGCTCCCTGGGGCGGTCAATCTGCGGGTGAGGCGGTTTTCTGCTGACACTGGGTTTACTCACCCAGTGGCCCTGCTGATGCCATCACCTCTGGACTTCTCACCTCTGCACGTGCGTAGCGATCATGCGAGTGGCAATGAGGTGCTGGGGGAGGAGACCCCGAAGTGTCCAAAGGGAAACACTTTGTTGGAAATGTGATAGAATCAGCAACAGTGCTTGAAACCGATTGCATCAACTGTGAGACACGCGGCAGATTCTGTTTACTCGGCGGCGGCGGTGGAAAAATGGCTTAACTGCCACCAATAAGGGAAACAAGAGCAAAGGGACGTTGGACAGGAGTCACCAGAGTCTGGGGTTAGGAGAAACAACCAGGACCAAGGTTATAAGCATAACTCAGCACCACGGACAGAGGCAGTGCCTGTCCTGTTAGCCACCCTCCTCCCTTTGCGCTCTCTCTCTCTCTCTCTCTCTCTCTCTCTCTCTCTCTCTCTCTCTCTCTCAAATGATGCTGTGCTGGGGTCAGGCCCTCCAGCTGGCAGGCTTCCTCCTCCTGACCTGTTTATCTGACCTCTGCCTTCCCTTTGCCCTCGCCTGGGCACCTCCTGGGGCCACGAACAGCTGGCACGGTCCTGGTACAATTTACGGATGAACTTGATACTTCCAAAGCTCAGGCCTCCGACATGGAGGGCATCTGGGCTGCTCAGCCACAGGGTAGGTGACCTTCTTCTCGGATGGAGGAGAGCAGGTGGGCCGGTTTGGCTCCGGTGAGGATTTTTGCTGTGACAGGTGGCCTCGAGCGATTGGGCAGGAGCCCTCTCCCTTCCCCCACCTCCAGACAACTCTGGCTGCAGGGTGGAAGGAGAAAAATTAAAACGAAGGCTTATTATGGAATGGGGGCCATAAAACCACGGGCTACAGCAACGCAGCAGCCGCGGCCATAAACCGAGGGCCCATTCAATCATAGAGTAGGTGCATTTACACATTAAGCAGGAACATTTATGTACAGGTAACAGAGAATAACTCCTGCGCTTATGTTTGTGGCAATAACGGGAGCTTTATGGGGTTTTTGTGGCCGCTTTATTATGGTGAGTGGACAAAGAGGTCTGGGCAAGGTCAGGGTATATAACACTGTGGCCGAGGTCAAATATCATGACCAAGGAAGCTAAGCAGGGCCAACGACCATTTTTCCATGTTTCTGCCTCGGAGAAGGCTGAGCCGAGAGTCCAGGTCAGATGGATGATGCTTATTTAGGGTTTTTGAATTATTCCCTGGGTTTTTCTTCTCCATCCCCTCCAAATCTTGGTTCAGCAAGCCACGGCCCCTGTCCGTATTTGGAACATAGCTCTGGCTCAGTCTTTGAGTTTGAATCTCCCCCACTTCCCATCTGCTAAGGGCTTCTAGATCTTCTTCCCTAATCCATCCAGGCCCTAGGGCAGGGGTGAATGTGTGGGATGAGGCTCGGCTTGCCCCCTAATCCTTGGAAAAGGCAAAGAGGTACAGTTGGCAGCTAACCAGAAATGTCTTTACCAATGAAGGGCCCATTCTAATCTCTAATTCAACAAATCTATAAATCAACAAATATGGCCACACGGGGTGTGAGGTACATGAGAGAGAACGCCTTCCCCCGAAGAGCTCCTGATCCGGTAGGGGGGTTGTAAAGGTAACAAATAAATTATAATATAATGGGGGAAGTGTAACAATAAAGCCATGCTCACCATTGCCGGGGCTGTGCATGCATCCCCTGTGGCTAAGTTATTGTTGAGACTGGCGTGCGCTCACCTCTCCCAGCGGGGCCGAGCAGAGGTGACCCGTGAGGATGTCTGTGATTCTGCTGGAGGGTCAGAGAAACTCCTCCCCATGCCTCCCCTGGAACAGCCCGCCTCCCCTTCTCCACCCACGTTCCTAGGTTTGGGACCCCAATGTTAACTTATTTCTGAAATCAAACTTTTCAGCCTCTGCCCAGTTCCCAAACCTCTTCTGGGAAGTGAGCATCTCTAAACCCAACTCCCTTCAACCACGGAGATCTGGTAACAGGGCATGGAGGGTTTGTCAGGTTCCAGCTGAGAGGTTTGTGATGCAGAAGCAAGACACAGAGTTCAGGCCATTAAAAGGGGGGAGGTTTTAATCTTCCCTCCCAGGCGAAGCTCGCTGGTCCGAGGGTGGGCCAGGGAAGTTCCCGCCAAAAAGGGGCAGAGGTACTTCTTTTATACAGCTGTTTAGTGAGGGGAGGGTGGAGGGCCTGAGAGGTGTGGAATTCCTGCCTTGAGCCAGGGACCTAGGAAGGTGCCAGCTAGCCAGCTATCTTTGCCACCATCCACCTTGCAGATGCTTGCTTCTGCTCTGGGCTTCCCCTGCTGCCTCGACCTAACAGGGTTGACTACAGTTTTGTGTGTATTGGTGCCCGATGGCTCTCTGTGGCTTCCTTCCAGGCACCTGTGTCCCGTTACTCCAGGTCATTGAGAATTAACCATTCATGCAAAGAATTTGAAAGTATCCTCGGGAAGATGCAAGAACTCCAGGCAGCCTTCCCGAAGGAGGAGGTGTTCAATGTGGGGCCCCGGAAGAGGTAGACCTGTGTCCCGTGGAGCTTGGTTTCACCTGCACGGATGCTGCAGGGAGCTGGAGTGGGCAGCTGACTTTCCCCGTTCCTCCTTCCTCACGTCTGCTCTGGGGAGGCCCCTGGCCACAGTGGAGCATCCTTCTGTTAGAAAGGACTGCAACCCCAAAACTCTGCAGGTTGGTATTTTAACGCTTTTTTTTCCTTTTCATTTTTTACTAAGGTATTATATGTGTACATATCTTACCATTGCCCCCACCCCACTTTCATACATGCCCTCACCCCCCCCCCAGAGTTTTGCATCCATTGGTTACGCTTATATGCACGCACACAAGTCTTTTGGTTGATCTCTTATCTCCCCCACCTCTCCCTAACCTTCCCGCTGTAATTTGACATTCTGTTTGATGCTTTACCGTCTCTGTATCTATCTCTTTGCTGAACAGATTATAATTTTCTTTATTATCCATAAATGAGTGAGACCATGTGGTATTTTTCGTTCATTGACTGGCTGGTCTTTTAACACTTTCCAGGTAGGAAATGCCATACCCTTCCCAGTCCCCCTTCCTTTGCAAAACTTACTTCACCAATCTGTACTGCCAGGAATAACCTGAATATATTCATAGAACTTTACAGCGTAGGAGGCTTTTCACTGGATATCATCCAAGCCCAGTCGTATGGACAGGTTGGGAAAGGATGGTCAGCTGCATTGAACAGACAAGATACTTGGGCCTCGAAGAGATGGGCTTAGGCGGCAGAGCTGGGACCAGAACCCAGGTCTCCTGACTCCAAGGCAGGAGGATCCTTCAGCGCTACCGGACATGAGGTTCTACCACAGCCTAACCGGAACTCTTCCTGTTGCTCACAACTCTCCTTTCTTCTTTCTGGGTCTTGAAGAGGACCCGCAAGGGGGACAGCCACATACTTTGAAGTCTCCTGGGCTTAGCCCAAATAATAGTGGTAGCTGACATTGATGAAACGTGATTTGAATGCATTGCTCTCCATGCCTCACATATATTAGCTTATAAGTTCACACAACAATGCTGTGAGGGAGGTGCTATTATTCTCCTCGCTTTACTGATGGGGAAACTGTGACAGGACTGCTGGCTCACGAACTCCAAGTCCCACAGCTGGCAAATGGCAGACCAGGCAACCTGCTCCCAAGTCCGAACTCTTAACCGCTGCCCCACCATCTCTCCTCTGGGAAGAACTCTGTAGATTTAGGCCCAAACCTTTGTTTCCCATTCACTTGCAAGGGGATGTTGGATGAGTCACTGAACCCCTCTGGGCCTCAGTTTCCTTCATTGACAAGTAACTGCAGTAATTGGTATTCAGACAAAGCTTTGCAGTGAACAAAGCGCTTTCCCAGGCATCTGCTGATTGGGTCCTAACAAATGTCAGTGAGGAAGATGGCAGTCTTTATTTTTACGCATAAAATAAACCCAGGGTTCCAGGGTCTGGCCAAGGTCACGCAGCTAGTGTGCACTGGAGTAAGACCTGGAACCCAGGCCTTGACTTAAATTTGTGGGTCTTGGACTAAATGCCCTCCAAGAGTCCCGCCAGCCCAGATCTCCTCTGTGCTGGGAAATGAAGCATCTGGTGGCCTTCGTCAGTTCAGGTCATGACAACAAATTCACATGGACTGGGCGGCTTGTGAACAACAGACACGCATTTCTCACTGTTCTGGGGGCTGGAAGTCTGAGATCAGAGTGCCAGCGTGGTTGGATCCTGGCCAGAGCCCTCTGCTGGGTTGTAGACTGCTTTCTTCTCCTTATATCTGCATACGGTAGAAAGAGGGAGGAAGGGAAGAAGGGAGAGAGAGAGAGAGAAAGAGAGAGAGAGAGAGAGAGAGAGAGAGAGAGAGGTATTTCTGGGTTATATTTTACAAGGGCACTAATCCCAGTCATGAGGGGTCTACCTTCAAGACTTAATTATCTCCCAAAGGGTCCATCTTCTAATACTATCCCGTTGGGGGTTAGGATTTCAGCATATGAATTGGGGATCACAGTCAGTCAGAGCATAATAGGGGTAATTGTGAGCTCTTGGTTTGGGGCTGGTCCAACTGAGTGCTCCTCAGTACACAGCACTCCATTGGGCACATGAAGCTACCTCTTGCGATCCCTCATCAATCTCAAGGCTCACTGGGGGTCTCCGACAGACTGTCCCCCAACAGAAGCTGGCTGTAGGAAACCACCTCGTAACCATCTATCTCTTCTCCAGCCTGAGTGGCCCTTGTCTCCCTTGCCCTTGCTTTTTTTTTTTTTCAGGTATCAACTTGAGGGTTGGCCAAGAAGCATTTCTGAGCTGAGGCTCTGCCTCCAGAGAGGCAAAGGGAAAAAGGACAAAAATATAAAATAAAGATTATGCAAAAGAATTACCCTGCATGTTTCTCCTATCTCCCTCATCTCCCCGTGTAAATTACCCTATTATTCTGTTCCCTTAGGACTCTTGATCGTCCTTATTTCTTCTTTTGAGCTAAAGTCATTCATGCAGTAAATTAGTTCTTTGCTTTGAAATAGCTCTGATTGTAGCAGTTGCTGCCACCACCAGCAGCAACACCGCGTTCCCAGTCCCCGGACAGTTTCCAAAAAAAAAAAAAAAAAGAAAGGAGAAAAAAAGCAAGAAAGAAAAAACTCTCAGCAACTCTCCCTTCCTCCTACTCGCTTCCTGTGCATGGAGAAATGGGAGGTGCCCAGTTCCCGGGAAATGATGTATTTGGAAGGCACGCACACGCTGAGAGGGTGTGCAAACCCAGGGGTAGCACAGACACAGGGAGAGTGATAGTCATCATGGCCATGGGTCAGTGACCTAAAAAGTTCCATTCTGTCCTTTCCCCTTAAAAACCGAGCCCTGGTTCACCTTGGGTTGCCGGGGGGGAAGCAGTATAGCGTAGCGGTTAAGAACCCAGGCTTTGGTGTCACTCACTCCTGGGCTGAGGCCCGGGTCCTGCCACCTTTTAGCTATGTGGCCGTGGGCCAGGGTCTATGTTTCCTCATCTGACACACATCTCACTCCAGACTCGTAGATACAGTTGCCTGCCAAGCACCTACCTCTTCTTAGACATCTGAGAGGCAAATAACACTTACCGTGTCCCCAAACAGACTTCTGATATTCTCCCTTCCTGCCCTTCCCGAGTCTCCCCATCTCGGTAAATGTCAACGCCATCGGTCCTTTGCTCAGGCTAAAATCCTGGGTGTCATTCTTCTCTTTGCTTCTTTTTCCCCATAACTAATTCCATTTTCTCTGTAAATCCTCTTGACATTATTTACACAATGTGTTCAGAAACTGCCTACTTCTTACACCTCCACTGCCACAGCCTGAGTCAGGCCACCATCACCTCTCACCTCATGGTTCCAACAGCCTCTTAACTATTGATTTACACACTTCTTTCCTTATCTCCAAGAACGTGAGCGAGGTCACATCTTGCCTCCTTAAAACTTTTCAATGCTTTCCAGGTTGCTTAGAGTAAAAACCAAAGATCGACATAATCTGTACACCTCCCCCAAGGTGGCTATGATTGTCATTCATTTGGATAATTACTTGCCTTCCTTTAATGCTCATCTTCTCTTAATATTACAGAATAATAGTGTGTGTGTGTGTGTGTGTGTGTGTGTGTGTGTGTGTGTGTCCTGGGGAGGGGGATTGAGATGGGAAGGAAAGGAATGACACTAAGAACATCTGAGCTCACTTGGAAGTGAGATCCCACCCCCAATTCTTCAATATTTCCTGTGGTGACATATGTGAACCCCAAGCCTTCTCTCAAGGACGAATGTCATTACTCAATGTCTCTTCTCCACTCTTAATGGTGCTCTCTCCTTTGTCACCCTATGGCTGTGTGTGTTAGCATTTAGCCTGGGAGTCATTGAAGGAGCTTGCTCAAAAGGCAGATTCCATTCCCAGAGATTCTATTTTGTCAGGAATTCAACAAGTGGCCAAGGCAAGTCTAATGTGGATGGTCATAGTATGTATATAATATCATAAATTATTATGAACATAAGATTTATTAATTATTTTTAAAGTGTTTAAAAAGGTTAAAATTTTGTTCATCTTCAAAAGGGAAGATTTGGAAGCAGAATACATATATATCAATAAAAGGCCAATACAAAAGTGGTTAGTATACAGGGTCAGGATCCGCACTTAGATTTATTATTAAGCATGTGCTGGGTCATGTCTTAGGTCAGGAATTGTGAGATTTTTGTAGGGGACTTCATCATAATCTAATGGACAAATTTGAATAAACTGCTCATTATGAGTTCCCTCACAGAGTTTAATGCTCATCTGTAATTGATTTCCTTCTGTAATCATTTTCCTTTTTCCTGAAGTAGATCTTTGAGAAGTTATGTTCATGTAGTCACGTTCTCTCATATTTTGATTTTCTGCAAATATTTTGCTCTTGTCCTTGAAAGACAGTTTTGCAGGGTATACACATTTCTAGATTGATGATTATTTTTCTTAGCACTCTGTTCTGGTTTCTGTTTTTATTTATGAAAAGCCTACTACCTGTTAGTCTAACTCTACCTCTCCTGTATATAATCTGCCTTTTCTATCAGTCTCTTTTAAGATCTACTTAGTTTTGGTATACTGTAAGTTGGTGTATGTAAATGTAAATAAAATATCCAGCATGCTATTTATTTTGATTCCTGTATATTTGGAATGCAACTTTTTTATCTCTTATGGAAACATTTTAGTCATTGTTAGTCATATATTTCTTTAATTTGATTCTCTATATTCTCTCCATCTGGGTCTCTGATTAAATGCATGTAAGATCTTTTTATTTGGTCTTCCATATCTCTTCATCTCTCATTATTTTCTAATATCTTCTCTCTGAATAATTTCCTCAGGTTGATCTTTCAGTCTACTAAATTCTCTCTTTAACAGTGTTTAATTTTCTGTGTTCACTTCATTTCTAGTTCTACTTGATTCTTTTAAAAACATTTTTTGATAATTTTATGATCTAATATTGTTTGCTCATTTTTGTGATTTTTAAGTTGCTTTAAGTATTTATACATATTTATTTTTAAAATGTAATAATTTTATTATTTATCAAATATTTACTTAGTGCTTTGTTGTTGTTCCAGTTGCTGTTATAGGAGCTGGAGATTCAGCAGTAAAAAATACAAACAAACAAACAAACATAAAAATCTCTGCCTTCATGCAGCTTACACACTCTAGTGGGTAATTCCAGTATCTGAGGGAATAAGTTTGTCGTTGGTTTCTTTTGCTGACTTTCACTCATGATGGTGTATTACCCTGTATGCTTTTAATCTTTAATGATGAGTTCATAATTGGTTGCACATAATCTGTGAGGGCTTAAATGAGAGGTGCTTTCCTCTTAAGAAGACTTGCATATGCCTCTTTCCGGAACCAGAGACTGTCACTGTTCTAGAATTAGTGGATGCAGATTAAAGGAGATGTCTTGCCAAAACCGGTTTGACTCAGTGGATAGAGCCTCGGCCTGCGGGCTCAAGGGTCCCAGGTTTGATTCCGGACAAGGGCATGTACCTTGGTTGCGGGCACATCCCCAGTGTGGGGTGTGCAGGAGGTAGCTGATCGATGATTCTCTCTCATCGATGTTTCTAACTCTCTATCCCTCTCCCTTCCTCTCTGTAAAAAAAAATCAATAAAATATATATTTTTTAAAAAGGATATGTCTTTCTCAGTTTCTCCAACTTACCACTCTACAGAGGTTTCACCGTCCCACCCACAGAAGCACTAATATCAGCACCTGCCTTCAATGTTTTTCATGTATGTGGCAAAATACAGTGATTGTAGTAAAAAAATTTTTTTTTGCTATTTTAACTACTTTAATTACATTTACAATATTGTAAGCATAACTTAGAATTTATATTTGCAAATTATATTTATAATCTTGTTTCCAAAATTTTTTCATTACCCCAAACAGAAACTCTGCAACCATTAAGCAGTAACTCACCATTCTCTCCTTTCTCCAACACCTGTTCACTTTTCATCAATGCTCTATCCCTTTGATTTTGCCTTTCTGAATATTTCATTTGAGTGGAATTATATAATTTTTGTCCTTTTGTGTCTGGCTTGTTTTACTTAGCACAATGTTTTCAAAGTTCATACATGTAGCATGTGTCAGAGCTTCATTTCTTTTTATGGCTGAATAATATCCCATTGTACATATACACCACATTTTGCTTATCTATTCACCTACTGATGGACATTTTGGGCTGTTTTCATATTTTGGCTATTGTGAATGTTACTGTAATTAACATTGGCATACAAGTATATGTTTGAATCCTTGTTTTCAATTCTTTTGGATAATATACCTAGAGTAGAATTGTTTGATTATATGGCTATATAGCAATCCTATGATTAGTTTTTGGTTCATTAGCTAGCATACTATTTTCCACAAAGCCTGTACCATTTTACATTCCCACCAACAATGTGCAAGGATTTCAGTTTCTCCAAATCCTTAGTAACACTTGTTATAGTATCATCATCATCATCATCACCATCCTGGTAGACATAAAGCAATACCTCATTGAGGTTTTGATATGCATTTCCCTAATAACTAACAATGTTGACCATCTTCCTATGTGCTTATGGGTCATTTGTTTATTTGTAACAAATGTCAACTTACGTCCTTTTCCCATATTTGATATCAGTTGCCTATCTTTTTGTCTTTCAGTGTAGGAATTATTATATATTCTGAATATTAAACTCTTATCAAATGATTTGCAAATAATTTCAATTTTTTTATCATGCCTTCTGATACCCAAGATGACACTTTAGGAAACTCTGAATGGCAGATTAGTTCTCATGATGGCTTGAGGGCCCTCTCTTCATCTCACCCAGAATAATGGAAAGAAGCTGTGTTATCACAGTAGAAACTGAATTCCAAAGACAATATGGAAGTCAGTCAAACTTATAGGGGTCACAGGTGAGGGGAAGTGTTCTGGGGAAATTGGCTCGAAGGATGAAAGATAAGTACATGTAATAACCAAGTTTGTTCCATCTCTCAGCCAGGTGTCTACTCTAGTGTCAAATCACGCAACACCTTGGAAATATGTCATCAGTTGCTAGGGAACTTACCCTTGTGAACATGAATCACAGCTAAAGCTGTCCATCTATATATTGATGAGAGGGAAGAAGGGAAGGAATGGGAGGGAGGGAGGGAAGGAGGGAGGGAGAAATGTGATGGGGGGAGACATACTACTTGTCTGATGGGGTCCTTTGAAGAAGGGAAGCAGAGAACACACTTTGGCTCTTTCCCTTTCTTCTCCTTATTCCTGGGCTTTGTCACCACCGTTCATTCTTTGGATCTCTGGGAATAGCTCACGCTCCGTTCCCGTGGGCCCAGGTGTGCGAGGCAGCTGTGCCCAATGAGCTGCTGAGTAAGGCGACCTCCTGCCAACGCCTGGGGGGGGGGATGTTGCCCAGCTACAGTTGCTGGGGGAACCTCAAGTTAGAATTTCTTCACTCTAGCGCGTGTACAGTCGCCATCACCGCCGTGAATGAATGCTGCTTTTCCTTGGCTAAATGGGAAGCTTCTGGGGTGATTGAAGTGAGAGTGTTCCTCTTTGGAGACTGTCAATCAGGACTCCCTCGCTCTCTGCCGAGGGCTCAGCTCAGCTCTGAGAAGCCTGTCAGAGGCAGACACATCCAGAGAGCCTCTGGCCCGATGGTGTCAGTCCCCGTCCTGACAGCTTCCACGCTGACTGAGCGGACGTAAGCTCCAGCTGAAGGAGAATCCTGCTGTGCTGGGCAAAGCCCAGGTACTGCTGAAAGGAAGCCTCCGGTCTGACGGGGAGACCTTGTCCCTGCCCTGGGGATCCTCTGGTGCGACGGGAAGACGCTCTCCACTGGGAGATGGAAATGGAATGTGACCGTCCTGTCCTCCAGATGTCCTATTGGAGGGGGGGGGGGCGATCTGGCTGTCTGGGGGCAACTAATGACAAGAGAACAACTGGGACACATGCAAACTGGCTTTTAAAAAAAAATCTTTATTGATTTCACATAGAAAGGGAGAGAGAAGGGGAGAGAGAGAGAGAGAGAGAAACATCAATGATGAGAGAGAATCATTGATTGGCTGCTTCCTGCATGCCCCTGCAGGGGATGGAGCCCGAGACCCAGGCATGAGGCCCAACCAGGAATCCAACCATGATGTCCTGGTTTATAGGTTGATGCTCAACCACTGAGCCACACCAGCTGGGCCCAAACTGGTGTTTTTACATCAAGGGCTATAAAACCCTCACGACCCCTTAATTTTCCTTAGAAATCCTGATGGCTTCTTCCCGCCCTCCCCTCAAGGCTATTCTGAGTTTTTTTTCCATTTGTGACCAGCCCAGATACAGATACCAGACACCAGGTGAAATTTTGAACATACAGAGAATTGGAAAGGACTGTGAGTACTCAGAATCTCGTACTCAGCATTTTGACTCCACAATTGTCAACACGTTGCTTTATCTCCTTCATTAAACACTTGCATATATATACATCTTATGTTGGGGATATTTCAAAGTAAGATGCATACTCTATCAGCATACTCCACCCCAAACACGTTAGCACGCATATCATTAAGTAGAATTCAATATTTGCTTGTGGTTCTCTCTGTGTCTGTTAAATTTATGTCAGTGAAATGGTGAAAGGCACACATTATAAGTGTATTCTTCAAGGAGATTTGACAAATGCTTACACCTGTGTAAACCAAATCCCTATCAAGATACGGAACGGCTCTATCTCTCAGGAAGTCTGTTCCGATCCCTTCCCAGTCAATCACTGCTCATCTTTGCAGAAGCAATCCGTTTTCGTTTGGGAAAAAATTAAAAAACCCACAAAAAAAACAACAACAAAAAACCGTTCTATAATTTCACATAAATGGAATCAAATAGCATGTACTCATCCTCATCCTGTTGTTGAGATTCATCTTTTTTGTTGCATATGTCAGTACTTCTCCCCCCCCCCTGTAACACCAAGTAGTGGTTATAATTTGTTTTCCATTCTTCTGTTCATGAACGGTTTGCTTGGGGTTGTTTCCAGTTAGGGCAACTGTGAATAGAGCTGATGGGAATATTTTTGCACGCGTCTTGTTTTATAGCTATGTTTTCTTTTCTTTGGGGGAAACATCTAGAAGGGGGCTGCTGGCTCACAGGTTAGGCGTACATTCAGCACACCTACCTCATTGCAAAACCTCTGTTCGAATCCTCTGCCCTCTCTTCATGGGCTTGTGCTTCTATCATTGTGCTGTAGTTCTTTATGGACACTTGATACCAGGCAGGAAGTGGGACTTTTTGGTGGGCGTGAGGAAGGCCGGGACTGTGACGAAGCCTTTAGAAAGTGCTTGCGCATCGTGTGTCTGGGGCCACGATTCGGGATGTGTTTGACCGCCTAGCCACCCACGATGAGCCACTTTTCAGCCGCCGTGGCTTCGAATGCATCCTCATCCAACTGGATAAAAGCCTACTTCTTGGAGAGGTGTGTCTCCTGACAGTCAGGGAACTTGAACTTGGCCCCGGGTAGGGCCTAAATCACAGGCGCCTTGCTCTGCGGCTTAGTGTGGATGGATGTGATGAATTAGCCGCCGTGGGCTCTGGGGCTTTCCCAAGGCGCCCTGAACATAGCAGGCCCTTGAATAATGCGTTGCTGTAATTCTCTCCTCTGCCCCTCCATCCTACAGAGCGGTATGATACTCACATTTCATGGGTGAAAAAAGAGACTTTCAGAGAAGGTTAACTTGCTCAAGGTCACACAGCAGAGAGATGCAGGGCTGGAACACGCTCAGGGCCGGCCAATGCCACAGCTCGAGCTCAGAGCCACCACATTCCGCTGCTTCTGCTGTCACAGGGCCTCAGAGTCGGAGGAGCCACCGTTAGGAGTCACCAGGTTCAATCTCCTACCTGATGGGGAAGTCATCCCAGAATCTCCGACGGAGGAGCTTCCCAGGGCAGTCTGAATGCTCCTAGGGGTGGGAGCTCACTGCCTCCCGGGCAGTCCACCGGCGGTGGCACAGTACTGATCACCAGAGAACTCTTTTCTCTCTATTTTAATCCTCACCTGAGGATATTTTTAAAAATATATTTTATTTATTTTTTACAGAGAGGAAGGGAGAGAATTAGAGAGTTAGAAACATCGGTGAGAGAGAAACATTGATCAGCTGCCTCCTGATTATCCAATTTGTTGTCATATCATTGTTCTAAATATTTTCTTTCTTTATATATATTTTTTTATTGATTTTTTTTTTAACAGAGAAGAAGGGAGAGGGATAGAGAGACAGAAACATGATGGAGGGAAACATCGATCAGCTGCCTCCTGCACAAACCCCACTGGGGATGTGCCCACAACCAAGGTACATGCCCTTGACTGGAATCGAACCTGAGACCTTTCAGTTCATTGGCCGGTGCTCTATCCACTGAGCCACAACGGTTTCGGACTGAGGATATTTTTTCATTGATTTTTAGAGAGAGTGGAAGGGAGGGGGAGAGACAGAGAGAGAAACATCAATTGGTTGCCTCCCACACTCACCCAGATATGAGCCAGGGATCAAGCCTGCAACCAGGGTACATGCCCTTGGCCAGAATCAAACCCAAGACCCTTCAGTCTTGTGCTCTATCCACTGAGCCAAACCGGCTAGGGTGAGAACTCTTTTTCTAATGAGCCTCCCTCAGCGCCCAGCAAGCCCCCCAGAAGTGCCTGCGTCCTCTCCTTCCGGGCGGACCGTGGGCCCCTGCAGCTTTGCCCGAGGGAGGACTGAGTCAAATCCCGGGGGCCAGGGAGGGGCTGACCTGCCCGGGGTTGGGCCGTGGGGGTGGGAGCTGGGGATGGTCCAGGCGTCCCTGGGAAGAGATGCACGCATGTTCTGGGCCTTTCGTCTGGAGTAGTTTCTGATCTGCCTAGCTGAGGGATTGCCTAACAGTGTTTCCCAAACTTCTGACATATGTGTACCCATTCTATAATTTTCATAACGCTGAGTACCCCTCGTCAAAAAAAATGGATGTATTTTAACAACAATCAAAATATATTTATTTTTTATTTTTTTGGTACATACACAAAATAATAATAAATGAAAAATAAAATTATTCATAATAAAATATAAATAACAGTTACGTTATAAATAAAATTTATTTGCACACCAGTCCATCTCACGCCTCACAAGACTGTCTTGACTTGACTCATGAGAATGTAGAATTAGGCGCAGCTAAGCACGGTGCAGGGCATCTCCCCACCAAACTCCGGTGCAACGCGTACCCCCACACACTCTTCCTGTACCCCTGGGGGTACGCGTACCACACTTTGAGAAACTCCTGCAGGGCCGGGCTATGGCAGGAGTAAATCACCCATGCCCGCGTTTGCCTCCCCCACCCAGGTCCCAGCCTCCCGTGGCAAAGGGGCCATTCGTTTCACGTGGCATCCCGGGCCCAGAGGAGTCCGTCCTGTGCCCCCAGCTCTGCTCAGTGATGGGTAGTGCGGGATGAAGCCGGCGGGAGGTGAGGGGGCGGAGGGTGGGCCTGTGGCGTATCTTCTGGTCCACGGGGAGCGAGGCAGGCTGTCCCAGCCGGAGGAGCCCTCGGCGGCCCACGGGCCTGCCACCCGCCTCCGATGGGTGGGGAGCTGGCTTCAGAGAGGAAAAGCGGCGGCCGCACAGCCCATTGGCCACAGAGCTGGGTCTACTCTGGCCGGCAACCGATACGCATTTGTTACACGAATGAGTCACAGGACCATAAAGAGTTAGCGGCAGTCAATGGTTACACCAAAATCCCCGCCCAGTGCGTGACGGTGTCCAGGCGTGTTTAAACTCTACAACAGATGGCCGTCGAAGCCGTGCTGAGAGCTTGAGCTGTGCTTGGTCACTGCCTGAACCACGTACCTGCCCGGCACTCTGAATACAGCAGCTCGTTTCTGAGTCTCCTCCTTTGCCCGCCTCCTTCCAACCCCTCTGCCCTGAAAGTAGTGTCTCTAAAAGGCAAGAAAGCAGCTCCCAGCCCAACATCAGCCAGACCTTAGGGGTGGATGGACATGGCGCCAGATCTCGCCTCCCCAGCCCACCGATGGCTCCTCCCCTCCTCCATCACTGCCAGCGCAGCCCCCGCGGTCCTCAATGTTGTGAAGGCCAAGGAAGGGCCAAGGTAGCTCTCATTTCTCTGCTGGCAGAGACTCTGCTCTGTAATGTGTGAGGCTTCAAACATGTCCTTGCTTCCTCCTCAAGGTCCCATAGTGCCTTGTATTTCCTGGAAGAAGCCTCAAAGTGTGTGTGTGTGTGGGGGGGGAGGGGTTGTAAGGGTGGGCACAGTGCCCAAAGGGTGGGCACCCTGGGGGACAGAACCAGAGGAATAAGGAAGTGGTTGGGGGCAGGAGGTCGAATTAGGGCTGAGAAGGGGGCAGGAGAAGGTGATGTTTGGGAGACCATTCTGCTTTTCTTCCTTCCCACCCATCTTACCTTCTGCCCTTCTCTCCTGTTCTTCCAGTGAGGTTACGAAGCCCAGAACAGTAACCAAAGCCCAGACCGCTCTTCCTAGTCCTCGGCGTGAGCCACTGCCATCGGGTGAATAGTTACCTGGGTTCCCTGCCTTCACTGGGAATTTGCTTTCCAGCACAGGGGGCAGTGGTTCAGCCAATCAGTGCAGGTATGCAAATTAGGGACTTCCGAGTAGCCTATTCCCTGGCCAGTCATCAGCAGAGTTATAACCTCGGCTCTCTGATTGGTCCAGCAAAAATTTTTATTTACCATGTTTGACTTCAAAGAGTATAACAACTAGTTGACTTTTGCTAGTCAGATGCCTTGGGGCATGGGAGGTGGAGACAGACATGATAAGGGCAGACAGGGACAGACACGGGGTGGATATGGTAGCTACCGCCCCTCCACCCACCCCCTCCCAGTTACGCCTTCTCACCTTTTACCTCATCTCCGTTCGGAGGGGTGTCAGACCCCTCTTCCTTGCTCCCCCCCCCTCAGAGGTGCTCGCTGAGACCTCGCCCACGTTTAGCACCACTAAGGCCTCTGGGTTCTGTGCGCACAGACCAGACATCAAGATGGATCGTCCCCTGCAATAAATATCGACTGATTCATAAATCTGGTTGCCAGATCCGATCAACGTTGCTGCCCGCGTAGGCCAGGAGCGGGAAGACACGGGCTAATTCTGAGCTGGGCCGGCCGCTTCCCAGCGGAGGACGTGCAAACGTCAATGTCTCTTGGCTTCACGCAGCCCGGGGGCCGTGGGAGGGGGCTGGGGAGGACCGACCCTCTCCTCGGAGGGGGCAGGTCTGTGAATGGAAGAGAAGACGGAGGGGTGAGCCATGGGACAGAAGGTCCCAGGGGCCAGGATTGCTGCCCCTTCTTCCTCACCATGTCCTCCCCCCCTCAGCTTGACCCTGTCTCTCCGGCACCACAGTCAGGCTGGACGTAGGCAGAGCTGAACTTCTGGACAAAAAGCTGAGTCAGCTAGCTCCTCACCCAGATGTTTCTGAAGGCCCAGAGTCTTGTGTGGAGGGGAAAAAACCAAAACCACCGACGAGGGTGAGTTTTCACTTTTCGTCCAGATGTGGGCTGCCAAGGTAAGCACAGCGCTGGCGGCCTTTCATTGTTCTTTCCTGGGACCCCTCTTATCGGCTCGGGGTCCCACAGCCCCTGGGAGGAACTGACTAGAAGGGAGAAGGCAGTTGTCCTCGCTGGCACGTTGCCTTTGAGTGCTTTGGGGAGGGGCCTTCTTATACTGTGACCGGCTGCGTGGCTGGTGCAATGGGCACTTGATTGGGGGGCAGACAGAGGGTGGCTGACCCTCACCGCACCCCGTCGCACCTCCTCAATCCCCTTGCCCTTGGGCTCAACGCCCTGTTCGCCTGGGCTCTCACTCAGCCACTCCTTTTCCTCACAAATACACATGGAGGGTCTGCCTTGGGCAAGCCTTGTGTCCGGATCAACCACCCAAACTGCCCCTCTGTCCCGCCCACCTCTGGGTGGGGAGTGGGGTTCCCTGTGCCTCCTATCGGAGGAGAGACGGGGTGGGGAGGGCACAGGAGCGGAGCTTGGTCAGGCCAGGGGCGTGGGGAGGGCTGCAGTAGATGCAGCAGCTAAGAACGCGAGGGCCGTTGTGGGCTATCGGGGCTCTAAGCCCAGCTTTGCTGCCAGCTGCGGCTTGGGCAGGCCTCTGAGCCTCGGCATCCTCCCTGTCAGTAAGGGCAGTGAGGCTCCCTGCCTCACGGGGCTGTTGTGGGATGAGATCAGTTACTGCCCAGAGAGAGGAGAGAGAGAGAGAGAGAGGAGAGAGAGAGAGAGAGAGAGAGAGAGAGAGAGAGAGAGCAGTGCCTGGGGGGTCACGCACCTCCAGGCTGGGTGTCTGGTGTCCCATCCACCAGTGCATAGAGCACCTCACGTGTGTGGGTCACTGGCTGGCGTGTGGAGGCTGCAAAGAGCAGTCAGCGATGGCCCCTGACACCCACAACAAACACAGACAAGGGGCAGCGGCGGGGCTGGGTGTAGTGCTCCAGCCCTCTGCCAGGCAGGGCAGGTCCAATGGGGAGGGGAGGTGGGTGATCTGTGCCCGGGTCCCAGGAGGATGAGTAGTCATTGCTGGGACAGGGGGCCATTTAAGGGTGGGGCGCTAGCATGAGCCACGCGTGGAGCTAGGACCGCCCGGGGCCCGGAGAACAGGGGACCGAGAGAGAGCGGGAGCCGGGAAGGGAGGTTGGTGCCATATTGTGAGGGGCCTTGAATACGCTGTGTGAGAGACACCGTGTCTCTTCTGGGGGGGGGGGGGGGTCCCCCGCTGTTTCCCCTTTTCATCAGAGAAGTAGCTGCCCCTGCTCAGGAAGTGGGCAGAAGCGTTTGGAATAAAACCCTCACACGTCCACAGAGTGCTGGAGGCGGAGGCGCTCTGAGAGGTGAGCTAGGGAAGCCCTCGGTCTCCTGAAGGCCAAAGTGAGGTCAGAGGACAGGAAAGGTCTCCGCGGGGGCCCTGCCGGGGAGGCCAGAGCGGGGCCAGCTCGGCAGTGCCCCCGTGACAGGGAGACAGTGCGGCCGCCATCATCATAACTATGGCTGGGACCTGGCTCCTGGCCCGGCCTGGCTCCGCTGCCCTCGCTCTCACACGCGTGCACAGTGTGTGTGTGTGTGTGTGTGTGTGGTGGGGGTTACAGGTGTCTGGATGTGACACCTTCTGGCCGCGTCCAGACACCAGCCATACGGCGGCCCAGGCGGTGCTGGCTCCTGCCCCAGGGAGCTGAGGACTCACTCACGGCGGACGTGCCCGCGTGCCAGCCGCTTGCTGGGCACTCCGGGTCGGGCAGCACTGACGGCATCGCTGCCCTCACTGGGCTCACGTGGGACAGACAGACAGACGGACGGACGGACATGTGCACACACACATCCGGACCAAAGGTACTGCCCGCCCCCCGCAGGGCCTGCCTCCTAACTCGCCCACCTGCGCTGGCGCCGGTTTGCCTTGGGCTTCTCCCGGGCGATGCTCCTTGGCCCCGGGACCTCCTGTTTCCTTGTCAGGCACGGGGCTTCCATGGGGACAGCTGCCGCCTGCAGCAGTGAGGAGGGAGAAGTCCAAATGGGGGTCTCAGGGCACCCGGCTTTCCGTCCTGCCTGTGGTGGGTCACCTCTCCTCCCAGCAATCATTTCTGAAAAGCTGAGCTCAGCCCAGAGCAGCCGTGGGCAAACTACGGCCCGTTTGGCTGTTCTATCCGCCCGCGGAGCCGAAAGAGCGGAGGGTTCTCTTGCTCTCCCCTCCGCTCCTTCACCAGCAGCCCAAGAGGAGAGTGCCAGCATGGTCAGGTTGCTTTGTTCCGGCCCTCCGGTCCAGTTTAAGAACCCACTGTGGCCCTCGAGTCAAAAAGTTTGCCCACCCCTGGCCCAGAGGGTCAGGGAAGACTCAAGGGTGGGCAGGGGGGAGGGAGGGGGCAGGCTCTGGCTGGGGAAATCTATTTTGAGGATCAAAAAAAGAAAAAGCCAAGTTCTGGTGCCATCGCTGAAAGGCTCTCTCTCATGTGTGCAGAGAGGGTTTCAGGGAGCCCGCGTTTGAAGGAGGAGGAGGGAGAGGGGCGGGCTGGGCTGCGTGCGGAGGGAGAGCTGCCGCTTCTGCGGGCGGCGCAGGGCGGGCGGTGGGTTATTAGCTCTGGCCTCTGAGTCTGGGGTTTAAAAGGCTTTGCAGGTGTGGGGAGGGGAGACTCCGCCCCAGGAGTTTCAGGTGAGGTGTTAGCAGGGGAAGGAGGTAGGTCCCCGAATGGGCAATGAGGTAGACGGGGGCTGTTCAGGAAGCATGGCCCAACAGGTCTGTTCTGAGGGGGGCACCTTGGAGGCCGGGCGGGAGGAGACATTCCCCACCCCCAGAGAGGGAGTCCATTTTGATGCCGAAAAGACGGTCCAATGGTCTTTCCCACTGAGGTCGCCGCCCGGGCGGGGAGCGTCTTCAGGATTTGTGCCTTCCCCCCATTCAGTGTGTTTGCCCATCCGTCCTGGGGTCCCGGGTGAAGGTGGGGAGACGGTCCAAGAGTCCGAGAGGGAGGACTCACCCAACGGGAAACAGGGGAGGGTCTGCCTTTTGCACCTGACAGATGTGGCTTCCTGTCCTCAAGGGGCTCCGTGGCCCCAGGCAAGTTCCCGGGAGCCACGGTGGCCTCAGCGGGGTGTGAACAGGCTGCTGAGCGAGAGGGATTGGGATCGGGATCGGGATCGGGATCGCGGGTGTTCAAGGCCGGGCCGGGCCTCACAGACAAGGGGCTGCCCCGGATCCCCAGCTCCAGACCCCGCTGTAAACACGGGGGTGGGCCTGCTCCTCCCCTCACGCCTGCGGCAACCTCCTCCCTTGACCCCTGGGGGTGCCAGGCGGGAAGGGACCCCGAAAGTGCAGGCAGGAGAGGAAAGCCTGCCCCACAGGAGACCGGCCAGCCCCGGGCAGCCAGCCTGGCCCGCCTCCAGCATCTGCCCCTCTTCTGGGAAAGACAAGAACAAAACTAAAACTTGCTGTCATCAGGCAATTAAGTGGAAATCAAATAATCCCAAGGACAGAAAAACCAATTAATAAAGGAGCCAGGAGAACTGACAGAATGGGGGGGGGGGCGGGAGGAAGAGCTCAGCAAACACAGACAGGGCAGCGAGGACGCTGGAGGCGGTGTGGGGAGCGCGGGCTCTGGCTGCAGCATCTGAGCACGGAGGGGCTCCCCCGTCTGAAGATGCTCTGCCCTGGGGGACCCCGAGTCTGATGAGGAGACTCAGCCCAGCCCCGGGGAGCTCCCAGGCTCACGGAGGAGTCGTGGTCTCTGCCCGGGGGGTAAGGGGTTTCGGTTACTGAGCTGCTGTTATATGTCAGGCCCAGGATTTTCACGTGACATTAATTCCTGAAAAGTTATTGCTCTTACCTTGGCCATCTTGTTTGGGATTAAACCCCCGTGTGCTCACAGGGCTCCATCGCCTCTCCTGGGCCCTTGCCTACAACTTGCTTCCTTCCCCCACCCCGGTCTCCCTGCTGCTCCTCAAACACTTCAGGCATGCTCCTGCCCCAGGACCTTTGCACAGACTGCTCCTGCCTGCCATATATATATATATATATATATATATATATATATATATATATATCCATATATCCATATATGGAGATATATATATATGAATATATATATATATATATATATATATATATATATATATATGGATATATATATATTTCAGAGAGAAAGAGAGAGGGAAAGGGTGTTAGAAACATCAATGATGAGAGAGAGTTATTGATCGGCTGCTTCATCCACACCCCCTACTGGGGATCCAGCTCGAAACCCAGACATGTGCCCCGGTCAGGAATCGAACCTTGACTTCCTAGTTCATAGGTCGACGCTCAACCACTGAGCCACACAGTAGACCTTTGACTCTGGCTGAGTGAAGCCTGCCGCGTGAGCACCTTCTGAGGAGAGGTGCTGGGCTGGACAAGAGGCCGATGAGGAAGGGAAGTGGGAGCACCAAGGAAAACCCTGTGTCCCTGCGGAAGCCACTGCCAGCCCGGGGCACAGGGCGTAGGGAAAGGCTGGCGGGCGGGCTCGGCTCTTCCGCTCTGCGTGGACGCAGGTGGAGTTTGGGAAACCACCACTTCCCTGGACCACCTGTGGCCTCGTCCAGAGCTCTGGTCTCTCTCTCTCTCTCTCTCCTCCTTCCTCTATGTCTAAAAATCAACTTAAAAATATATATATATATCCTCAGGCGAAGATTAAAACAGAGAAAAACAGCCGAAACCGGTTTGGCTCAGTAGATACAGTGTCGGCTTGGGGACTGAAAGGTCCCGGGTTCGATTCCGGTCAGGGCATGTACGTTGGTTGCGGGCATATCCCCAGTAGGGGGTGTGCAAGAGGCAGCTGGTCGATGATTCTCTCTCATCAATGTTTCTAACTCTCTATCCCCTCTCTTCCTTTCTGTAGAATATCAATAAAAATATATTTAAAAAACAAAACAAAAACAGTGGGACGTCAGTATCCAGGGCTAGTCCGGAGAAGCCGTGAAAACGTTGGAAGGAGGGCCTGTGGCCAGCACAACATTGGGGTGTAGAGTCAGGGAGAGAGGCCCCCAGTCTGCTTGCAGACAGCTGTGACGGAGAAAGCCTCCGTTCTAAAGGCCGGAGGGCCCGGAAAAGCGAGAGGGACTCAGGCGAGAGACAAAGAGGGACTTCCCGAACCCTCAGGACTACCTGTGCTTCCCTGAGAAGAATAAGGTGCCCTCCGTGTGGGCTGCCCGACTCAGGGCCGGGCACTGTCTCCGGTGCCCACAGGGGTCCCTCCAGCCTGGGTGTGGCTGCAAGCACTGAGGCGGGAAGAGGGGACACGAGGGGAGTGGGGTGAGGAGCTGGGGACCCGCGGCGTGGAGCTGGACTGGCTCCAGGCCCGGGAGGGAGGGAGGAAGGGAGGGAGGCAGGCAGGCAGGCAGGGGCTGGTCAGCACACGCTCCCTTTTAATTACCCACTCGGCCTAATTGCTCCGCCGCCCCCCCCCCCCCCCCCCGCCCCGCTGTGGGGAAGAGGCCTTTGTCTGCTGCCCGCCTGTTTACCAAGCCGGTGGTGTTTAAAAGCTTCCGCAGACACAGAGAGCCCATTTAGGAGGCTCGGTGGATAAAATTATTTATAGAGATTAATGGTTACTGTCCTCGTGCTTTTAGAAATCAAGAGCCACATGCGATGGGTGGGGGCGCGGCCGCTCTCCGCTGGCCACACCTCCTCTCCGCCCGCTCGCTCTCTCTTCCAGAGGGCCCTCTGGCCTCTGTCTCTCCCTTCTCTCCCTCTCTCCTCTCTGGTTTCCTTTTGGAATTCCCCTTTAGCTTTCCCTGTCTCTCCCCTCCCCCCTCCCTTCCCTTCCTCCCCTCTTTCTGTATCTGTTTCCCCGTTTTCTTGCTGCCTGTCTTCCTCAAGGTCTATATTTGGATTTGTAGGTGCATCTCTGCCTCTCCCTGTTCCTGTCATCTCTCTCTCTCTCTCTCTCTCTCTCTCTCTCTCTCTCTCTCTCCCTCCCTCCCTCCCTCCCTCCCTCCCTCCCTCCTCCCATCTTCATAAGCCTCCATCTGTGTCTCTCTTCCATGCCCCCTGTCCCCCTGTCAGTGATCTCTCCCCTCTCCGCCTCTCCTGCTCTCCTCCCCGCCACGTGGGGCACAGGCACCCCTCTCTGGTCTCCAATCCAGGCCCAGGCCCCATGCGGGTCCCCGAGTGTCCCGGATCCCGCTGCCTCCGATGAGGCGGGTGCTCTCTGGCTGGAAGTGTGTGGGGCCTGGAGGGTGGGACCTCTGCTTCCCCCGCAGAGAGAGGGCCAGAGGCGCCACCCGGACCCTCCCCCCCCCCCGCCGGAGGCGGGGACTTGGGACACCAGAGACTGGGAGCCAGGGCGGCCGCAAGCTCCTGCTTATCCTCAGGCCGAGATTCCCGGGGAGGGAGGGCAGGTCTCACGGGGGGTGTGCGGGCCTCCCACAGGTCAGGGAGTCCAGACCTGGCCGGTTTTCCTCAGGTTAGAGCTTCGGCCCCAGGACCGGAGAGCCCCAGGTTCAAGGCTCCATCCAGGGCACGTACCTTTGCTGCAGGCCCGACCCCCGGCCTCCCGCTGGGGCCCATGTAGGAGGCAACCAATGGATGCGTCCGATGTGTCTTCCCTCTCCCATCGATGTTTCTCTCCCCGTCCCTTCCAGTCTCTCTGAAAACCAACGGAAGAATACCCTGGGGTGAGGATTAACAACAACAAAAAGGCCAAGGAACCCAGGGGGCCCTCCTGGGCCCGGGGCGGAACAGGGAAGCTTCTCTGAGACCCGGCCCGCGCAGACCCTCCCCGAACCGGCCCCCTCCCGCCCGGAAGCCCACCGAGTTGATGTGAGAACAATTCAGGGAGGTCTTGCTCAGCTGGGGCAAGTTACTTACCAGACTGTGCCTCGGTTTCCTCGTCTGTACAATGGGGACAATAACAGCACCCCCCCTCCCCCTTTAGCTGTGGCTGTGAGGACGAAACGAAACAGTCCGTGCAGAGCATTTGGAAGTAGTCAGGGAAGGCGTGTGCGCCACGGGAGGGTCATCTCTGGTTACTGGCCGGTGCCACGTCTGGCCCATAATAGGAGGTGATGCCATCTAAGCCCCTCCCCCATGGACACTGACCCCCTCCTCCACACCGGGATCACTGCCCTGTCCACTGTGCCTGGAGGAGAGAGGGAGATGTGTATGTGTGTGGGGGGGGGGCTGGGAGCCCCCAAAAGCTCTGCAATGAGCCCCCCTGGGGCCTGCAGGACCCCCTGCTTCCCAGGAGACCGCCTGCTGCCCCTGCAGGGGGTGTGGTCCAGATGGGGTGGAGGGGGGTGGGTGGGGCAGCCTGAGTGGGAGCCCCAGGTGGCAGGGTGGGTGTCCAGGGCTCCACGCCGCAGTGCCGGGAGCAGAGTGCTCCCTACACGGCACCAGAGCGGGCCCAGCACACGGAGCACAGGCTCCTGGACGTGGCGGCCAGGCCTCGCGGCCATTCTCGTCTCTCTGTCCTGTCCGCCCGCCGCGTGGCCCTGAGGAGGGGAACTCCCATCAGGGCTGGGGGCTCCGGGTCCTGCTCCCGGGCTTTGTACTTGAACTTACATGTGGAATCTCCTTATCGTCTGGACCTCAATTTGCCGGTTTATTGGGTGGCATTAACAACCCTGACCCCACTTAGCCTTGCCTGGGAGAGATTAATAACTAATAACCACAGGAATACCGGCAGCGCTTATCCGGAGCCGAGCGGGCGCGGGGCGCGGTGGGAAGGCCTCTTCGCAGGGTCCTCGGGGGGTGGGGCTGCTGTGGTCCCCGTGGTCCGCGTGGGAGGACCGGCAGGCGAGGCCGTGGCACCAGGACACGGGGCACATCATTGGCGGGAGGGCAGGGCCCCGGCTTCTCTGACCGACGCTCTGCCTGGTGCTCCCCGCGCTGAGCTGCACGGCGGGGAGGAGGGCAGGACAGGGAGTGACCATCCAGGCCGGTCAGCTGCCCTGGGCTCTGCAGAGACCCGCTCCCATAGGGGGTTTTAGGGCCACGCTTGCTGGGTGGGGCAGGAGGGGAGCACAGGGCTCCTCTGGTTCCGTAGGCTCCGCCTGCAGCCTGGGCCAGCTGGGACGTGAGCAGCAGCAGGGCTGAGGCCTAGGGGAGTGGGAGCGACCAGAAGAGGGAGCGCTGGTGGGCTGTCCTCTCAGAGCACTTGGCACCTAGCGGGTGCCCAGTGGATGCTGCCGGAAGGACAGGAATGGGCCAAAGGTCCAGAGCTCCTCGCTCCCCGGAGCCCTCCGCTGGGAGGCCCCTCCTGGGTGGGTGTGCCCGGGGAGAGGGGGACCCCTTTCCGCTCAGAATGTGGGGCTGGGGCCTCCCCAGCTCCGTTAGCAACAAGACAGGACAGGTCACTGGAAGCCCCGCCCCTGGCCACACCCCCTGGCCAGGGAACACGTGGCCGGGCCAGTCTGACATCCTCCGGCGTGTCCACTCCTGGGGGGTGCCCCGCCCTTCCCTGCGCCCCCAACCTGGTTTGCAGATGAGAAACTGGTCGTCGTCGTCGTGGGAGCGTTAACGGTTAATGTGTGTTGAAAAGGGCCCAGCAGGACTCTCATCCTGAAATAAAACGAACACGAGTGAAAGATTGTATTTGGCTCAGTCGTTAGCGAGGGAACCTCGTGAGATGCCATACCCTTTTGAAGGAGGATTCGCGTTCAGGGGACACAGTCAAATAAGGCATGCTGACACGCATTGACAAGTATTAGGCGCTCCCCCCAAAAATGTATATAGACTTTGGATAATGATTAATTCTAGGGGGTTAGTTCTGAAGAGAAAGAAACAGCAACTGAGCGGTCAGTGGTTAAGTGTGTATACATTTTTTTTGGGGGTGGGGAACGCCCTGAGTGGCAAATCTAGTCCGTACCCACAGAGCCCCCGTCAGCGGCGTTTCTCCGGCTGTGATGTTCTGCGGGCTTGCCGTCGGGGTGTGAGTGACCGCCGAATCAGGGCCTGGGGAAGCGGTCAGAAGGCCTCGCCTTTCTATGTTCGCACGGGGCCGGCTGCTCCCAGAACTGGGGCCCCTCCTGCCGGTGCTGGGCACGCCCTCCCCCCCCCCCCCCCCCCCCCCCCCCCCCCCCGGGCACGGCCGCCTGCACGCCGCCCGGCAGCAGGCTGAGTTGCGCTGCCGCTCTGAGGCCTGCATCCCGCCTGCTGGGAAGCAGCCTGTGGCCCGAGCAGGCACCGTGCACGGAGCAGCAAAATGACGCCCACGACCTCACGCCTGGCACGTGAGGGTGCCTCTACTGTGGGCACAGAGCACGCTGGAGGTGGTTGTGTGGAGGAGGGGAGAGAGGGGGGAGGAGCCCTGAGGTGGCTGGGGTCCTGGGAGAGGTCTGCGGGGGAGGGCGGGGGGATAGAGGGAGGAAAGATAAACAAAACGAAAGGGCGTACACTCCTGCAGAAGTTTGACCAGGGAGCAGAAGAGCAGAAGCCAGGGTGGAAACCGGGGGTGGGGGTGGGGGGGAGTTGGATCTCCATGCTCAGGTCCGGCTGCCTGGCTGGGGGGCAGGGGGGAGGGTTGAGCCCTTCCAAGGCCTCTGTCTCTTATTGGTTAGAAAGGGGTGGCCCATGGATTCTGTGGGTCTGGCCATACTTAAGAGCTTGGTCGACCTGGGGATTGCGGAGTCCCAAGTTCAATTCTGGTCAAGGTCAAGGGCATGTACCTTTGTTGCAAGCACATCCCCAGTAGGGGGTGTGCAGGAGGCAGCTGATGGATGTTTCTCTCTCCTCAGTGTTTCTAACTCTCTCTCCCTCTCCCTTCCTCTCTGTAAAAAAAAAAAATCAATGAAATGTTTAAAATTAAAAGAACACAAAAGATCCGTGCCTGGCCTTCTCCGCCGGGAGAGGGCTGGGCCTGGGCCTGGGTGGGACCAGGGACTTTGCTCCAGGACAACCGGCATCCAAGTGCCAGAGCCCGGAGCTTGGAGGCGAGATGGACGGGGGTTTCACTCTCGGGGCGCAGGCAGGGCACCTCGAGCTTGGCAAAGGCCCGGGCTCCCAGGCTGCTCTGGGAAGGGAGGTGCCAGGGGCTGCCGGGCTCGTTGGCAGCGTGGCAGCCACACGGTGGGAATGGGGAGAAGACGGGGTTTGAGAAGCGGCGTTGGGCAGTGCGCCAGCATCCTCCGCCCGCTCCTGGCAGCGCCCACCTGGACCCCAGCTGCTCTGGGACTGTCCTGCCGCCCCTCGGGGCCTGCCCTGGCAGCCGCCCCAGGCCTGATGCTGCCTGGAGGAGAGAGCTCTCCCATGCCCTCAGCCGCCTTCCTGGGAGCCCATCCGCCCAGGCACCCTAACGGCACAGGGAACTCGGGAGCCCCGAGCCTGCAGTCCGTGCCTGTCTGCCTCACTCACCGTTCCAGCTGCCTGTCTGCTCGGCCAGGCCTGGATGCAGGGGTCAGGTGGCAGTAGTCAACTCCCCTTTGGGGGGGGGGGGTCCTGGGCCTCCCAGACAAAGGTATGTGGGATGGGTGTGTGAGGGAAGACTGGCGTTTACTCCGTGTCTTTCTACGGCAGACATAATCAGCTCTCACAGAAAAAGACGCCAAGTAGCTATCACTGTTCCCGTTATACAGACAAGAACGCTGAGACTCAGAGACAGTAATTCACCGGGGCCACGTCATGGAACTGCTTCACGGTGGAACCAGGACTCACATGCAGGCCTCAGCGCATCGCCTCTCCCACCCCCACCCCCACCCCCACCAGAGAGCTCTCCTTGGAGGGAGGAACAGGTGCAATGGCGAATGACCCCCCCCCCCCCCCCCCCCCCCCGCCAAACAGGAGGCGTGCAGTGGCGGAAGTGAGAGGAAGGGGCCGGAAGTTCCGATGGACGGCGCCAGGGGAGGTTTCTCCGAGGGGAGCCGTTTGGAGCGGGGTAATAAAGACCTGCAGAGGGAGGCAGGGGCCAAGAGCGGATAACTCAGGCTTCCGTGTATGGGCGGTGGATTCAAGGGCAAAGGAACACGAGGGACCTGTCTGGGGATGGGGTTGCCCTGGGTCCAGGCTGGGCTGTTGGTAGAAGTGGGGAGGGGGTACTGTATTCCTGACCCACCCTCATCCAACTGCGTTCTAGAAAAGAGGGCATTTTACCACAGGCACATCATCCCTCAAACACAACAATAACAGGAAAGCGATAACATCGGAATCACGAGGCGTTCAGAACAAGCGAGTGTTCAAACCCACGCAGACATAGATGCGTATCACACTTAAACAGTCACCCCTTGGCTCCACAAAAATCGCCGATTTTGTTATTATAAACAGGGTTTTCACATCCCGTGTGTCCTATTTCCTAAATGTGTGTTCCCAGGACTGAGGGAAAAGCAGGCTGTCCAAGGAGCCACGGACGCGAGTTACACATACAATTTTCTGGGAGCCGTGTTGTACGAAGTGAAAATAAGCAGGTGAGATTCACTTTAATCATACATTTTATTGAATCCAAGACGTCCAAACGGCGAGGCCAACAGCTAGTGAACATAGCCATTGACTGACGGCCTCGTTTGTGGTCCTTCTGTCCTACGAGGTCCCTGGACTTCACTGTATTTCTCACTTACAGTCCATCTCACCCACATTGGCCGCCTTCCCAGTGGCAACGGTCACAGGTAGAGAGCGGCTACTCGATTAACAGCTCGGGCAAGAGACCAGCAAAATAAAATGTAGTTTTACTCAGAGTCCAACGTTTGAGTATATTTTCAATAACATTTACGTTCAAGTGGGAGTAAGACGCTTAAAAATTACCTTTTGTATGTATGTTTTCAGAAAGAAAAAACCATTCAAAATGGCCTCTTAAAATCAAAAGGCATCATTCACATGACACTGAATGACTAAAAATTTTCAATCAAAAGTATTTATTTTTTAAAACTTATTTTATTTTTTTAAAATATATTTTATTGACTCTTTACAGAGTAGAAGGGAGAGGGAGAAACATCCATGAGAGAGAAACATCCATCAGCTGCCCCCTGCACACCCCCTACTGGGATGTGCCTGCAACCAAGGTACATGCCCTTGACTGGAATCGAACCTGGGACCCTTGAGTCTGCAGGCCAACGCTCTATCCACTGAGTCAAACCGGTTAGGGCTCTATCAAAAATTCTTTAAAAAAAGCTGAAACGTCAGCGTTTTAAAATGCTACTTATGAATCATTCAATATTTTCCTGAAAGAAATACAACAGTTCACAACTCCAGCGTGAAGTGCCCAGTGTTTTTGTTCACGTCTGACCCAGCCTCCTGCTCTTTACATCACACGCCTGTATGCCGCCTAGACCTCGCCATTGCGAGGACTCTTTAATGAGGCAAAACGTTCCTTGGCCGCGGGCCTCCACACGGCTCCCATTGGTAAGGTGGTGCTGGTGAGTGCTTCCAGAAGCGCTCCCCGGAACAGCGAGGCTGCTGGAAAATGGGCACTTGACATTACTTGCAAATGACGCTTCGCTCTTCAAGAATCTATTCCTGCTATCTAAGAGCAGAGATTTGCAAAGCTAATTAATCCATCTTCCTTCTCACCGGAGGGCTCCTGCGGCCTGAGCGCTCTCCCTGCCCTCGCCTGACGTCAGCAGCAGATCCCACAAACCCCCCCGGACCTCTGGCTCCGCTGTGTGTTATTTTGCAAACCTAGAGCGTCCGACGTGGAGACGTGAACCCCTGGGGCCCGAACAGTGTTAATCGCGAGAGCAGCTGTTCAGGATTATACCGCGCCAGTGCTGAGCGTGACGATCCTGAGCGGGGAGAGGTGCCCACGTGTTCCTCGGTGTGTGTGTGTGTGTGTGTGTGTGTGTGTGTGTGCACGATATTGGGGGTCAGGGGACAGCTGCCTGGTTTTGTAACGAGAGTTGTACGGCAGCTTTTACTCAGATATTGTCTATGGCGGCTTGGGGCTATGTGAGCAGAATGGTTCTGACGGAGACCGGACCACGCACCCTGAGAGCCTGAAATGTTTACTCTCTGGAGCTTTAAGAAAATCCACTGACCAAGGGCAGGGCCCCCTCTTGCCTCAGCCTGAGTGCTTTTGGGGGCCCCTTGAGTGGAGACATCATATGCAATGGCAATTTGGTCTGGACGTCTGCTCCAGTTGCAAGCCCCTTAAAGAAGGAGATATGGGGGGGCTAGGAAAGTCCCCCAAAGCAGGTTCTCCAAGGTCAATTCTGAGGGCTTCAGTTGTTTTCTGCTCCCGTGGCATCTGGGATAATACTCTCTCACCAGTGAGGCCAATGTCAGCAAGTGGTTGGGGCAGATCAAGAGAATGGTCCTGCCTCCCTTCCTCCACTTGGCCAGCCCCTCCCCATCCTGTATAAGAGGGGCCATCAGGGAGTTTCCCACAATCCCTCTCACCTCCTCTCAAGGAACGGAGTGGGCACTAAGCTCTCCCGGCCCCACTGTCTTGGGAATGGCCAAGGGGTCTTGGCCAACTGGGCATCTTGTCAACCTGGGAGGTACCGATTCAGCTCCAGAGGCTGTGCAATGTGACCAGAGGGTCGGGGTAAGAGGATGAAGGGTTGTAGGGTTGTGGTGGGGCCTGCTCACGCCTACTGCGCACTGGTCACGGTGCACAGTTAGATTCTGACCTGCCTCCTCTGCCAGGTGCCTGGTTCCTGGTCGGCCCGGAGGCATCTGCACAGTGCTGGGCACGTGGTGAGCCCACGGCCGGTAGAAGCAGCCAGTCCTCTGGCACGTGCTCTGTGCCAGCTCAGGTCGGGGTTCCAGAGGTGAGCCCGAAGGGTCCTGCCCTCAGGTAGCTCCCTCCCCCAGAAGGAAGGGTGGAGGGGCTGGCAGCTCGACCCCTTACCCTGGGGACAGGGCCCTCTAGGAGGCTCTGGCTCTGAGAGCGGGACACCATCGTTCAGCCTGAGAGGAGAGGAAGACTTCAGCAAAGGGTGACAATGACCCACCTGCTCGACGCACGCATGGACAGAGGGGAGGGGAGGGTATAATCCCAGGACTGTGAGCTTTAAGACTGTGGGAAGGCAGGGGGCCGTGTGCCCCGGGTGAGCCGTGTGCCCCGAGGGGGCTGGGTGTCCCGGGAGAGCCATGTGTCCCAGGGGAAGCAGTAGGACCCGGGGGAGGGGCAGTGTGAACCAGAGGAGGATTGGATTCTATTCGTGTGGTCCTAAGATAGTCACCATGAAACAAGCAGATTGTCAAAGACAGCGGGGAGGGGAAGGAGACCTGGGGGGGAGATAAGAGATCAACTGAAGGACTGGTATGCATGCATGTAAGTACAACCAACGAACACAGAGCTATGGGGAGGGAGGGCATGAATGGAAGGTTGGGGGGGCGGGCAATGGTAAGCTATGTACACATATAATACCTTAATAAATTTTAAAAAATTAAAAAATAAACTGTGGGAAGGGATTGCTTCGGAAGTTTTAAATGGAATCTGTGTAAGATGTCCCTCGGCAGAAAGTGGGCTGGAAGGAGGGCCTCGGCAGGGGGGGGGGGGTAGGAGGGAGGGAGGGTCTGAGCAGGGAAGGGGCTGGAAGGAGGGCCTCGGCAGGGGGGGGGGGTAGGAGGGAGGGAGGGTCTGAGCAGGGAAGGGGCTGGAAGGAGGGCCTCGGCAGGGGGGGGGGGTAGGAGGGAGGGAAGGTCTGAGCAGGGAAGGGGCTGGGAAAGCAGAACGTGGGCTCTCTGCCTCCTGCCCAGGTTCACTGGACAGTCCCCCCCCCCCCCGGCGTGCAGCCGTGGCCCAGGAAGGGAGTCGCTGCTGGTGCGAGAGATGGGCTGTCTGTCGCAGCTGGAGGACAAATCTCTTTTAATTTGGTTCTTTGGAGGAGGGGTGGGGCTGGGCCAGCGCTGGAGTGAGAGATTGGCTCGGTGAGTAATGGCCGTGCCGGTTCCACTAACACCCCAGGTGAGGGATGAGGGAGAAGCGGCCCCTCCCCTCCCTTCCAGGGCCGGGCCGGCTGCCAGGGCTGCTCTCGGCCGGCTTCCTCCCTCCCGGCGGGCGTGCAGCCGAGCCTCGGAGAGAGCCTTAGGGGCCAGGTTACAGGGCCTGCTGAAGGGCCCCCAGAGATTTCAGGGGGAGCCCCGTGGGAAGTCCTCAGGGGACCGCCCCCCACTGAGTTGTGAACTATTGTATCAAGAGGACGTTTCTTAAAAAGGGGTTCATGGTTTCCATCAGCTTTCTCTAAAGGGCCCACACTCCCCCACCCCCAGTTAAGATCTGGATTCTGCCCTCTTGACAGACAGATGGGGAGGCGAGGGGGCTCGCCCAATGTCTGGCTCAGAGGGGCACCGAGTGAGAGAACCCAGGTCCTCTTACCCTCCCCACGTTCTCTTTCTTCCTGCGAGCCACGGGGCGGAAGGCCTGCGGGGGGGGGGGGGGTGTGAGGCAAGGGGGTTCGAAGTCTGGTGTGGGTAGCGGTGCGGGTGAGTGGGACCACTGCTTCCCCAGAGGGTCCTGGGGTCGTGGGGGGGGGCGGGGGAGGCTGGTGCTGAAGGAGGAAGGATGAGAGCACCTGCAAGGCCCTCACCTGGGCAGCATGAGCCTCATGGCTGCCATTCCCAAAGGGCACCTGCAGGGGGCAGCCTCCGGAGGGGTGAGGGATCTGATAGAGAGTAGAAGGGTGATTCTGAGGCCACAGGGTGCAGTGGGGACAGCTGGGTGGGGGTGGGGGGACAGGTAGGAGGGGACTGCGGTGTCCTGGTGAGCACGAGGGGGTGGGAGGGCAGAGACGGAGCGTGGGGGTGAGCCCTGTCCCTGCCGGGGACCGAGGAGCCAGAAGCTGGGAACTTAAAGGGATGTGGAGAGAGATTGCTTCTGAAGGGTCAGGATGAATCTAGCCCGGGCCCCGGCTTTGACTGGGTGCCACGCGGGACAAGACGTGTCTCTGTGTTGGCCCCGTTCTGCTGCTCTGATGGACGCGGCAGAGCCACAGAAGCCACCCTAGCTTAGCACCTGAGGCCGAAGGCAGGGGCGTGGGCATGAAAGGGCTTTGCTGCTGGTAGAGAACAGACCGGGGGCTGTCCACAGGACTGGGAAAAGCTGCGTAGGACCGTGGTCCGCAAGAGCCACATACGGCTCTTTGGCCCCTTGAGTGTGGCTCTTCCACAAAAGACCACGGCCTGGGCGAGTCTATTCTGAAGAAGTGGCATTAGAAGTTTATGTTTTAAAAAAAATTGGCTCTCAAAAGAAATTTCCATCATTGTCCTGTTGATATTTGGCTCTGTGGACTAAGGAGTTTGCAGACCACACTGGTATAGGAGGACATGATGGAGGGGAGGAGGGAGGAGGAGGGAGAGGAGGGTCAAACCTCACTCAAGGTGTGTCCTTGTTCTCCAAGCACAAGGTGCTTGACAGGAGCACGTGACAGAGCCCACCGGGAGGCGGCCTCTGACCTGGGAGGAAAGAGGGGAACGTGGTTTTCTCTGCGTGTGTTTGGGCTCAGGCCTTGATTGCCCTGCAACGCACATAACTCACTCGAGGGGCAGCGGAGAGGAGTGAGGTTCAGAAGCGTTCTCACTTAGGGGGTGGAGGTGGGATAAAACACATTCAACTACCTACAGCCGAATGTGATGATAAGATACCTACTGAGAGCATTGGGGATCAAGCTGGGGGGATCTGGGAGGGCTCCTTGGAGGAGGTGACTTGTGTGCTGACCATGGGTGGGATCTGGAGAGTGACAGGGAGAGAGAAGCAGCTCAATGCGGGGATGGAATTGGGGGTGGGGGGCAGGGGAGGCAGAGAAGGAGGCCAGCCATCACTCTCTCGGATTCATCCTGAGGTGAGAATGGTGCTCATGTCCAGCCATGGTCCATCTCATTGCCTAACTTTTGCTTCTTGAATGTGTGGGTCCCACCTGATGGGTCCCACCTGGTGGGTCCCCATCCAGGAGTCCTTCCAGCCAGGGGACCCGTGTATCCCAGGTTGCTCCCCAGCCCCTGCGGGGAGTCTGATGAGCCGGGCTCCGCTCCAGGCCGCTCGCCTGTTCACCGCGTCGCCGCAGAGCAGACGGATGGCGCGGCGGCCACATTCTTCTCCCCGGCGGCGCAGCGGGAAAATGAATCTCACCAAGTGCTGCCGACACCGTGCTACCAGGTTCCACATCCATCGCGGCCGGCCGCTGACAGAGCACCGCGCATCTCTCAGCCCGGCCGGCCCGGGGGAGCGAGGAGACAAGATGAACATCTCGCATCTTTTGCTTCCTCGGCTGCTTCTCTCTCCCGAGATCTATCTGCTCCGCACCACTGGGCGGCCAGGGCCTCCATGGAGCAGATGCTCCAGGACAGGAGAGGAGGCGAGGCTGTGACCAGGGGAGAGGCGAAGAGAATGTATTGATTCCAGTCGGCCCGGGGTGGCCCAGTGGTTGAGCTTCGACCAGGAGGTCAGGGTTCGATTCCGGTCGAGGGCACATACCCGAGTTTCGGGCTTGATCCCTGGGGTGTGTGTGTGTGTGTGTGTGTGTGTGTGTGTGTGTGGCAGGGGGGTCGTAGGAGGCACCTGATCAATGATTCTCTCTCATCATTGATGCTTCTCTCTCTCTCTCTCTCTCTCTCTCTCTCTCTCTCTCTCTCTCTCTCTCCCTTCCTCTCTGAAATCATTAAAAATATATTTTAAAAATAAATATTGATTCGCATTTGGTAACCTTACACCATCTTAGAACTGACGAGAAGGGCAGGCATTTCACTGAATGCCCCAAGGCCAAGTTGGCCAGGGCCTGAGGCAGCGGGGAAGGTGGTGGTCGGGGGGAACAGTGCTCTGGAGAGCTGGACTTGAATTCCAGCTTCTCTATCAGTGGAATGCCAGGACTTGCACAAACCATGTCCCTGCCTTCGGTCTTGTGTTCCTCCAAAACTCGAGCGGAATCCTGCCAGTGCCGGTGGCTGGCGATGTGCCAGGGGTCTCCAGACGCGGTGCCGGCATCCCACCATTTATTGGGCGCTTACTACGTGACTGAGGCCTGGCCCCAAGTCTGAGCATCTCCTGGAACCCATGGGTCACCGTCCAGACCACAGCCCAGCCAGGAGGCTCCTACCAAGGAAGGAGCATCTGTGGGTGAGGCAGGTCCTGCTGGGCCGTGTCCTGCGCTGGACGAGGTGCCTCTGGCCTCAGAGACACGGGAGGATCCTGGAGGGTCCCAGCTCTCACTCCTCTCTCACCCTGGTGGCCCCGGCAGTTGAGACTCACCCATCCGGAGGAGCCCAGGCTGGTGTGCCGGGAGCACCCTATCCTGGGGCACAGCCCAGTCAGGGGACCAAGACCAAGGCCTCGGAGGAGGAGCGGGACGGAGGAGGAGAGGGGCGGGAGGAGGAGAGGGACGGAGGAGGGAGCAGGGGCTGGGGAAAGGAGCCCAGAGAAAGGCCAGGGGAAGATGGGCTCCCTGCCGTGAGCTGGCCTTTATCTCCCCCCTGCAGAGATGCGGATGGATGCTGATGGCCCACCGCAAGCCTGTGAGCTCTGTGCCCCGCGGAGGAGGGGCACGGAGGAGGGGTACCGTGTTCCCTGTGGCCTGCAGACGGCTCCCTGGCTGCCTTAGCCCAGCGCCTGCTTCTGGGAGCTGAGTGTCCCCGGCCCCAGCTCCAGGGGCTGCCCTCAAAGCATGCCTGACCCCTGTGAGGTCCGCTGAACCAAAGATATCGATTTCCTGCACCTCTGCTCACCCAGCGCACACACAAGGTTCTGGTCAGGCCGCCCAGGTGTAGGGGGACTCCAAACTACCAGGCAAGGGTCTGTCCTGGACCCTTTGCCTGAAATGCAGGGTCATCACACCAGCGTGGGGTCAGATCTTTATGGGGCTGTCACACAAGCTACCTGAGCCTCTCCCGCCCCAAACTAGGAAAGCACCAAGATCTTCCTTTTGGGGACTGCCAACCTCCCCTCAAGATTGTTGAAGGACCCCAGCTCTCTGGCTCCATCTAAGAGGGAAGGCTGCGTCTAAACACCAAGCTGGGGAAAAAGAGATTTGGAGAATCAAATGGAGAACCAGACCAGCTCTCCATGTCACCTCACTTCAGAAAACCCATCCTTCCCCGGAGAACAGTGCAAGCGCAGCTGGCATTTACCAGGGTGCATCGTGGCCAGGCATTTCCAGTCACGCACAGGCACGAACTCATTCAGTCCTCAGAAGAACCCTGTGAGGTGGGTGCCACGGATCCCCACTTCCTAGGCAGGGAACTGAGCTTAGGGAGAAGTCCCTTCTGCTGCCTTCCGGGGCTGGGCCAGAGTGAGCCGGAGTCACCGGGAGCACCCTCTCCTTCCAACCAGCCTCAGCCGGCTCCTCTTCCGGGAGAGAGGAGTTAACAATCCCTCCGTGCTCTCTGTCCCTCTCCTCCCAGAAGTCTCCTTGGTTTCCGTGCAAAGACTATCAGCCTATCAGCCCAAGCCCGGCCGGGGTGGCTCAGTGGTTGAGCATTGACCTCTGAACCAGGAGGTCACGGTTCCATTCCCGGTCAGGGCACATGCCCGGGTTATGGTGTATTCCCCAGTAGGGGGCGTGCAAGAGGCAGCCGATCAATGATTCTCTCACCATGGATGTTTCTATTGCTCTCTCCCTCTTCCTTCCTCTCTGAAACCAATAAAAACATGTTTTATTTTTTTTTAAGAGAAAGAAAGTCAAGCCAGGAACCAGGGCCCACCTCTGGGATGAGGCCTTCTGGCCCCGGGTTCCGCCTCACCAGGCGCCGGGCCCAAAATAAATCATTTCATTAGAGTTAATGGCCTAGTCCTTTCCACGGCCGCGTGTTTCCAAACAGAGGATCCTCCAGTCAGCTTTAATGAGCAGATAGGCATCTTTGCAATTAACTCGGCCACGGCTTGCATGCAAATGGGTGGGCATTCTTCTGGGCGACTGTTTATTGTTTGAAGTAGGGACTAAGGGTGCCCCTGACCACCCCCCTCTCCAGCAAGCTCCCACCCAGTCGGCCCCTCTGAAGGTGACTCACGGGGACGGGCAGCGGGTGCCCTCTGCGAGACCCTGGGCCCACCAGAGCCAGAGTGCCACCTGCCTTTACTCCAGCCCACCCGTCCTTCACTCACAACCCTGGACCCACCTCCCCTCCTCCCCTCCCCCACCCCTCCCCCACTCTCCCCTTCCCCCCCATGACCCCTGCCTTCCCTCCTGGTGGGAGGAGGGGCTGAGGGCTCTGCCCACACTGGGATCAGGCAGTAGCTTCCTCTGACCGCATTGGAGGAGTAGGGCTCCAACTGCTGGTGTGCATGTGTGTGTGTGTGTGTGTTGCTGTGTGTGCACGCGTGCCTGTAGGGAGTGTACGTGTGTATGCATGGTGTGCATGCATGCACACGTAAATGTGTGCAGGAGGGCCACCTGTGGGTGAGGCCCGTGTGGATGGGCAGGGGTGCTCAGAGAGTGCACATTGAGGGTGCGTGCTCTGTGTGTGTGTCGGGAATGTGTGCAGGTGCGCTGTGCTTGCCCCGCCGCCCACAGGCCCAGTCCCTCCCATCTGATGGAGGCGTTGATCCCCGGGCACGCTGGGTGCCGCGCTGCGTGTGATCCTGGAGCAGGGTTTGCTGGGGTGGAGGTCACCCAGTGGCGCTGGCATCTCCGGAGATTTCCTGGAAATGCTGCAACAACTGGCACTCTCTGCGTCCCCTCCTCCCCTCTCCCCTCCCTGGGGGCTGCGGTCCCTGCCCAGGGGGTAAACACAGACCGGCCCTTTGTTTGGAACCTTCTCCCCCCTGTCTCCCCTGGAGGGGCCTGCCCCTTCCCTGGATGTGGCCTCCCGAGAGGACCTGGAGTCTGGAACAGAGCTTGGAGAGGGAGGGGAGGGGCTGTGGAAGGAGGCCTGTGGGCAGGCATGTGGGAGGGAGAGTCCCTGAATGGAGTTCCAGCCCCTGACCTTTCTGTGCTCCCGACGTCTCATCTGTGAGACGGGATGGTGATTCTTCTCCCCCCTCTAAGGCGCTCGTTAGCAATATAGAACTGACCCGGGGGGTGAGGGCGGCTCCCGGGGGCCAGTCCGCCCCCTCACATTGTCGTGCATGTTTGTACGAAGGGGGCAACGAGCATCCAGAGCTGGGGGTGCACTGGCGGAAGGTCACCAGCAAAGGCACAGTCAGATCGCAGGAGCCCCTGCCAGCCCGCTTAGGAAATGCCATTGCTGCACGTGGGTCTCCTTCCCTGGCCCGTGTAGGGCGTTCTCCGTTTTCTCCACTCAGCTCGCCAAGCCGGAAGCCTTCTCTGCAGGGGGCTTGTCCGTATCTCTGGGAGACGGGCAGGGGGCTGCCTCCGGGCTGGCAGGGGAGGCCGGCCGTGTAGAGCGGGTGCAGGGGCCGGGGCAGGGTCCCAGCTGCGCCTTTGCCAGCCCTCTGTCAATACCTGTGCTTTACGAGGCCCCTCGGTTCGTTCTCGGGGCTGAAGACAAATTTCTAAAGAGGGGTTCAGTGCCAGGGCCCTTCCAGAGGGGCCGTTAACGTAATGCCTCCGCACCCGCTCCCCCTACACTGCGTGGGGGTCAGGCCTCGCCGTTCCCAGCAATCGCCTCTGAACCTGGCATTGGTCAGGGAGTGAGGAATGGCGTGGCGGGGACACCAATCACGGGCCTGGCAGCCGGCACCGGCGCCAGGCTGGCTGTGGGACTTCCGGCCAATGGCACCTGTCAGGGTCCTCATGGCCCTGTGTGTGGGCGCCCGGACTCAGACAGGCAGCGTTCTAAGGGCACCCGCTGTCTCCCCTGGACCGGGAAGGTCTGTGCCAGGCAGCAGCTCAAGTCTCCTCCCCGTCGCCCCCCTGGGGCAGAGGTCGGCAAACCTCGGCTCTCGAGCCACACTCGGCTCTTTGGCCCCTTGAGTGCTCTAACGCCACCTCTTCAAAGCAGGCTTGCCCAGGCCGAAAACCAACTTCTGCGCGTGGGCCACGGAGTGCCATTCGCGCTGTACGCGCGTGCCCGCACGTGGTGTTTTGCAGAAGAGCCACACTCGAGGGGCCAAAGAGCCGCCTGTGGCTCTCGAGCCGCGGTTTGCCGACCACTGCCCTGGGGGATTAGCAGTTGGCGAAGTCTGCAGCTGGGAACCAGCCACGCGCCAGGTCCCCATTCCCTCGGCGCCGGCCCTCAAACTTCCGGCGGACTCCTAGAGGAGGCACGCTCTGTCAGGACACGTTTCCGGGTCAGCAAGTCCTCCACCCGCAGCTCGGAGGTCTGTGGGCCCTGCGTGCTGGAGGGGGGAGAGCGGGACGGCAACAGGGCTCAGCCGTGTGTCTCTCTCGTGTCACTTACCGTGCCCACGTGCGCCTGTGTGTACACGTGTGTGTGTGTGTGGGGGGGGTGAGTGTGCACGCGTGCACATAAAGCAGAGACACGGAGCCAGCCACCCTGCACGGTCTGTCGTCTGGGAGCTGCTGCCCCCGCCTCCGATCCGGTCGCCTCCGTTTATTTCAGAAAAAAACCCGACACAGTGGTGGTAGAACCCGAGAGACAGGTGGCTGTGAGGTGGGGCAGGGAGGTGCCCGGCCCCCTCAGCCCTGCCCACCCCCGGGTCCTTCACGGCTCCCTCGGGGCCCGTGCCCCCCTCCGTTCCCACCGGATTCCGTTTCCTGGGGGGGACGGGGTCTCCCCTGCCCCTGCAGAGAAGGAAGGGGGCAGCGGCCAGCAGAGCTGGAGGGCTAAGGCGGAGTGCTGGCCTTGCTATGGGGGGGCGGGCGGGGCCCCCCTGGGCCCACACCCAGACACGGTGCTCTGGGGAGGACTCCTCCCCCTTCCGGCCACGCCTAGAGCCCTTGGGGGCAGAGGAGGGAGTCCCGGGCTCGTAGGAAGGTGCCTGGCTTGGCCCCAGCCCCCTCTGGGGTCTGCTCCCAGGTCCCGGGGAGGGACTGGGAGGTCCCAGAAGGCCAGACGATGCTACACGTGCCCCCCAAACCTCCCCAAAGTTTTGTCCGCAGCAAGATCCCGGGCGAGGGCAGGCAGCCGCTGCCTCCCGGCCCCGCGGGACAGAAATCCCTGAATAGTGATTTGGAAAAAAAAAAAAGTCTTTGTGCAGCTTGTGACACAACAAGACCCCACTGAACCCCCGGCACGGGGGTAGGGAGAGCTCCGGGGGGGGGACGTGGGAGGCAGGGGCGCTCACAGTGGGGGCCCAGCCGGCCTCGCTCCTGGGGCAGGCTGTCTCCGCGGGGAGGAGGCAGCTGGATGGGCTCCGGGAGGGAGCCGAGCTGCAGGCCCGGGCCTTGGAGATCCACGTCGGCCGCCACCAGCCCACGACCTAGGGAGCCGCACCGGGGTCCTGGCCGAGCCGAGCCCACCCCACGGGGAGACGGCGCCCCTACGCGATCTCTTTGTTTCTGCGCGTGTAACTGGGGGGCGCGGCGGGGGGCCGCGCGGTGCTTGCCACATCCGGGCAGCCCCAGCCCAGGTCCTCGTCCTCGTCCTCCTCCTCCTCCTCGCCCGCGGGCACCGAGTCATAGGCCAGCTCCTCGGCGGGCAGCGTGGTGAAGGTGGTGAACTTGACCCGCTTGCGCTTGGACGTGGGCGAGCTGGCGGGGTCCTCGGCCTGGTCGCGGGCCGAGCCGCCGCCCGAGGAGCCGTCGCCGCGCCCGTGCACCTGGCTCTGCACGCTGGTCTGCGAGCTGCCGCTGCTGTGGTGGTCGCCGTGGCAGCAGGCGGGCACGGCCTCCAGCGGGTTGCCGGCGGGCGGGGACAGCTCGCCCTGCGCCCGCAGCGGCTGCCCGTTGCCCAGGAACACCCAGTGGTGGGAGTGGTCCGTGCTGGTCTGGCCCTCGGGCGGGATGCGCTTGTGCCGGTAGCGCAGCACGAAGACCACGCAGTTGATGAGGAAGACGAGGATGGCGAGGCAGAAGACGCCCAGCAGCGCGTACATGCCGATCTCCAGGTCCGTCAGCCCCCGCGGCACCTGCTGGAAGCCCGTGGGCAGCGGCAGGAAGTCCTCGGTGGGCGGCGCGGCCGGGCTGGCGCTGGCCCGGCCCGGAGCCTCCGGCGGCGGGGACATCCCCGTGCCCGGGGGGCCGGCTCCCCTGGCTTCGTCCTCGCCCCCGCCCGGCCCCCCCGGCGGGCTGGGGCCCGGGTAGTCGTAGGTGGGGTCCTCCTCCTCCCGCCCGAAGTGCACCCGCAGGCCCACGGGGGCCGTGGCCAGGACGCTCCGGCGCTTGGTCTTCTGGCAGCTCTCGGCGATGGTGAGCTCCGCCCGGAGCAGCGGCCCGGCCCCCTCGGCCTCCGCCACCACCAGCGGGAAGGCCCGGTCCTGCGTCACCGTGGCCACCCGCTCGTCCAGGCTGCTCACCAGCAGCCCGTAGTCCCGGGGGCTGTAGAGGGAGAGCGGGGCGGTGGTGCCGTCGCTGTAGGAGAGCCAGAGGCTCAGGAGGGCTTCCTGGAGGAGGAGGAGGAGGGGGAGGAGGAGGAGGGGGAGGAGGAGGAGGGAGAGGAGGGGGAGGAGAAGGGGAGAGGCGTCAGAGGCCAGTCCAGGCTGGCTTCCCTGTGGGAGCAGCGTTGTGAGGGCAGGGACCCAGGGAAGGTCTGACCGCCTTGGGTCTCACTCAGGTCCCCTTCGCTGCAGGAGTCACCCCACTTCTCCATGCTTGTGACCTTGCGATCACCCCCTTCAGACACTTGGAGACTGAGAATGCACGCCCAGCCTGTCTGCCCCGCCTGTTACCCTGGTCTCCCCGCCGGAGGGGGAGCGGGGCCCAGAGAGAAGGGACTGGCCTGGGGGTCAGGGAGCAGGTGGAGGCAGACGGCTTCTGGCTCCTGACTCCCGGCTTGGAGCTCAACACCCACCTTCTCACTGCCTGGCCTTCCGCCCGTCACCTTCCCACCTTTGCCTGTCGCCGGTGCCCTGGCATTTCAGGGGTGGGGTTGGGGGGTGGGCTGTAGTTTGGGGCTCCAGAAATAGGTAAGCGTAATTCCCGGGGGTCCTGGCAGAGGGGATGGGCCCTCTGAGAATCTGGGAGGGAGAACCCTCAACAGGAAGACCTCAGGGGGCGGGGGCTGGTGCAGAAAGCGAGACCTTGGCCAGGCTCCCTGGGCAGACGGCAGTGGGTGGGGTGGGGCAGGCACATGGGGCATGGAGGGTGGACAGATCTCCCATTGCCTAAAGCCCTCATTGGGGGGGGGGAGGGGGAACTCGTGGCACAAGGGCGAGCCAGAGCCCGCGAGCCCTCCTTCTACCCGCCGAGCGCCAGGCTGGCAGGCCGGGCGTCCAGGTACCTGCTTGAGGAAGCTGAGGGTCTGCTGGGCGGCGGCCGTGGCCAGGATGGTGTGGCTGCTCCCGGGGCTCGGCCGCAGGGAGAGGGAGAGGCTGGCCACCACCTGGGCCTGCAGCTGCGTGATGCTGACCTTCTCCTCCGTCACCGTCAGCAGCGTCTCCCCGAGCACGGACTCTGTCAGAGGCGACACCACCTGAGGCAGGGAGGGGCAGGGGTGGGTGAAGGCCGGGCCAGCAGCGACCCCAGGACCACCCATCAGGGGAGTCCCGGTGCCCCTGGAAGAGAGGCCGGGGGGGGGGTGCAGGCTGGGAGGCTCTGCCTTAGGTTTGCACCAGGATCCAGGACCCAGGACTCCCTTGGGGGAGGGGGGGGGGAGGGGTGGGCCTTGCAGGAGCGCAGATGAGAGAGATGGGCAGATAGATGTAAAGGGAAACAGCAGGCCTGCACAACAGCAATAGCAATCGACGATCCGACCTCAACGCGAGGGAGGCGAAAGGGAGCGGTGGGGACTGTGGCACGGGGGAGAACTCATGCTCCTGGGAAGGGCCCGCCAGTGTTGACGCCGGCAGCGTAGTGCCCGCGCTGCCAGATTTACGTTTTGTAAGATCAGAAACCTGGTCCTTCTAAACCACGAGAAGCACCCTGGCTGGGTGTGGCTCAGCGGATAGAGCGCCGGGCTGTGGGCTGAAGAGTCCCAGGCTCGATTCCGGTCAAGGGCATGTGCCTTGCTGGCGGGCACATCCCCAGGGGGTGGGGGTGTGCAGGAGGCAGCTGATGGACGTTTCTCTCTCATCGATGTTTCTGGCTCTCTATCCCTCTCCCTTCCTCTCTGTAAAAATCCAATAAAAATGTATTTTAAAAATAAAAATGAACAAATGAGAAGCTTTCCAATTGTCAAATGCCGGATCGACCGTGTTTACCAAGTATCCTGCAGGCAGATCGCAGCCCCCGGGGTCCCTGGTCACCATCTCCCACGTGGAGGGTTTCTACCCAGGCAGAGGTCAGGGAGGTCAGAGCTGAGCTCCTGGCTCCCGAACTCCCTCCCCTGGCCTCCAGCTGCCTGAGCCTCACCCACACCTGTCTCAGCGGCCACGTGGTGATGCAAGGTTGACAGCGCCGGTAAGGTTTGGAGGGAGACCCGCCCCCAGGCGAAGCTAACGCACCTTGGCCTCCGATGGTGGAACGTCAGGCAGAGGGGCAGGCCAGGAAGGAAGCGTGTGTTTTGGGGGCCGTCCGGGGTTGCTTCCGGAGGCCGAGGCCCTGGGATTCCTTTCCCAAGAACCTCCGCGTCCTCTGCCCACAGGTAAACGGGGCTCCCCGCACGCACTGCCCCGGTGCCTACCTGGAAGGGGGTGGTGCCCGGCTCCAGGCCCGCCAGCGTGCTGCTGTCCACCAGGCGTGCCACTCGGGGGTCGCCCACCCGCATGAAGTCGCCGACCAGGTCGGTGACCTCCACCAGCCAGTCCGGGCCCAGCATGGTGACCACCTGGTCGGCGCCCTCGGACGAGGTCGTGTGGAACTGGGTGAACACCTGCAGGGTGGCGTGCTGGTACTGCAGGGTGCAGCCGCGGCTGCTGCTCGGACGCCGCTCCTCGTCCTCCTCGTCCTCGTCCTCGCTCTCGCGGGCCGACCTGGGCGGGGGCGCAGGGTCAGGGCCCCTCACCCCGGCCGCGGCCTGCACGCGCCTCTCCCTCCCTCCCCTGTCCCTGCTGGCCGTTCTCCGGCGCCCATGGAGGGCGGTGTTGCAAACAGCAAGCCTTCCCCCTGGCTCCCGCCTGTTCCTGACGAGTGTGGGGCTGGGACTCCCAGGCTCTTCCCTCCTCTAACGGCACCTTCTCGGCCCTCCCCGGCCCCTCTCTGCCCCCGCTCGGCTTCCCTGCCACCGCCTGCGGAAAGCTGGCATCAGAGCCTGATGGTGCGGCCTCTTTTCTGGGCCCAGTGCGTGCCCGGCCCGCTCTCCGCTCTGCGCCCGAGCAAAGGCTCCCCGGGACGGAGCGCCAGAGCTGGGCTGGCGCGTCCTACGCTGCGTGGCAAACAGAACCTGCAAGTGATCCACCCGGATGTTTCGCTGCGCTTCACAAGCCAAGCGCTGGAGGGGCGGCTTGGGTTTCTCTTGCTGCTCATAGTGAAGTGCAAAAAAAAAAAAAAAAAGAAGAAGGAGAGAGAAAGCCGAAACCGGTCTGGCTCAGTGGGTAGCAGACTGAAGGGTCCCAGGTTCCATTCTGGTCAACGGCATGTACCTTGGTGGCAGGCACATCCCCGGCAGGGGGTGTGCAAGAGGCAGCTGATGGATGTTTCTCTCTCATCGTTGTTTCTAACTCTCTATCCCTCTCCCTTCTTCTCTGTAAAAAATCAATAAAATGTATTTTTTTTAAAAAGGAGAGAGAAGAACTGGTGAGCAAAGGGGCCCAGGCCGTGATGATTTGGGGAATTCTCAGCCTCCTCAGAATTACCCCAAATGCAAACAGCAGGAGAGTCATGGGGGAAGCGTGCGGCTCCTGCTTTGCTAGTGCGTAGAAGAATCGAGCACTAGAATATTCACCCACACAGAGGTGCTTTACCCCCGTCAACAAGCCCGTCCTCACCACAACCCCGTGCGGTGGGTGCTCGCGTGCCTGTGTCACAGAGGGCGAGACGGCGGCGTGGGGAGGCTCTGGGCATGGCCCACGGCTACCCAGCTGGTGAAGAGCGGAGGCCAGAGCTCAGACCCGGGCTGCAGAGTTTACTGTGTGCGTCCTCACTGCTCACAGCAGCAGCAGCAGCACCCAGGAGCTGGTCCAAAACACACGTGCCACGGGCAGGACCCGCGGGTGAGCCGGGTGCTCATTCCCGCCTGAGAGGCTCTGGTCCACACGGCCCTGCTTTCCCAAATCCTCAGAGTTAACCTGAGCCCACCTCGCTCTCGGCCGCCGGCTCCTCTCCCTAGCCCCCCCTCCCCCTCCTCCCTGCTGGCTTTTCTCTAGCAGCCACGCTGGGTGAGTGGGGTGCGCTGGGTGCAGGTGGCCATGCCCCGGGGTTGGGTGTTCAGATACGTGAGCCTGCCCCCCATAGAGGGGGCCCAGTGTGAGTTCGCGTGTGCCCAGCTGATGTGGTTACACGTGTGCCCAGGCTGGGGCACGTGTGTGCAGCCGTGCGTGCTCCTGCGTTCCCGTGTCTGCTCCATGTTGTCGGCTGTTGGGCTGGTCCCTCACCCCGTTTCCCAGACAACCCCTTTCCACGCGTCCTTTTAGACTCGGCGCAGGCGTCCCCTCTTCCGGGAAGCCTGCCCTGACCCTTCCCAGAGGGCAGAGGTGGTTCTCTCCTTCATGCCCCTCGATCCCCCGCTTCCTGCCTCCGCCGTGCCCTGTGGCATGTACATGACGGCTTCCCGGGGGGACCCCCGCGCTTGGTGGAGGAAGGCGCTGGCCACACCCCTCTCTCATCGTGAACGCCGGCGGGTTGCATGAGCGGCCCGCAGACCGTGCACACCGAGGCCCTTGTGCACACGCACGCGCGGCTCAGACTTCATGCCAGGGCCGTGCCCCCTCCCCCCGAGAGGGTCCCGGCGTCTGCCGTGGGTGGAGGGGCCGTACCTCCGGTCGGGGAGGATGGGTACCCTCCAGCCCTTCACTTGGCTGAGGCGGGCGTCCGAGAGCTCGATGTGCAGGGGCAGCTTGGGGACCCAGACTGTCATTTCCAAGGGGGCACTGAGGGCGTCGTAGCGGAAGGTGACCCTGGCGTTCATGGACCCGCGGGACTCCTTTCCGCTAACAAACACGTAGTCGCAGCTGCTGGAGACCTGGGGAGGGGAGGGAGGTTGGTTGGCATGTCTTGCCCTGCAGGCCATCCTGCGGGCAGTGCAGGGGACTGCGGGCTGGCAAGCAGGGCCAGAGGCTGTGGGAGAGAGAAAGCACCAGTCACGTGAGGCTGAAGGAGGGGGGTGGGGGGAGGAAGGAGGGGGAGGAACCTCCTAATTTAATTCCTCCGGGAGGTGCCAGCTTCTGGGTCCCCGCCTCCCTCCTGGCAGATGCTTTTGCAAGGGGCAGCTTCTGAGGCACCGGATCACACCTCGGAGGAGCCTTCGGGCTGAGGGTCCTGGGAGCCGGCTCTCCTCCCCTGCAGGACTACCTGGGCAGGTGTCCATGCCAGAGAGCAGCCTGTCTGTCCTGCGTGGGACACAGGGCTCCACTGAGCAAGGCAGAGGTCAAGTGTGTGTGAGTGTGTGTGTGTGTGGGGGGGCGGGGTGAGGGGCAGGACTCGGCTCCTCCTGGGCCCCCCTGGATCAGCAGTCCCAGCAAAATAGGCTCTGGTTATTTCGTGTGAGTGGGGGGCTGCTCTAGCCTGGGGTGGGCAGGAGGGAAGGAGAGAGGGAACATCAGGACTAAGAAGACCTCAAGCCCAGCCTGGCGGACGACTGCCCCCACTGGCCGCAGCTTCTGCAAATGCATGCCCACCTGGATGCCGACGTGCATCCTAGAGCTTCCCCCGGATGGGCACGTGCCTACTTAACACATCCGGGGGGCGGGTACCTGCGCCCACTCACGGAGGTGTCGCCGCCGGTCCTTCGGGACAGATGCAGACGGTGTACGTGTTACATGCGCCCCCACGCACACACCTGGACTGGGTGCTGGGAGCCGTGTATTTAGGTGTTCCAGCTGGTACACGCCTGAGGATGCACATCCCCATGCTTGGGTGCAGCCTGTGGGCTGATCACACCCTGAAGGCTGTGGGGGGGGGTGCAGAGAGGGGACTGGGCTTGGGGCTCATATTGTCCCAAACTCCTGCTAGCTCCCTTCGTCATCTCAGCGGGGTGGGAGGGGGCTGTGGAACTCCAGCCCTGCCAGAGACGCTCATTTCCCACCCCGGGGGGCAGAGTGTCCCCTCCGAAGGCTGGCAGGACCCACTTAGAATATTGGCCAACTCCACAGAGAACCCGAGTGCATTTTGCTGAGGACGGCAACGAGTTCCGTGTAGAACCTTCGCTAATTCCCTTCGGTATCTCCGCCATCGCGACTTTGTCCTGGTCCCTCGGGGGCTGGGGTGGGCGTGTCTGGGCATCGGGGAAGGTGCTGGGCTCTTGGGCCCGTGCCTTCCTGTGCCCGCTGCCAGCAGGGAGGGCCCGCAGGCCTGGCCAAGGCTTCTACTCCCAGGAGGCCGTGGGGGTAGGGGACCGGCCATCGGCTCTCCCTCACCCGGAAGGACTTCTTCTTGGCTGGGGGAGGGCCGAGTGAGCTCCAGGCTCCCAGACCTGGAGGGACCCCGGGCAGAGTTCGGAGAGAGAGCGGCTGCGCTCCAGGTGAGCCCCCCGGGAGCCAGGGGAAGGACACCCCCATCCCTCCCCCCTCCCACGCTCCTTCAAGAGGAAAGATGGACAAGCACAGGGAACAGATGCCGGAGTCCAATTGTCTTGAGTTGGGCAACTGCTGGAGGCTGGCACGGCACGCGGCTCACCTGCCCTCACACACCGTGGCTGGACACCCTCCCTCCTGCGTTACTGCCCCCTCTGCCGCCTCTGACCACTAGCCAAGGCCAGGGGGTGGGGGTAAGCCTGAAGGCCCTCCGGGGGAGGTGGCAACTGGGCCACTTGAGTCAGACCGATACCCTTTTTGCTAGGCCATGGTGGGCCCAGGGTCCAAAGGGGGGGGTCTCCGGGGAGGAGCTCGGGGAGGGACCTTTGGGAGCAGGAGGAGGCTGGGGGGTGGGTGCCCAGAGTGGGTCCTTCCGTATACAACCCCCACTCCTGGCCTGACTCACATGCTTCTGGAAGCTTCCTCCCTGTGCTGGATCCCCTCTACTTGGAGCCAACATCCGGGTTCAGAGCATGTCTCTGAGGCCCCCCGCCCCTGCCCCCTCACTGCCTTGCCCAGTGTCTGCCACACAGCAGGGGCTCCGTAACCACTGGCCAGATTGGAGCGAGTTCAAGTCGTCAGTGCTGCCTTCTCCCCACCCCACGGTCTGCCGAGCAGGCTCTTCCCCATTCCTCGGGCAGCCCCCAAGGCTTCCCCTCACCCCGCCCAGGCTGAGCGAGGGATGCCCACGGCTCTCCCCCACTCCTGCCCCCAATTCCAAGTCTCCTCGCCTGCCAAGGAGAACCCACAGGGGATGTGAATTCCCCTCTGGCTTGGGGCTCCCCTCCCCTGGAAGGTCTAAGGCCTTCTTCCCAGCCCCCCGCCTCCAGGAAGCTCACCTTGATGATGTCCTCATTGTCAGACTCACACTCCACCATGGCCGAGACATCTAGGACGAGGCCGGTCACTTCGATGGCAATGACCTTGACGGGGATGGCCACCGTCCGGCCAGTCAGGATGGCCGTGTTGATGATCTCTGTGTCCTGAGGGGAGGGGAGGAGGGTGGAGCTCGGCTGAGCCAGATGTTTGCAGACCCCTCCTCCACCAGGACACACGCCAGCCAAGGCCTCGGCTCCTGACTGCCCCCCACTTCGCAGGCGTGCACCCTCCCAAGGGGACCCCTGTGCGCATGTGCAGGGAGGCGCGTCCACCCAGGCTCGCCCCTTCTCAGAGGCTCAGCTCGCTTGGTCTTCTGCAGTAGTGTCCACGGTCTACCTCCCTCTGCTGCCCCAAACCACCATTCCCAAGCCCCCTCCCACCTTCTCTCAGCGTCTTCCATGTACACACACACACACACACACACACACACGTTTACATGTGCACACCTGGGTTCAGGAGGCCATCGTCCACGTAGACACCGGCTCCCACGCGCACGTGCAGTGACCGCTACGCACACGGAGCCCATCACGCATGCACCCACGATAGCCGCGCGCACCCCCACCGGCCCGGCCGCCCGCCCCGCTCACCATGGCCAGGGGCAAGATGGCCTGCACGTCCCGCTGGATGACCGTCAGCTCGGTGACCGCCCGCTCCAGGTCGGGCAGCGCGCCGTGGCCGCGGTAGTCGATGTGCCACATGATCCTCCGCTTGACCGACTGGCTGGTGAAGTTCTCCATCTCAAAGTCCAGCTGCAGGATCTCCAGGGGCCCCTGGCCCTCCCTGCCGGGGCAGGAAGGAAGGAGAGCCGGAGAGGACGGGCTGGGAGCGGCCCCGGGGCTCTGGAACCCCAGCCCCGCTCGGCAGCCTGCCCCGGGGGCCCTCCGAGCCTTGTACAGCCACCCGAGGGGCCCCGCGTGGACTCAGTCGCCCCACAAACTAAGCCCCAGGCCTTCCACAAGCCTGGCCTCCTCCACCAAGAATTCCCCTTCCTCCAGGGGCCGGTCCCTCGTCCCTCGGCTCACCACGAGGGCAGGGGCGTGCCCTGGGCCCAGGCCACGTCCACGGTGGCTGTTGAGTGCTTTGCCCCAGTCAGCAGCTCCGAGGTCACATGCCACTGGTCACTCCGGGACTTGGTGCCTAAAAGGGTCACGCCCTTCTTGGCCTTCACCCTGGGACAAAGCGGGAGGAAGGGGGAGGAGAGAGTCCGCCTGGGGCCCAACGATTGCCCACCCGGTCGCGGCCCCTAGGGGGAGCAGGTGAGCAAGTCACCCTGGGCCCCAGGCTCAAAGCCGAGGCCATTCTGGGGAGTATGAGTCAGGTAGCTACAACCCCGACCCTCAGCGGAAGCTGCAGTCAGCCCCGCCCCATCTCTGCGAGCCTTTCCCTACCGCTCCTTACGCGCCTCGGCGACAAGGGCCTCGCTGCTTCTGCACGCACCCCACCCCATTCTCAGGGCGCCCCTAAGGGTCAGAACCCCTTCCCTCTGTTTAGCGGAACTATGACCACAGAGAGGACAACTCTGCTCTTGGCTGCAGCAGTTCTTCAGAGAGCTGGGAAGGGGAGCTGGCTTCTGAGTTTCCTTTCCTCCGGGCCTGGCATCTCTAGTTCCTCTGATCGCTGCTTTCGCCGGAGTTTCAAGTCCCTCCTATCCCAGTCACCCCCCTCGGGACGTCGAACGTACATGGTGTGGTGTCCTATACTACGTACTACACTCCCGCCGTGCTCCAATGCATGCCGGCTGACGGAGAATGGTTATCTCCTCCCTCATTCTACATGCCCTGCCCCTGTGAATGCAGCCGGAGATCTCTCTGGTGGCCAACGTAACGCCCCTTCACATCCAGGTATCCATTCTTTCCTGAAATATCTGAACTTTAAAAGCATACTCAGGAGAGAGGGCGATACTTAGAGAAGTCAGAAGCCGGCGGTCATGTTTCAGGTCCTATGGTTTGGGGTAGCGGGGGGAGGGGGGGACGTTTTGGTGGGGCCCTTCCGGAGAACCATCCAGCGTGGCTCAAGCCATGGATCCCATCACTATGTTTTGCGGGGATGTGATACTATTACAGGAAGGCATTCCTGAATGGTGAGCTGTATCCTCCTCCGGGTACAGACAGAGCTGAATCTCCTGAAGCTTTCCCCCTGACTCTAGGACTGGGCAGATGTCCAAACACACACACACACACACACACACACACACACACACACGCACACGCACACGCACACGCACATGCACACACACACCCTCCTTTTGGCTCCCAGCAAGTGAGCCTGCTCTCTGATCTCCATTTCTCCGCCTTGACCTCAGTCTCCTCATCTGTGAAATGGGAGGTTTGGGCCGGCTGACGCCTAAGGGTCCTTCCAGCCCCAGTCCTATCCTTTTGGGGGTCCATGCCCGGGAAAGCGGACATTTCTCCTTTACCGGGAGGTCAGGGCAGGGGTGTCTGCTGCCGTTAGACCGATGAGACCACCGAGGCCCAACCAAGTGGCGTGTCTTCCTGAGGCCGACCGCGTGGCCGGGGGAAGAGCCGGGACTAGGCGGCTGGGCAGGCAGGCCGGGCGGGCCCCTGCAGAGGGAAGCCGGACCCCCCACACCCCCCTGGCACCTACCTGAGTGTGAAGTGCTCCACGCCGGGGCCGGGGCTGGCGGCGGCGGGGGAGGAGGCGTTGGGGGCCAGGTAGAGGAGGATGCTGAGCACCTCCCCCGGCTTGAGGGGCCGGTCAGGCAGGCGGATCATCAGGTTGCTGTCCAGCCTGTGCTCCTGCAGGGCCCTCCGGGGCGGCGGGCGGAACAGGCTGAGGCTCCCGATGCGCAGCAGCGGGTGCTGGGTGGGGCTCTCGGCCCGGGCCCCCGCCCCGGCCCCGGCCCCGCGCCGGCCGGCCCCGCAGCCCCCCGAGGCGTCCGGGGCGTGGAGGGTGTAGTACAGCTCGGCCTGCTGGCTCTCCCCCGGCGCCAGCTCCGGCTCCAGCCCCTCGGGAGACCTGCGCCGGGCGGCGGCGGCCGGGGCGGCCGGGGCGGGGGGCCCGAACCAGGCCAGGGGCAGCTCGGCCCGGGCCAGGCAGGTGGCCAGCGCCCCGCCCAGGCGGCAGGAGCCCTTGACCTCCCGGGCGTCTCGGAAGGCGTGCAGGCGGACGCAGGGCAGCCGCTCGGTGGCGCCGAAGTCGTCCCAGTCGCGGCCGGCCACGTAGAACAGCACCTGGGCCACGGGCTGCGAGGCGGGCACGCGGGCGCGGACGATGAAGGCCCGCACCTTCCAGTTGACCGTGAGGCGCCCGGGGACGTCCAGGGTGCTGGAGGGCTGCAGGAGCTCGCGGGCCACCGCCTGGCTGGCGCTGAAGGGCCCCAGCGACACGTTGAGCACCGGCAGCTCCTTGGTCTGGAACACCACGAAGGGCTCGGAGCGCCGCAGGGAGCCGTTGGCCGGGGCGGCGGCGGCGGCGGGCGGCGGGGGCCGCGCCTCCCGCAGGAAGAAGGCCAGCCGCGTGCGGGACAGCCGGTAGCTGACGGGCAGCACCGCGCCCGCCTGCGACCCCGGCGGGCTGGGGCTGGCTGCGTGGGAGCGGCCGGAGGCTGGGGACAGACAGAAGAAAGACCCCACAGCGGTCAGGACCCCAGGGCACCCCAGGCTGCCACGCTCCCGCAGGGCCGTCCGCCACCCCACGGGGGGCAGCGCTCAGCCTGGCTCTAGGTTCCTGGGGGGCAAGGGGGGGCAGGGCCAGGTTGCCCAGGCTCTGAGCCTGGCCCCACCTTTGCAGATACGTTCATTCCCCCTCTGAGCTGGCCCCCTTGGCCCCCCTCCTGCCTTGGTGCGGGCTCCACTTCTTTACCTGCCACGTGGGGGTCAAGCTAATTCCAGCCCAGAGCTTCTGGGCGCTTTAAAGAGGCTTTATCCCCCCAATTGTGAAACGGGGATGACGTGTTTTTGCCTTGAGGAGCCCCTCGGAGGACTGGGCATGAGGGCGGGGTGAGGTGCTGAGGGCGGGGTGAGGTGCTGAGGGTGGGGTGAGGTGCTGAGGGCGGTGAGGTGCTAAAGGGGGTGAGGTGCTGAAGGGGATGAGGTGCTGAGGGCGGGGTGAGGTGCTGAGGGCGGGGTGAGTTCCTGAGAACTCTCACCATCATCGCCTCGCTGAGGGCTCAACGGCATCAGCCTACTTGATCCTGAGATCAATCCTCTGAGCAAATATGATTACAATCTCCATTGATTGAACCCGTTTTCCCGTCAATAGCTTCTCTTTTTTTGAAAGCCTATTTTTACATCGCGCGGAGAAAGGTGCAAGACGCTTAGGGAACTTGTCCCCGATCCCCCGGGGCCACCTGACCCTCCAGCCGGAGCCCTTCACTGGCCCAGCGGCCTCAGAGGGGGTGGGTCCCCAGGAACCCCGCATCTCCACCCACCTCCCACACCCTATAGATGCAGGGAATTCCATCCCCGGTCTCCAACCCCAAATGTTTGACCTCTCCCTCCTCTCAGACCCCGCCCCTCCTCCTCCTCGGAGGAAGAGCTGCCAGGTTCTAGCAATTCCACCTCTTTTTAAAAAATATATTCCTTTTATTGATTTCAGAGAGGAAGGGAGGAGAGGCGGAAACATCAATGATGAGAGCGAATCATCGATTGGTTGCCTCCTGCACGCCCCCCACTGGGGACCGAGCCCTGCAACCCAGGCATGCGCTCCTGGCCGGAATTGAACCTGGGACCCTTCAGTTTGCAGGCCGACGCTCTATCCATTGAGCCACACCGGCCAGGGCGTAATTCTACCTCTTAACTCGCTGGTGTGTCCCAGACTGACCCCTGTCTTCCATCCCCAGGCCCCTGACCCAATCCGGCTTCACTCCTGTTGCTATGCCAACATGACACCGTCTGAGTCTCCCCTTCTTCCAGCCCCTCCCCTTCCCGGCCTCCCCTCCCGCACCAGCAGCCGGAGTGGCTGGCTCCTCCCAGACACAGACCGGGCCTCGCTGGCCCCTCACCCCCAGCTCACCCGGCGGACACTGTCACGGAGTAGCAAGGACCAAGACGTGGAGGTTCCAGGTTTGAGAACCAGTTCTGGGTCTCCCCAAGGGCCCCCGAGTCACACCCCTCCCCTTCGAGACCGGGGTAATAACAACAGTGCCGTCTCACAGGGCGCTGTGCTATCCCTTGTTTGGTTTTTGAGGACCCAACAAGAAAAGGGCTCTACAAACCGTACACACCACAGTGCAACCGTGTGTACGTGTCCTTCACCGTTCTCTCCTTCTGCTTCCCAAATAAAAGTCCAGACGGTGACGGTGGCATTCGGGGCCCTCGAGAACGGGGTTCCAGGGTCCCCTTCCCCCAGGAATCCTCCCCCGGAGCCCCACGGCCAGCATAACCGGACAGCTCCTGGCGTGAGCACTGGCCGCTGCTGCCCTGTCCCGCCCCCCCCCCCCCCCCTTTGCTCAGGCTGTGCCCTCTGTCTGGGTCGAATGCTTTCCTGTCCGACCTGCTCACACCCACACCCGAGTCTTCCTCCAGAGACACCTCCTCCACGAAGCCCTCCGAGACGCACGCTCGATCTCGGCAAAAGCCCTTAGGACCGCTGTTCTGAGAGGAGAGGCGCCTGGTCTCAGCGTGCCTGCTGGGCAGCTCTCTTAGGACCATCGGGGGACGCTGCTGGGCTCTGGGCAGCCCATGCTTTTACTTCCAGACCGTGCCCTCCGTTCCCAGAGCCTGGCTCCCAGGCCTCCCCGTGCTCCTCTGCAGCCCGCAGGATGTGCCGCCGCGGAGGGTGGCGTGGAGGTGGGCCGCTGGGTCCCCAGTGAGGACAGGAAGCGGTTGGGCAAGGCAAGTCCCCGGAATCCCGCCCCGCAGTGACCCCTGGAGGCTCTGAGAAGGTGCCCCTGCCACCTTGGATGAGGCTGGCCCCAAGGGAGTCCAGGGTGATGGTCGGGGCCAGGGGCCAGCAGCCAACGAGCTGCTTTGGAAGCAGCAGGAATCAGGCAAGCAGACAGAGGCTTGGGGGGCGGGGGGGGATGCAAGTTCGAGGCTCCTCCTTGCCACGTGCACTCGGTGAGCAAGTTGCTTCCACGTGGAGCCTCAGTTCTCACCTCTAACACTGCTCACAGGGGCGTTGTGAGCAGCCACAAGAGGCCAGGGAGGGAGGAGGGGCCCTGTGAGATGCAGGTGGAGGAGGGCGGCGGTGGCCAGGGAGCTGCAATTTGCCGGCTCGCTCCCCAGGCCAGGTGGACAGGGCGGGGATGCGGAAGTCAGGCCGCCGGCCCTGCCTCGCCGAGCATCCGCCCGAGACCCCAGAGCCCGCTCAGTGGCACTTAGTCCCCTTTGACCCTCTCACCGGCCCAACCTCACGGCTGGCCATCTGGACCCCGTGGCGACGCGGCGGGGGCGGGGGCCGCCCACCAGCTGGGCAGCAGACTCGGAGGGGCGTGGGGGGAGGAGGAGTTGGAGGGAGGCGTCTGCACCCGGGAGGAGCCTGGATGGCCTCTGAGGGAAGGGTTGCCGGCACGGGGTCTCCCAGCAACCTCCGCCATGAGAAGACTGAGGTTCTGGAAAGGGCAGTGACGTGTCGTAAGACAGCAGCTAGCTTCCAGAAAGAGGAGCGGACGAGACGGCGTTGGGGGTACAACAGCTTTAGTGCTTATGTAGTGGGGTGTGGGGGTCCCGTCATCTTCCCATGACCGGCCCAGGCATCGCCTCCTCCCGGAAGCCGTCCCTGAGGCCTCTCACGGCCACCCCCTGGGCGTCCCCTGGGCCGGGGCGGTGTGCTGCTGCTGCTGCTGGTCTCTGCCCAGCTCTGCTTCCGCCTGACCAGGAGCTGCAAATGTCCCCTGGGCGCAGGCTGCTGGCCTGTGTGCCCCTTTGCCGGTGCTCTCACCAGCCACTTCCAACACCAGAAGGCATGTGTTTGTCTTTCCAGCTGGGCTGGGGTGGGGGCAGACACTGGGTCTGGACCCGCTTTGCATAGTCCACGGGGTGACACACAGTAGGTACTTGGCAAATGTCCATTCTACCCTCTTACGGGGCCAGTGGCTGGACGGAGGCACTTCCTGTTGGTCTCAGGCTGGCCCCAAGTCTCTGAGAGCACAGCATGGGTCTCTGGCCACCTCCCCAAGAAGCCAGTGCCCCCCCCCCAACATTGAATACATTCATCTGCCTGGAGGCGAGGGCCAGGCGGGTGAGAGGTGGGGTGCCTCTGGCCATCTCCCTGGTTCTAATCAAGATCAGATGCCTCCCACTTCTACCTCTAATTGTCCCCAAATTAAAACTAATCGCCTGCAAATCAGAGAAGAAAAAAAAAGGTTGTCATTAGCTTTGATGAATTTGAGGCTAAGGGCACAGCAGGGCAGCCGGCAGGGCCCGAGGGGGCTGAGCTGTGTGTGTGAGAGTGCGTGTGCGTGTGTGTGTGTGTGTGTGTGTGTGTGTGTGTGTGTGGAAGCACTACACCAGATGTCAGTGCTTGGGGATCCTTCCCCACTTGCTCCCGAACTTGCCTGAATGTAAGAATCAGCCGGAACACACAAAACAACAATAGCCAATGGATTCTAGGGCCAGGCTCACGGTCAGTTGGCAGACGAAAGGCCTGGTGATTTGTATGCTCATCCAGCATCCCAGGCCTGTGATCATCACAGAAGTTTGGAAAACACAGGGCTAAGCAGGAAGGGTGGGGAGATGCCGAAGGGGCCAGGACCGATAGTGAATGGTCGATTGCCCGGAGCCTAGACCAGTGTCTCTGCCAAATCTATGAATGGATGGAAGAGACGGAGCAAACACCGTGGTTGTGCAGGAGGTGAGGAGCCCAGGGGCCACGCGATCCATGACCAAGAGGCCAGGGGTGGGCTATGCCCAGAGACCCTCCCAACGCAGACCCCCAGGCCTGCCGGAGGGGTGTGGCTGGCGGGGAGGCCCTGGCCCAGGAGACCTGCGGTGGGGGGAGCTGTCCACCAGGGGACAGGGAAGAGGCCCTCAGAGGGAGGGGGCCTGTGTCCCAGGCCGGCCTTTCCTTGGCCGATCCGTGCATCCGACCCAGGCCGAGCATGTCTACTTCTGTGCTCTGGGGCCCCATCCCCCCATCGCAAAATGGGGGATGACCAACCAACATACCAGTCACCGCCGAGCAGAAAACCTCTGGCTTTAGGTTCTTGTTTTGGTGGGTTTGTGTGGGTTTTTTTCCCCCCATTAGGAACACCCAGTGTTAGCCTCGGTTTTAAGAAGTTGCTTACGTGTTCATGCTTCCCCCTTCTTAGTTGGAGGGTACACTGGGCACGCGCTCCGCAGCACACTTTCAAAGTACGCTTGAAAGGCCTTGAAACCGTTTCTTTCTGCCCCCAAACCTCCCCCCACCCCCTTGGGAATCTAATAAGCAGAAATCAGCCCTAAGATTTACCCAGAAAGATATTCACCGCAATGACATGTTTATCAGTAAAAAAAAAATTAGAAACGCGTGTCCGGAAGCAGGGAATGGTCCCATAAAAGCAAACCCCTGAGCATGGGTGTCTGCAGCCATTACAGACTGAGGTTGGTTTAAAAACACACACACACACACACACACACATAAAAAAAAAAAGAACCCCCACAAAAAAACAATTTACTCAGAACGGCAAACAGTTTGAACTAAACGCAGGGTGCAGAACTGGCAATACTGCGTGCTCCCAATTTTCTATAAAAATAAAAAAAAAGTGCAGACTCGGGGGGAAATACATCAAAATGCTAATGGGGTTGTCTCTGGGGGGTGAGGATTATGGGAGATTGTTATTTTTTTACTTTATGTTTTTATGTATTTTCCAGGCGTCTGCCGTGAACATGGATGGGTTATAAAATTAGAGGGAGAACAATAAATGTCATTAAAAAAATGAAGGAAAATGTTTAAAGTTGTTCCGAGAATTAGAAAAACACACACACAAGAGAATAAATTTTAAGAGAGAGAGAGAGAGAGAGAGAGAGAGAGAGAGAGAGAGAGAGAAGAAAGGAAGGGAGGACCTGGGTGGTTTGGGAGCCACCCTCGTGCTGTGTGACCTGAGGCAAGCGACCTAACCTCTCTGACCCTGGATATGACCTTTCGAGTCGAGCGGTCCCGGCTACCTAGGCAAACTGCTGGGGGCGGCTTCCGGTACAGAGTCGGCCCCCATGTGTTCACTCGCTCACTCACTTCACACCTCCTGGTCATTTCGTTCTGAGGAGGAGGAAGGGCTGAGCTGGTTTCCTCCAGCGCCTGCCTTGCTTCGCTTCCGGCAGGCCCGCTGTCAGTGCCGGTCCCGTTAAATGGGACACATACAGGGATGACCGGCTCACGACGCAGGCGATCCCTAGGACCGTGCGAGCCGCACCAACACTGGAAAGAGTGCCGGTTGCTGGGGCCCCTGGAATCCAGCCCAGGAAGCCCCTGGCCTGCGGTGTGGCCTTGGGCAGTGTCCTCCCCTCTCTGCCCCCCTGTCCTCATCTGGGAGAAAGAGGCGGTCCCTTTCCCTGCCTGCTGTCCGGGCACCCGCGGGGTGAGGGGGGGGGGGGCGTGGGTGTGCAGGGAGTCCTGGTGAGCCTGGACCACGCAGGGCTCGGCGGGATGGAGGGGAGGGGGTGTGATCGCTGGGTTTGGTGATCCCCAAAAACTGCCCCCCCCCACCCTCCAGGGCAGGGCCTCCCGAGGGCCCCAGGTGCCGTAGCTTCACCACAGAACCAGTGAGCGTTGGGGTCTGGCACAAAGACGCTGGCCAGGGAGCCAGCGGGGACTGAGAGCCAGCCCCAGCTCTCCGCACTGAGCCTGGGCCTGGCGCCTCGCAGGGGCTGCCTCTGTCTTTTCCTAAGTTGACAAGTTTGCCGTCGGGTGTCCCCACCCCAGGCTGGAGCCGCGGTGAGCCGCCTCCTGGAGGAGGAGCCCAGGGAAGAAAGGTGCCTCCCTGAGGTCTGGGGCCTGAAAGAGGCGCCCGCACCCACCGGAGCCCTCCGTGCTTCCTTCTCCCGCTCGCCGCTCCCCTTCCAGAGCAGGGCAGGGTCTCCTCCTCCCTTTTCCTCTGGCCTCTGTGTCCCCAATGCCGTGGGCCTGCAGCCCGGGCTGGGCGGGAGCTCCCAGGCAGGACGTGCAGCAGCCGGTGTGCACGTACTAACTACTCCTGCAGGGGGGCGCTGAGGGTGGGGGTGGGGGAGGGGGAGGAGGGGGAGAGGGCACCCGAAGCCTCCAGCAGCCCATAACCACCACCACCCTCACCCCCACCCCGCCCCACCCCGCCTGCCCCAGAGGCTGTAAATCCTGGAGAGGCAGCTTCCCATACTGTCCCCCACCCACCCCTAATTCTCTTACGGCCGATGTGCCTGGTATAAAGGCGGGGGGCCCTGTAGCTTTCTGTATCCCTGGCATCCAGCACAGAACCCCAGGAATGAGTGATTGTGATGACCCTGGGAGGTTGTGTCTGCTAACACACACACACACACACACACACACACACACACACACACACACACAATCTGTGTTGGTCTTCCTCTTGCAGCCACCCCGCCCTCCCCTATCCCGAACATCTGTCCTAACCTGACCACTCCTTTGCTTCCTCTCCTCCAATCCTTCTCCCCAGCAGCTGCCTGCCGAGAGCTGCAGCCTCTCACCGTGGGAAACAGGGAGGAGCTCAGAGACACCCAGGAGGAGGCCCGGAGGAGAGGAGGCTCACTGGGGCTGGGAATGCTTGCGGGAGCCAGCGGAGGACCAGGGCACCCGGAGGCCAGGCGGCCATGGACCCCGAGGGGCTGCTGCCAGGACTGCCCCTGCCGGCTGCGCTGGCCGCCGGTCCTGCTCCTGGGCCGCCAAAGCCCAGGGCGGGTCACTGGCCGGCACACAGACCCGGGGCCCCTTGCAACCCAGTTTCCAGCTTCCTGGCTCCCTGCTAGTCTGGGGCACGTCCTTGCTAGCCCTGCCCCTCGGCCCTGAGGGAAGCAATCCCAAGGGGAGACAGACGGAGGAGAGGTTTCCTGGTCCCCAGAGACTGGCCGGGCAGGGCCATCCCCTCCCCCACAGCTCCCGGGGGACCTGTAGGCTACGCCTGGCCCTGGGGCCAGAGCCTCGTGGACCGTGATTGAGCGGGAGGCTGAGAGGGGAAGGAAGCCGGGAGGAAGGGATGGAGACCCTGGGGGCAGCGCCCTCCCGATGTACAGCTCCGGGGGGAGCAGTGTCTCTGGACTGAGGGGTGCTGGGCTGTGGGAGCCTGGGGCTCAGAGGCAGAGTTGGGGGGACACGAGGGGAAGAAGTCCAGGAGCGGAGGCCTGCCCTCCCCCTCCACCCCACCCCCCACTCCCCGCCAAGGGCGCAGTGAGCCTGGCCCCTCACACCCCGATGCCCCGGGCCTGCCCCTGTGCGGTGTGGGGTGTGTCTGTCTGAGGGTCTGTCTGCATCTGTGGTCTCCAGATCAGGACCAGAAGCTCCGACAGGCGCGTGGAGACAAGGAGGCCTGTGTCGCCGGGCGAGACCCCTCACCCCTGGAACAGCTCTTTGCTTTATTCCTGAGAATCGGAAAGGGGCCCCATCCTCACCTCTGACCCCACCCCCCCTCCTCCCCCAATAACCCCTTGGCCCCAGACCGCAGTCTGCCCAGCTGTCATGGGCCTGATGTGAGGTCCCTTTTGTGAGGGAGAGGGCTGGTGGGGCGCAGGGGTGGAGGAGGAGGGGTCAGCGGTGCATTGTGCACAGGTCTGGAGCCTGCCAGTGGCTGGGGGCTGGGGACAAAGGGGGAGCTGCTGGGACAGCCCTCTGTGGACTGGTAACACCCCCCACCCTGCCGCCAGGCCCAGCTCAGGCCCGGTGAGGCCGAGGGCCCCTGCTCCCGCCAGCCCTCTGGGGGCCCCCACCTTGACTCCCCCGCCCCCAACACACTGGCTTCCTGTGGGGAAGACTGTACGTGGATCGGGGACTGGGGCGATGGGCCACACCGATGTGCTCCTGGGGAGGGCCGTTGGGGACAAAGGCCTGCCTTGGCCAGTCCAGTCCTCCGGGAGCAAATGCTGGGCTCAGGGAGGGCAGAGGGGAGTCAGCAGGCGGGGGGCACCCTCCAGGGGGCAGCCTGAGGGGAGGCCTGGACAGGACCACCAGGTCACACCACACACTGCACTGTCTCCGCCCCGAGGACCTCTCCCTGCCCTTCACCTACCTACAAGACCTCTGCTTCAGGCCGCCCAGGAGGGCTGGGGAGAGAGAGAGAGAGAGAGAGAGAGAGAGAGAGAGAGAGAGAGAGAGAGAGAAGGCAAGGATGAGAAAGCTGGGGCTGCTGAAAAATGGAAAGAAAGCCAGAGACAGGAAAAGAGGGGAGGGGAGAGAGAGAGGGGACAGGGAGAAGGGAAACAGGAGGTGAGATTAAGGGGGGGGCAGGGGGGGTTGAGGGAGAGGGGATGGGGTGGCCATCAGGAAGGAAGAAGGAGGTGAGCAGAGGGCAGGGGTGGGGAGAGGGAGGCGGGGGGCAGTGGCCTGGGCCCAGGCCTCCTGCGCATACCGGTACGGCCAGGCCTCGGGCTGGGTGAGCGGCAGCAGCCGTGGGGTAGGGGAGCCGGCGGAGGGGGCTGCTCGCGGAGTTACACTAAATGACTAATGTGCATTATCCTAATTATAGCGGAGCAAGCTGAGCCTCCCCACTGGCGCAGCCGCCTGCATCTCCTAATAAACAATTAGCCGCAAACAAAGAGAAGAGCAAGTGTGTGTGTGACAGAGAGCCCATGCGTGCCGGAGTGTGTGCCCGTGGCGGGGGGGCTGGGCTGGGAGCTGGGCCTTGAAAGGGCGGGGCGTGGGGAGAGCAGGGAACCCCACCCCCGCTCCGGCCCACGCTGCCCCGGTCCGGGGTCAGGGCTGCGGGGAGCCGCGGGGTCCCGAGGTGCGGGGTGGGCCCACAGGGCCTCGCTCACGCGTGGAGGCCGCGTGTGGTGTGCAGGGCCGGGCTGCACGTTGTCACCCATCCCACAACAACCCCGGGACAGCATCCCTGCGTTTGCCAACTCGGGGACGGAAGCAGACGCTGGGTTAAACCTCACGGGCAGGTTCCCCGACTCGGTTACCAGCTCTCATGTCTTCTCCCCAGAGAGCCCGGTGCAGCCCGGCTCCAGCCAGGCGGGGGGGAGCCTGGAGAACTGGGTGGTTGGGTTCCCGAGCGGACCCCCAGGATGGAGAGAGTGTGTGCACTGAGTGAGCCAGCCCAGGGACGCGGGCCCTGCCGCCTGCAAGGGGTGACTCGGGCCGCAGCTCACGGCTGGCAGGAGGGGGTGGGGGGAGCCGGAGCCCCGGAAGATGAGAGTGGCCTGCCAGCTGGGGAGAGGCTCAGAGGATCACAGCCACAGCCTCGGATCAGTCACTGGATGGTTAAGCCTCAACACCCTCATCTACAGAACGGGGCTAACGGAACCTCCCTCCCCACCTACAGGCATGGTGAGGAGTAAACACAGGCATCCACGCCGAGGGCTTCTCACGGACCCTGGCTCACAGCCCCTCCCCTCCCCACCTCCCCCCGAGGCCCTCCACGCTCAGCTTTGCCCGGCCCTGGTTTCTCTCGGCGGCACCACGTGGATCGGCACCCGCTGCTGCTCCGTTGGCATTTCTAACTCAGCGCTGGGCAGGGGTCCTCTCCGGGGCAGAGCGCCCACGTCCCGGGTGGAAAGACAGGCTCCGAGAGGAGGAACCCCCTGCCTGGGGTCCCACCGCTGCCTCCGGCGCCAGGAAGCTTCCTGCCTCCAGTCCAAAGCTCCCGCCCGTGTTCCGTTCCCCTCGGTGCTCTGAGGGAGATGCCCGCCTGCTCTCGTGTCCTCCTCTCTTATGTCCGGGTGGACACGTCGGAGCCCAGCGGCTCCGGCCATGCTCTCTCCCCTGCCTCGGCACACACTGTTCCATCTGCCTGCCATGCTGTCCCCCACACCTCCACCTGACTTCTCCCCGGTGTCACCGCCTCCACGAAGCCGGCCGTCCCAGGACCACACCCGGCCTGGGGGAGGCGCTGGCTCCCGGGCCGTGCTCAGCCATCGAGCTGTGCTTTGCCTTCTGTCTGCCCTGCACATGTGCGTTCGTGGCTTCGCGTCCCTTTAGGCGGAGCCTTGCTGAGGGCAGGGACTGGGCCCCTCGCCGTGCAGCCCGGCCTCCTAGGACAATGCTTAGGGCTCGCCACAGACACAATAAAGACATTCAACAAATAAATATTTATCCAGCCCCTTCCCTGCCCAAGAACCTCCTGGGAACCGCCAGGGAGACAGAGACAAAGAGGATGGTTTCTGCCCTTAAGGAGTCTGCCGGCTAACGGGGAGCCCAGACAAGTCCATAAATAACCAGCTAAAAGGTGGGAAGCGCTTCGGGCCTCTGAAGAAGTGCAGGCTCCTGAGTTCTGAGGAGAGCCAGATGCCGACGCAGAACCGCTCGGAGGAGGAGGAGGAGGAGGAGGAGGAGGAGGAGGAGGAGGAGGAGGAGTGGTTTGAGTGGCTGAGTAGTTGGGTCTTGAATGGGTGGAAATTCAACAACTGACTGGGTGTGATGGGTTCTAGTGGGCGGGGTGGGGGGTCAGGGACCTTTTAGGTGGAGAAGACAGGGTGGCAGGTGGCGGCTGGGATTTGAGGCAGCTTTGGGCTGAGGGACATGTGCCAGGCAGAGCTGAGACTGGGTGGGCAGGGTGGCACCAGAGGGCAAAGGGCTTCACATGCCATGCAGAGGAGTGGGTGGATTTTGTTGCAGGGGTTTTCAAACTGTGTTCCTTGGAGGGAGCCCAGGGGCTCCATGGAAGGGTCCCGGGCCCCGAAAGGGATCCGGAGCAGCTTCTGCAGTCACTGATTCTCACAGCCTTTTACATGAAGAAGAGCTCCTATGCCTTTAAAGGTTTGGGTGATGGGGAGCCGCTCCATGGGGAGTGATACCATGGGGTGGCACCTGGCCTTGTCTCACTGCTCCCCTCCCGAACACACATACACACACACACACACACACACACACACACACACACACACGCACACGCACGTGCACACACGTGTGTGCGCATGCATATGCACACATGCACACGCACACATGCACGCACACGCATAAGCACGTGCACACTTGCGCGCACACATGCACACACACATATACACATGCATACACACATACTATCAGGCAGGAGGGCAAAAGCAGGGGAGATGGATGAAGCCACGCTCTGAGGGGCTGATAGGGAGCACGGAGCACGAGAAGCCAGTGCTATAATTAACTCCTGAGCTGATGGCATCTCAGCACCCAGCGGGTGGCCGGCCCAGCCAGGACGGAACGGGCGCCCTGCTCCACCCGCTCAGCTCCCAGCATCCTGCGGTGAAGGGCAGAGAACGCTGGCAGGTGCCTTCCCTGACGGCCCTTTCTGCTTGCAGCGGCCTTCCTCTCCCTGTTTCCCATGGCCATTCCCATCCCTCCAGTCCATCTCGCTCTCTCTCTCACGTTCCCTCCCCAGGCACCTACGAGGAGGGTGCTGCTGAGAGGGGAGCTGGTCGGGAGACTTCTCCCTCCAGCCCCGTGCAGAACTGTGCACGGGCCCCTCCCAGACACCCCCACACTCCCCACCTAGAACAGGCCTCCCCCGCCTCTGCTCCCTGTGATCCACCCACCATTTAAGGCCCCTGAAATCCCGCCTCCTCCAGGAAGCCTTCCTGGGCTGCTGCTGCAAGGTGCTGTCTAGAGACTCTCCTCTCCCCGCTAAGGAGCCAGAGAGGGGAAGCACGGCTTGAAGGGTATTAAACATGTCCAGGACAGCACCGCTCGGCTGAGCTCTGTGGGGCACAGCTGCGGGGTGCTGGTGGGGAGCCACCTCCTTCCCGTGGGGCCCCGCCGGGCCTCAGTCTCCCCACCAGCCCCTCCCTGGGCCGCCTCCAGCCCTGCCGGCCTCTGCCCCGGGCTCCGGGCTCCGGCTGGTCTGGGAGCCTGTCACCCTCTCGCTCCCTGCGCCCGCCCGCCCGCGGGCTGGGGAAGCTGAGGTCACCGCCTGAGACCAGCGTGGCTTACCCTCCGAGGAAGTGCCCCAGGAGAAGAAGACTGGGAGGTCAGACTCCCCTCCATCTGTCACTGCCCTGCGCCCTGACCCTCGCCCGGCCCACTTCCTGTCAGCTGGGCTGCAGCCACAAGGATGCCAGCGCAGGAGCCTAACCCCCGCGGGAGCTGGTCTGGGGTTCTGCAGCGGCCCTGCCAAAGGCTTCCTGAGAGTGACTCACATCTCTGTCTGCCACGGGCCCCGGCTCCCCTCGGCTCAGACCTGCTTCCCCACCGCCCGCCCCCGTCTGCCTTTGGGGCAAATGGCTCTGGTCCCAAGGACGGGTGAAGGAAGCCGTCGTGGGGGCTGAAAGGGGAGCCGGACCAGTTCCATGGTGGACGCCGCCTCTGCCGGTGCGCGGCTGCCCCATCCCCTCCTCCCCCCGGCCTGCCCCGGGCCACGCCCTCCCTCCCTCTGAGCTAGGCCCAGCTGGCCTCCACGGGTATACAACCTGAGCAGCCACCCCCTTCAGGGGACGCGGGGGGCTCTGGATCTCCCTTGTCCCTGCCCGTCTCCGATGTGGCCGAGGGGCCTGCCTGCCCTCACTGATGAGCACAGAGACCGAGACGGAAGAGAGCGCCCCTCCCCCTGCACACACACACCCCCCGCCCCCAACCCTCGCCACCTCAGAGAAATCCATCACATGGGAGATCCGTAAGGTCCTGGCCAGCTTCCTCTGCAGGCCCTGCAGGGCTAGAGGTGGGGAAACTGAGGCCCGGGGGAATCAAGGGGCCTGTCTGAGTTCACACAACTCGGGGTTCAGCCTGGGGACTGGCCTCTGACCCCGTCCTCACCTAAAATGCTACCTCCACTCACCACGCCTGCTCTAGAGACAGACCGGCCCCTGAGTCACACAGACTGGGAGCCGTCCCCCTCCCCCGAGGGCCCCCGCCTGCTAATCTGTGGAACGGGGATTAACCCTGCCCGACCTACCGACCTGCCGTACAGGTCAGCCGGTCAGCCGATCGGCCTGAGGGATGGCAGCTGTGGAGCCCGGGGCAGGCCCTGGGAGGGGTCACAGGGTTAAGAATGTCCCCGCGCCGGGGCTTTGTGAGAGGACGGGGGAGAGGCAGCCCTGTGGCCAGGGACCGCCTTCCCCGGAGGCCCCAGCGGGGCCAGAGCCATTACGGGAAAAGGACTCCGAGTCAGACAAAGACAAATTGGCTTAATTGACCCAAATTAGCGGCGGGGAGGGCCCCGGTGGCCCAGCGGCTGGTCCATTTAATCACTGTCGCCCTGTGTGGCCGCCTCCCCCCAGGCCATCGGGGTCATCTCCCCTGTGAATGGCCGCCTCTCTGCAGTCCTCCCTCCGCAGGAAGTAGGGCCGGGCCTTTGGGGACAAGGACGGCCTCCGGGCAGAGGTCAGCGCTCCCTGCAGAGCTCAGCCTGGCTTCCGCAGACAGCCTGCCCGGCCCGGGGAGGGCAGTCCGGGGAGCCGGGGTCTCCCAGCCCCTCGCTCTGAGTTCAATGGCCGTCCCTTGGGGGCTGACCACCCAAACCCCTCACAGGTGCTGCCCAGCGCCTGCCCTTTCCGAGGCTCACGGGGGGGGGACGCCTCGCTGCCCAGGCACGAGGACCGCTGCTGCTTCTCCCAGCTTTCCACGGTTTTCCCTAAGGACTGCGGGGTCCTGAGTGGGGTCTCCTGAAACCTTTCCAAGGGGCAAGCCAGAGTCGCCCCAGGTCTCCGACAGCTCCTGCCCAAACCCCGCACTGTGAGAAGGCAGGAGGGACGCTCCTGGCTTGTGCCGCTCCCCAGCGGGGCCCATCCCTGGCCCCTTCCCACAGCAGACACTGGCAGAGCGCTCCCTGTGGGCCGGGCCGGGCCAGGAGCTCCGGCTCAGACGGGCCCGTGGCCTCACGGCCTCCCCGTCATAGCTCCCCGTCGCCAGCGGCATCTGTCGTTTTCCCGCCCAGAATCTCAGCTCTGCCAGAGCCGAGGCCCTGTGGGAAGTGCCCTGGCCCGCTGTGTGGGTCCCAGCTCCAGCCAGGGGGGGAGGGGGAGGCAGTCCTGCCGGCCATACTCCGCCGGCCCTAGGACCCAGGGCTCCACCTGCCCTAGACGCCCAACGCACCAGGCTCGCTCTGGCTTTCCCCGCTGCTTCCCCCTCAAAACCACCGGCACGCTCCTCTCGGCTGCTGCTGCTGCACAAATGCTCCTTGAGGCCCCATCGGGGTGTTGCTGGGACGTGCACCTCTGTGCAGACCTGCGAGGCGGGAGTCCATGCCGGGTCACGGAGGGCAGAACCTCTTCGTCCTCTCTCCCTCTCCCTCTCCCTCTTTTTCTCCCCCTCTCTCCCCGTCCTACAGATGGGCTGTTCATCAAATGCCCAGTGGAAACTGGCTATCAGAGCTTGGAGTCGCACTTCCACACCTTCCTCTGTAGGGACAATGCTATCAGTGGTAGCTACAGTCCAGCTGGCCCACCAGACAGACTTGCCCTCCCATTCCTTCAGCGCCTGGTTCCTGAGTGCCTGCCTGCTCTGCGTGCGTACGATGAGCCTGAGCAGTGGTCCTAAGAGTGTTACTCGGAGTTCTGGATCCCGGAGCAGGGGTCTCAGTGAGAGCGAGGAAGGTGAGGAGGTAGAACACGAAAAACAGTTTCTCTTCAAATCATTTTAAAAATAGGTCAGGCCCTAACCGGTTCGGCCCAGCGGATAGAGCGTCTGCCTTCGGACTCAAGGGTCCCAGGTTTGATTCCGGTCAAGGACATGTACCTTGGTTGCGGGCACATCCCCAGTAGGGGGTGCGCAGGAGGCAGCTGATGGATGTTTCTCTCTCATCGATGTTTCTAGCTCTCTCCCTCTCCCTTCCTCTCTGTAAAAAAAAAAAAAAAAAAAACAATAAAATATTTTTTTTAAAAAAAAACAACACAAAACAGGTCCGGTCCATCACCAACACCTTGTCTACACTCCTCCTCCTTCCCAGGGTGCCTCCCCTCTGACCCCCAGGGCCTCCAAGTCTCCCCTTTGCAGTGGGGGCCCCCAGCCATGGGATCCCCTCTAGGCCTGGCCCAGCTCTAAGAGGCTTTTTATAATGTAGGTTTCCAGGCCCCTCCCAGCCTTCCTAGTTCAGCCAGTCTGGGGGGGGCCTGAGCAGGTAGTTCTTGCCCCCCCCATCCCCCGCCATGTTTAAATCTTGCTCTGTAGTGCCTCAGCCACGTTTCCCTTTAGAATCACTGGGAGCCTAGACCGTACCCAGGCTAGTGGACTCAGAATCTCCAGGGCTGGGGCCCACAGCATCAGCATTTAAAGAGGAACTCTGCATGTGCAGCCACGGCCCGAAGTCCTTCTGTTCTCGCGGAAGTTTTCCCTTTTGTGAGAAAGGCAATTCGCAGGTTCCTCAAACGCACACCTCTTCTCTCCCCGCCTCCCTCCCCCTCCGCATTGCCCCGTGAGAGCGGCAGCCTCAGCCACTCTCTCTGTTCTGCTTTCTAATCCTCACCCGAGGATGTTTTCCCATTGATTTTTAGAAAGAGCAGAAGGGAGACACAGAGACAGAGACACACGGAGGGGAGAGAGACACATCGAGGGGCCGTCTTTGCACACACCCAGCCAGGGCCGGGGATGGAGCCTGCAGCCGAGGTACCTGCCCTTGACCGGAATCAAACCTGAGACCCTTCAGTCCCAAGCCCGACACTCTTTCCGCTGAGCCAAAGCGGCTAGGGCGGCCTCGAGCCATTCTTTGAGGGCGTCAATAAAAACGTATTTTAAAAAATAATAATGAAGAGACCCACTCTGGGCAGCCCAGGGAACCCCACTCCCCCATTCCCTGAAAGGTTTTGCTTAAGGCTTGCAATGTCCTTTTCTGCTTTTTTAAAAATAATTTTTTATTATTGATTTCAGAGAGGAAGGGAGAGGGGGAGAGAGATAGGAGCATCAATGATGGGAGAGCATCATTAACCGGCTGCCTCCTGCATACCCCCCCCCCCCCCCCCCGGATCGAGCCCGCAACTCAGGCATGGGACCTGACCAGGAATCGAACCGTGACCTCCTGGTTCATAGACTGACACCCAACCACTGAGCCACGCCAGCAGGTCAAGGCTTGCCATTTTCCACTGGGGTGCCCCCCTCCCTCCCTTCCTGTTTCTCCTGGGACCCTGGACCATGCCTCAACGGTGACACTTACTTCTGTGCGCTGGGACCTGGACAGAGCAAGTGCCTGTGGGTCTGGACCGGTGGGTCCTCTTGGGTCAGTACAGTTGGCCGACTGTGACTACTGAGTCTGGGGCTCCAGCAACAGGGGCTGCGCTGGCCCCTGCGTCCCTTCCAGCTGCAGGGTCGGGAGGTCTGCGGGTCCCCCCTACAGACCCTGGCTGGTTCCTGCAGGCCCACAGCTCCAACTCGGTGGAAGGTGGCTTCTCATTTGTAACAATTATTCACTTAATTGGGTTCCAATTAAATCAGGGAGCAAGCGGAGGGCCGTGTCTGTGTTTGCTCTCTTCCTTCCTCCTCCTGCGCATCAAAGGGAGTGCGGGCAGGATGAACACCGGCATCAGGAACGATCCGCCCTCCGCCCTCCGCCCTCTGCCCTCCACCCTCCGCCCTTCGCCAGGGGTGGGCAGGGCTGACCTGAGGTGGCCCACCTGTGGCCTCTGAGCCTGTCTCAGGCTTGCACCCTGTCAGGGGCTGGACTCAGTCAGGGCTCCTCGGGGGAGCTGGGTGCCCAGGCAAGAGCCAGTTCTTCTCGTGGGCTTCACCGTCACTGGAAAGCTCGGTGGGGGCCCAGCAGAGCGGGGACAGAGAGGTGGAGGAACGGCCCCCATCGGGCAGCATTACCCAGACTCCCCATCTGCGCACCGGAAGGGGCCTCGGGGATGGAGTAAGTGGACCCAGGGCTTGCCAGCTGGGCTCTTTGGGGGTGTCTCCAGGGCTGCCAGGGGGTGACAGGAGGAAGTGAGACAGAGGGGGCCTCAGGAAGATACCTCCACTCCATTCAACCAGCAACTCTGCTTTGGTCTGCATCTTATGTAATCTGTCTTATGTATAATTTATATATAATCTGTATTATACATAACTTATGTATTAACTCTTATATATTACTAGAGGCCTGGTGCATGAAATTCATGCACTTGGGGGAGGGGGTCCCTAAGCCCAGCCTACGCCCTCTCACCCTAACTGCTCTCGCCTGCTGGCCTGGTCCCCCTAACTGCTCTCGCCTGCTGGCCTGGTCCCCCTAACTGCTCTCCCCTGATGGCCTGGTCCCCCTAACTGCTCTCTGATCACCCTAACTGCTCTCCCCTGCCGGCCTGTTTGCCCTAACTGCTCTCCCCTGCTGGCCTGATCACCCTAACTGCTCTCCTCTGCCGGCCTGTTTGCCCTAACTGCTCTCCCCTGCCAGCCTGATCACCCTAACTGCTCTCCTCTGCAGGCCTGATCTCCATAACTGCTCTTCCCTGATGGCCTGGTACCCCTAACTGCTCTCTGATCACCCTAACTGCTCTCCCCTGCTGGCCTGATCACCCCTAACTGCCTCTGCCTTGGCCCCGCCACCATGCTTTGTCCAGAAGGACATCTGAAAGGTCGTCTGGAAGATGTCCAGCCTAATTGGCATACTACCCTTTTATTAGTACAAATTAGAGGCCTGGTGCATGAAAATTCACGCACTGGAGGGGGTTCCTCAGCCCGGGAGCCTCAGGGGCAGGAGGCGATCAGGGGAAGGCAATGCCTCACCACACCTCTGCTGCTGCCACTGCCGGCAGCACAAGCCTTGGCGGGTTCTGGGTGGCAGGGTGGCTGGTGGGACTGGAGGACTCCAGAGGCAGGCGCATGTGGCTGAGGGGACTGGGTGCCACCATCTTGTGGCTGTGGGCACCGCCATCTTTGAGGATGTGGCCATCAATTAGCACATTCCCTCCTTATTAGCTATGGGTGCCGCCATCTTTGCAATGGTGTGAGGGCCAATTAGCATATTCCCTCTTTGTTAGATAGGATATAGTGTATTTTCCCGGCCAAAAATAAAAAACGCAAAACAAAACGTGCATTGAATCCAATTCTAGCATATCTCAAAAAAGGAAGAGACTTGCTGACTCAGGGGTTAGGTTGCTAGGAGCAAGGTCTCCTGGCCATGACATGAGCAGGAGCCCGTGGGCAGGAGGAGGGGGAGGCTATGGGGAGAGACTTTGGATGGAAGGACCACAGGCCAGGGCCTCCCAGGGGCACCTCCCCGGAGCTGGCGGGGTCCTCCCACCCCTGGCCTCTGCTCCCTCCAAGGGCCCTTCTCTGGCCCACACTGGAAAGAGCCCAAGAGGCCATGAGGATGGTCAGGGCTGAGGCGGGGTCACGTCCACGGGGCCCAGCCAGCCGGCCCTTTGGCTGGATGCCGTACCCCAAGGAGAACCAGGTCCATGTCTGGGGGCCCCCGGTCACAGGATTGCCTCAAAAAGGGCTAAATCCGAGGAAGGGCGTGTCTCCAGTCGGTGTCTGACACTCGGGAGGTGTTTGGAAGGCTTTAGTGGGGAACCTTTTTTCTGCCAAGGGCCATTTGGGTATTTATAAGGCATTCACGGGCCATAGAAAACCATGAACTTAAAAATTAGCCTGCCGTATTTGCTCACACTTAATTAACTGGCCCCTAATGCTTTGTCAGGGCCAGACCAGATGATTTCATGGGCCTTGTATGGCCCGTGGGCTGGACGCTCCCCACCCCAGCTTCAGTAAAATGAATGAACAAACGAATGAATGAATGAATGTTTGATTGAATCAGTGAAGGAGCTCAGTCTAGGAATTAGGACCAGATTTCTAATCGGAGGAGGAGGGAAGGAGGCTCTGGGGGTGGGACGGGATGGGGGGCTGGTTGCAGAACAGGGAAGGTGAGAACCAGAGGGGCTTCTGAGTGCCCCTGCAGTCCTGCCCGGGGAGAACCACCCCCCTACCCCCATCTGATGAGGGAGGCACACTCTCCCCTGGGCGACGCCCCAGGCTGGTCGGGGGAGGGGAAAGGAAAGGGAAAACGTGGCTGCCCCAGGAGCTCCCTGTCTGATGGGGACGCACCCGTCTCGGGCGGCCTCCTGCCTGAGCCCTCAGTGGGTGCCCCCGTCCCGGCTGGGAGCAGAGGGGTCACGTGTCTGAGTCACGGCGGGAAGGCGCTGAGCTCGGCGAGGCAGGAGGAGAGCCATTGACATTCCAGTCAGGCAGCCAGTCCCTGACTTATTATTTCTTTCTTTTTCTTTCTTTCTTTTTTTTTGGAGCTACTTAGAGCAATTTACAGAAATCATTTAGGGGCCGTTTAGGGAGAAGAGAAAAGATGAAGACTTTTAAAGGCAGGGCCCGGGATGGTTTCATGCAGACGGGCTTTGCAGGGACAGGGAGAAGAAGAACTGGTTTCGGAGGGAGTGGGAGGGGCCGGGGGCCTGCAGAGCTCGGGGCCTACCAGTCCGGTGGGGAGGCTGAGAGACAGCAGCCAGGGGCCCAGGAACAGGGATTGGCGGGGGGGGGGGGGGGGAGTGTATGTTGGGCAGAGGGCTGAGACACAGGAGGAGGAAAGCTGGTCATCCTGTGCCTCGGTTTCCCCCTTTGTCACGGGGGCACCTGCATGGGTGAGCTGATGACACAAGGATCAGGCTGGATGGGCGTGGCGCTCCCTCTACGACATTGGGGGCTGCGGGATGGATGGGCCGTGGGGCTGAGAGCCACACAGTCAGGAGGGTAGAGCCCAGGAGGCGTGGAATACACAGTGTCCGGGGTCCGAGTCCCCTCTCTGCCTTTCCCCACCTGTGACCTGAGCCGGAGGCGTAGCGCCAGTGGGGAAGCAATGGCATCTTCCGCCTACTGGGCGTCAGTGGCTCACAGAAATTCTGGCAGTGACCACCGCCACACCTGCCCCTCTCCAAAGTCCGGGAAGGCCAGTCACGTGCATCCTCGCCCACGTCAGTGTCCACGGCCGTGGTTCTCAACTTTCCCAGTGCCGCGACCCCTTAATACCTCCCGTTCCTCATGTTGGGGGAACCCCCAGCCATAACATTCTTGTCGTTGCTACTTCCTAACTGGAATCTTGCTACTGGTAGTTCATGTTGAAGCATAATGTACGTATCTGTGTTTCCCGACGGTCCTGGGCTCTACAGCAGCGGCTCTCAACCCGTGGGTCGCGACCCACAGACGGAGCACCGCCAGCAGGGTCACCACGGTCACATACTGCCCTTCACCTCTGTGCACACGCTACGCCGCAATTGCCTCATCCTCACAGCTGCCAGCCGCACGGCAACATGTAGTCGAGTCCAGGGGTCGGCAAACTCATTAGTCAGCAAACCGCGGCTCGAGAGCCGCAGGTGAAGTCATTTTCCCAGGCCCACATCCTAGGATGTGGCAGAAGAGTGTGAGAAGGAATCAGTGAAAAAGTGAACGGGTCCCGGTCACTCCTTTAGCCCTCCTATCTCTCTCCCCAGCGGCTCCCCGGGTGGGAAGGTGAGAGCAGGGGAAGGGGCAACCTTTTTATTCATTCACTGCAGCCCAGGGTGGGGCACAGAGAGAGCAGGGGACGACACAGAGGTGGCCGCCACTCTCACGGGCTTCCTTCCCAGTGGGGCGGCGGCGGCCATCCGTGGACAAGACAACACATAACAGCCGAAACCGGTTTGGCTCAGTGGTGGAGTGTCGGCCTGCGGACTGAAAGGTCCCAGGTTTGATTCCGGTCAAGGGCATGTGCCTTGGTTGCGGGCACATCCCCAGTAGGGGCATGCAAGAGGCAGCTGATCGATGTTTCTCTCTCATTGATGTTTCTAACTCTCTATCCCTCTCTCTTCCTCTCTGTAAAAAAATCATTAAAAAATATTTTTTAAAAAAAGAAGAAGAAGAAGACACATAACATACAACCTGTCGGGCGAAGGAACGTGAAGCAGGGAGGGGGCAGGGCTCTTTCGGATTGGGCCTCTCTGGCCAGATGCTTTTAAGTGGTGACCTGAAGGCCTTAGGGGAGGGGTAAGCCATGCTCATTTGGGGTGGAGAGGGGGGGGGAATGCCAGGCAGAGATGCAGCGAGGTCCAAGTTCCCAGGGCTCGGTGCCTGGCCGGGGCGAGGACAGCCAAGAGGACGGTGCGGCCTGGGCGGAGCAGGCCAGAGGGGACGATACGGTCGGAGAGGCGCTGCCGGGAAAAGGGGCAGCTCAGGCGGCCGCCTCGTCAGCCCCTGTGCCGTGAGGACTTGACTTTCACTCTCCGGGAGGCGGAGGGTTCTGAGCGGGAGGCTGACTTCACCTGACCCCGGTTTACGGGATTTGCGGGCAGCGCGGGAGGGACGGCGGCATGAGGGGGAGTCGCCGGACCGGCAGGAATCCCGCCAGGGCCGGGGAGGGGCCGAGCCGGCGCCACGCCGGGCTGGGCGTCTCCAAGGAGAGTGGCCCTGCTCCCTGGCCTCGGAGCACTGGCTCCGGCCCCCGGACACCTCGCCCTGCGTGTCCGGGAGGGTGGCCACGTGTCACCCGTAGCCGCCTAGCAGCGGACATGGGGCCAGTTGGAACTGCGATGTGCTAGAACGCAGCTGTAACACGCACACGGGATTTTGAAGAGCTACTGTAACATTTTTGTTTAATGTAAAATGTTTCATTGATGCTGATGGCATGCTGAAATGATCTTTTGGATCTGTTGGTTAACATAGATTATTAAAATTTCCCTTCAGCCAAAACCAGGTTGGCTCAGTGGATAGAGCATCAGCCTGCGGACTGAAAGGTCCCGGGTTCAATTCCGGTCAAGGGCAGGTACCTTGGTTGCGGGCACATCCCCAGTGGGGGGTGTGCAGGAGGCAGCTGATAGATGTTTCTTTTTCATCAATGTTTCTAACTCTCTATCCCTCTCCCTTCCTCTCTGTAAAAAATAAATAAAATATATATTTTTTTAAAAAAGACTTCCTTTAAAAAAATATTCACTTCACCTGTTCCTCTTTTACTTTCTCCCATGAGGTAGCTAGGAAAACCTAAGTTACGTAGGTGGCTCATGGCATATATCTGTTGGGCAGGACTGATCCAGCTCAGTAAACCCATCTCTCAAAGACAGGGACAGTCCACCCCAGCGGGGGGGGGAAGGGCTGGCCTGAGGCCACACAGCTGGCCGAGAGACAGGACAGCCGGGAGCGGAGAATCCCGGGGGCAGAGGGAGGGCGTGGTGGGAGGTGGGGAGCCCAGGGCCCCCTGGGGGGATCCGGGTAGCTGGAGGTGACGCCTCGAGGTCACGGTGACTAAGTGGTCACAGGGACGGCGCACAGAGTTCCGATGGAGCCGTGGGTGCACAACGCCTTTACCTGGCCCCCCACATCCCTACAGGCTGGGCGTGCTCTCCTCCTGCTGTTTGCCGGTGGGGCCTCGGAGACTGTGGGGGGGAGAGGAGTCAGCTCGGGGACCAGGGTCTCCACGCCCTTTCGGGCCGCAGGATGGATCAGAGCGTGCGTGTGTCAGGGATGCCCGGGCTCCACGTCAGGGGCGCCCTATGAGCCCGGACCCAATTCTGACCGCGGCGTGGCCTGCCGAGGGGAGGTGGGGTCACCAGTCTTTGGTGTGCGGGCAGCCTTGATGCCCACCTTGGGGGCTGCCGGAGATGCCAATATTGGGGAGCCGTAGCCTCCCCAGAATATACGGTTCCGGCACTGCATTGCCGTGGGGCCAGCTGCTGGCCCCAGGAATGCCTCCTCCGCCCGGGGCTGGAGAGGCACTGGGCATGGGGGCCTGGCTGTGGCTGCCTTCCTGGGAAGGGAAAGATGGAGGGGGGAGAGAGGGAGGGAGGAAGGGAGGGAGGGAGGGACAGGGGCCCGCAGCTGGCCACTGCTGTTCTTAAAGCAAGCAGCATGTTGCTAGGAGGCACAGAGGGTAAGGAAAATCAGACCCTCGACAAAACAGAACAACCCGACCGGCAGAACACGGCTCTCCGGGAAGCCGCTGGCACCGTCTTCTTAATGCGCTTCCAGGCAGCGAGGCCCGGCTCCGGGCAGAAAGGGAGGAAATAAGAAACCACCGCGTCCACGGAGCCCCCAGCAGGCACGTGGCTGCCGTCCTGGGCACCTGCACACACACTGGTATCTCATGCTTGCAGCAGCCCAGCCGGGGGAGGTGATGGCGGGGGGGGGGTGCTGGGGAGGGGACTCCCGTTCAGCCGATAGAAGCTGAGGCGCAGGCAGGGCTCCGGGTCACCCAGCCACGTTTGTGCACCTTGAAACCCCACCACCACCCCTTCACGAGGGCTTCTGAGGCTCTCGGGGAGCTCAGACGCCGACAGTGACCTCTGAGCAGGTCGGACCCCCTCAGCCTCTGGCTGCCAGTAGGGGTGAGGCATGGGAAGGAGGCGGGGCCTCTCACAGTAGTGAGGGAGAGCTTGTCTCTGGGTCCTGGCCCTCGGCCACTTTCCCCAGGCCTCCTGGCGGCGCGATAAGGTGCCCGGAGGGGGTCAGCACTGGCTGGGGGCGGTAGACACGTCCCCTCTGCCCCCTGCGCCTTCGTTGCTACAATAACAGAGACAGCTCCAGCTCCAAAGACTGCAGGCTCTGCACCTCCCATTTGCCACGCAATCCTCCAGGGGCGGAAGCCAGGGAGCAGAGAGGAGAGGTCAGGGCCCTGGTGGAATCTCTGTGACTTCTGGTGCTCCTTCCCCCTCCCGAGAGCCCGCACCCCCAGACCAGCTGCTGCACCAGCGTCCTCCACCATTGCCCCCGTCTGCAAACTGTCCCCAGCCAAGGCACTCCGGAGATCCCTGCCGGACCGTGCCCCTCCCTCTCTCCATAACACGCAGCAGCCCCCCAGCACTCCGTGAGTGGTAGGGTCCAAGTTCCGAGACGTGTGAAGGCATCACCCAGGTAGTGAATTACCAACCACGCACCCTGCACGGAGCCCCCTGCTGCTGCGGGCAGCCTTGCTCTCTCCCCGCTGGACTTGGGGCTGGCAGGCTGGAGACCGGTTCTGGCTTGCGTTTCTGTCCTCCCCAGGGGACCAGACGCACAGGAGGTGCTGACTTTGTCGTCTTCAGAGACAGAATTCTCTAACCCGGTTAAGGCCTCCCACAGGGGCTGGCACCTCCTCCGTGAAGCCTCCCCAGATCTCTCCAACAACCATGAGGCTTTTCTTTTTTTAAAAAAATATATTTATATTGATATTTTACAGAGAGGAAGGGAGAGGAATAGAGAGCTAGAAATGTCAATGAGAGAGAAACATCGACCAGCTGCCTCTTGCACACCCCCTACCAGGGATGTGCCCGCAACCAAGGTACATGCCCTTGACCGGAATCGAACCTGGGACCTTTCAGTCCGCAGACCGACGCTCTATCCACTGAGCCAAACCGGTTTCGGCATGAGGCTCTTCTTGCTCCACACACTCTGGGTCCGTTCCAATATGCCTATGCCTGCATTTTGTTAATCAGCTTAACAATAACCCACAACCTTCGGACCAACTCTACGCCCGCCTTTTGTCACAATATGTGCAGACACGCCTCGTTTCCCCAGCACACACCTCAGAAGCTCCTCGGGGGACACGTGCCGTGTACGAAGACTGAAGAATGAAGAGAACGCCGTCTGTACTAGAGGCCTGGCACGCACTGCTGATGCACATAACAATAATACCGACAGGTGTTCCTTTCTGGAGACTTCATAGGGCCAGACACTACTCTTAACTAGTTGACACGAAATAATGCCTCATTTGATCACCACAACACCTTATAAGTGGGGTATGTGTCTAACCGTTCGCAGGTGAGGAAACCGAGGCACAGGACGGTCAAGTAACTTGAGCAAAATCACAACAGGAAGTGACGAAGCCGCCTGGTTCTAGAGCCGAGTGCGGGGAAGGGGCGAGGAGGAGAGCTATGGGGAGCATCAGGACCACCCTGAAACAGAGCAGCCGCCGGCTGGCCCCCAGGGAATGGTTTCGGGTGCCCAGCAGAGGGCGTGGCACATAGTAGGTGCTCAGGTAATAGAAGTGACCGTTAAGATAACGAGCTAGTTCAGTAGCTGCTCCCGCGTAGGTGTGTGGCCAATGGGTGCTGGGGGTGGGGGTGGGGGGATCCCAAGGAGGAAGGCTGCAGCGCCCCAGGGGGGAGCCCAGCCCTCTGCACGACGCCGGTCCCCTCTGCTTCCCTCCCCACCCCCTCCCGCAGCTCCGGCCCCTTCCCCCGGCGTTTCAGACCTCTCATGCGCGGGGCTGGCGGCTGGCAGTTTTTTCTCCTGCTGAAAACAGCCCCAGAAAATTGAGATCATTTCTCTGCTGTGTTGGCAGCTGAGAAAATGGCAATTTTTCCCTGTTTCCAATCCAAGTGTTCCTTCCTATTGGACACAGGCCCTGTACACCTGCCTTTCCTCACGGGGCAGGGGGGCGGGGGGGCAGGCTGGGGCAGGTCACCTCCTTGGTTAGGAGGCCCGGGCTGCGGTGCTCCTGCGGGGGCGGGCGGCCGGTGGTGGAGGAGGGGGCCGCCATGTGAGCCCCGGCAGACATAAGGCAGGGGCAGGCATAGAGGTCAGAGCCGCAGGGAAGCCCGGTCCCTGCCAGACGCTCGGGGATCCAGGACTTTGCATCCCCCGAGCACAACAGCTGACATCCTGGCTGCCACGGGCCCTGAAGACCACTGCCCAAAGCAAGTGGATGGAACCCGCACCCCCTCACCCCCACCGTGGGTTTCATGTAAAGGTCGATCCTTCGTTAAAAAATCGGAATCACGCAGAAACCGGTTTGGCTCAGTGGATAGAGCGTCGGTCTGCGGACTGAAAGGTCCCGGGTTCGATTCCGGTCAAGGGCATGTGCCTTGGTTGCGGGCACATCCCTGGTAGGGGGTGTGCAGGAGGCAGCTGGTCGGTGTTTCTCTCTCATCGACGTTTCTAGCTCTCTCTCTCTCTCTCCCTTCCTCTCTGTAAAATATCAATAAAATAGGTTTAAAAAATCGGAATCACCCAGCCGGTGTGGCCCAGTGGTTGAGTGTTGACCTATGAACCGGGAGGTCGTGGGTTGGTTTCCCAGTCAGGGCACACGCCTGGGTTGCTGGCTCGATCCCCAGCAAGAGGCGTGCAGGAGGCAGCGGATCAATGGTTCTCTCTTATCAGTGATGTTTCTCTGTCTCTTCCCCCCCCCTTCCTCTCAGAAATCAATAAAAACATGTTTCAAACCAAACAAAAACAGAGTCTGCCGAGGAAACGGAGGATGGGTAGGTGTCCCGTGTGCCCCAGCTGAGGGGAGGACACGCACCTGGCCCCGGTGGCAGAGTGATGGGGGGGCACCTGGCGCTGCAGCCCCATTTCACAGACAGCAGGCCCCGCCCCCGGGAGACACCTGGGCGCCACACAGCCTTGCCGATCCTTGGGTGGCCCCTGCTGCAGGCTGCTTCCTCTGCACCCCAATCCTGCCTGCCATGGGTGGCCACGGGGTGGCGGGAAAGGCAGCCACAGCCGGGACTGTGAGGAGCGAGGAGCTAAAGGGAGCAGACCGAGGTCCCGCCCTGTGGCCCGGGGGCCAGTCCCCCTCTGCAAGCCTGCAGCCGCGGGTCCGCTCAGGTCGCTCTAACTCCAAACCCTGCCATGGCTCCCCCTGCATCAGCCCACAGGCAATGTCTTACCAGGACCTCCCTCCCTGACCCCATCCCCCCGGTTCTCCCCACCCACACACACTGTGCTCAGCCGCTCTGGCCTCCTTGCTGAACCTGGAAAGGTTAAGTCCACTCCTGCCCCGGGGCTGGTCCCTCTGTAATACTCGGGTATTCGCTTAGCTTGCTCCCTCCCCTCCTTCGAGTCTGCTTAGTGACACTTTTTAAAATATATATATTTTATTGATTTTTCCCAGAGAGGAAGAGAGAGGTATAGAGAGTTAGAAACATCAATGAGAGAGAAACATCGATCAGCTGCCTCCTGCACACCCCTTACTGGGGATGTGCCCGCAACCAAGGTACATGCCCTTGACCGGAATTGAACCTGGGACCCTTCAGTCCGAAAGCTGACGCTCTACCACTGAGCCAAACCGGTTTCGGCTTAGTGACACTTTCTAACTGAACATTCATTTTAATACTGCATAATCCCTCCCAAGTGTCTCTCTCTCTCTCTCTCTCTCTCTCTCCTAACTTTCTATTTTCCTTAGTGCTTTTTGCCTTCTGGCATATTAATTGACTTATGGACTACACTAGAGGCCCGATGCACAAAATTCGTGCAAGGGGCTCGGCCCTCACAGCCAGGGCAGCTTGCCTCGGCATCCACAGCTCCGGCTTCATTCGGAAGGCTGTTCGGAAGGACATCAGGAAGGTTGTTCGGCGTCTGGTCTAATTAGCATATTGTGCTTTTATTATTATAGATTTTTATTTATTGCCTGCTCTTCCCGGCCCCACAGGAGCGGAGGCTCATGAGCGCAGGGACCGTGCGGGACCCACAGATCAGGACCAGTGCCTGGCCCACAGGAAGCGCTAACTGAACACTCGTTGAGTGACAGGGGAGGTGTACAATACGTGTGCGTGTGTGCATTTACCGACTCATCTGACAGCACCAGATGCCCACTTTGTTCCAGACACCCCGGTGGCAGGGAAGCGTCTCACGCCTCCCAGCTCCACGTGAGCCTACAGCCAGCAGAGAGGTGAGGCCGCACGGTCACACACAGCGCAAGTCACCCGTGAGTGGCACGCGGTGGCAGGTCCGTCTGAGAATCAGGGTGGGCTTCCAGGAGGAAACGTGGATCCTCCCCCCCCCCCCGCCTCAAGGCAGCGCGGGCCACGGGGGTGGGAGAGTGCTATGGTCAGCGGGAACAGCATGCATGTGGAAAAGAGCGTGACGCATTCAGGCACCGGAAGAAGAAGCTTAGAGAGCAAGGGGGCGAGGGGCTCGAGATGATGAGACTGGATAGATCATGGGGTCAGATGGGGGCTTCCCCTAGGTGTATAGGTCTGTGTGTCTGTCTGTCCACGTCTGTGCTGCCCCTTGTATGTGCGGGGCAGAGAGGGATGAGAAGATGGCTTCCACAGGCAGGGCCAGAAAGCCTGACCTGAGGAGCCGGTGCGGCCAGAACTCTGCTGGGCCTCAGCTTTGCCTTCTGTGAAATGGGGTCACAGTCGCTGCCTTCCCCTAGCGGCTGCTGTGAGAATCCAACGGGATCGTGGTTCTGAACTCCAAAGAGCCCTTAGAACTCTCAAGCGTGTCCTATCCGCGCGTGCCCATCACGGTGTGGGTGTGCCTGTGAGTGCGCGCCTGCGCCATGAGCTCCCATCTCCTGCGGCGACACGTCTGCAGCATTATCTGCGCCATCAGAAATGCACTGGCTTCTGGCCAAAGCCAGGCCCTCCGACAGCCCTGGGGGCCGGAGGAAGCAGAGGTCGGGGGAGGCCTGCAAGGCGAGGTCCTGTAACTTCTGGGCAAAGGTGGTCAGCTTGGGTGAGAGCTGGGGCTGTGCTCTCCTTAGTCAGCTGCAGTCTCTCTGAAGACGACATTGTGTCTCTTCTTCCGGGGGCAGAAGCCGGATTACACCCTCACCCCCACCCCCACCACCTCTTCGCCCTCAGAAAAGCAGAGAATGAACTAATGTTATGCCAAAACCGGTTTGGCTCAGTGGATAGAAAGGTCCCAGGTTCGATTCCGGTCAAGGGCATGTACATTGGTTGTGGGCACATCCCCGGTGGGGGGTGTGCAGGAGGCAGCTGGTCGATGTTTCTCTCTCATCGACGTTTCTAGCTCTCTGTCCCTCTCCCTTCCTCTCTGTGGAAAATCAATAAAATATATATTTTTAAGAAAACTAATGTAGAAAAGCAGAGAATGCCCCTCGGTGTAACTGTGGCTGAGTCTGTAGGGCCGGCCACCTCTGGGGTGTGTTTCCGGGGGGGCTCGGGGTTAAGGGTGTCCTGGCTGCCTGCTCTCTCTGAGGGCCAGGGGTCTGCCCTGTGGGGTCTGATGCTGCTCAGACCTGGGTTCCTGGACGGAGATGCCTCTGAGAACCGGGACCGTTCTGAGGGCCAACCCATTTACCCAGGTGACCCGGGGCCTGCTGCTCCCCCAGCTCTGAGGGTCCTGAGAGATGGGCCGCGGAAACAGAGGTAAGCTGAGAGATTCCGCCAGAAAGCACACAGCCTGCCCACGGCCTCGGTTTTGAACCGAACGGGAGAAAAACCATTCCAAGAGAAGGGAGCGATCGTTTGTCCATCCTCACAGGCCAAAAAGGGGCGAGTTGACAGCGTCGCGGGAAGGATTTGGGTTTGGATAAAAAGCAGAACTTTTCAAAGACAGATAATTATAATAATTCAGGCAAAAGGGATTTTCTTCAATTACATAGTCTACCCTTTTTTTAAAAAAAAAATTATTTTTGCACCAAATTAGTCATTCTTGCATTCATTCATTCATTCATGCAACAAACATTGGATAATCCAGGTAATTGCTTCCATTTTCCACTTCATCCCGCTGGGCTGTCTGTCAGCCAGCAGGCCTGGGGCGAAGGGGTGTGTGTGTGTGTGTGTGTGTGTGTGTGTGAGAGAGAGAGAGAGAGAGAGAGAGAGAGAGAGAGTGTTGGGGGTGGGGGTGATGCAAGGGGAAGAGGAGCTAAAAGGAGTAAACAAGACACAACTCCTGTGTCCCCAGAGGAGCGTGTCCCCTCTGTTACTGCACTGGCCGCACCTGTCTCGGGACCCCTCGCCCCCACCCCCGCCTGTCTGCCCTCCGAAAACAGGTGCAAGCCGGCAGAGTGGTGCTCCCTGATGCACTGCCTCCTCCCCGGGGACCGCTGGGGTGTGGCACAGCCAGCCGAACTGATGATAAGGAGGCCCCCTTTTCATTTATAAACACGAAGAATAGAAATAGAAAAAAGAAATTTATTTTCGTTAAGAAGGCACGCACAACCGGTTCATTAATCTCGTACCAACAGTCTGTGCGGAGCACTGGCAGAGAAGAAGCGAGGAAGACCCCGGGGAGGGAATGGGGAGGAAGACTCGCCTCCACTTCTCAGCATCTGCGGTGTGCGTCGGCGCAGGGGGCGTGGGCGTGGGGCAGGCGAACGTGAAGGAGGTGAGGAGAGGCTTCCCCTTAAAGCTGAGGGCACTGTCACCGAGCAGGAGAGTTGGCAGGGCGCTTGGTGGGCATCACCCCTCTCACTTGGCAGAGATGGAGGTGACTTTCATGGGGCTGACCAGAAGGTTGACAAAGTCAGGGTCTGAACCCCTGTTTTCTTGTATCCTGGGGACTCCCGATTTCAAACTGCCTTGAATTTCAGCATCGAGGACTTTTTCTCATTTCCTCAAATGGACTTCAGGCTTATGTAAGGGAGCGGAAGATCTGTCCCTGAACCCCTCCACCCGTGCCCTCCTTGGCACGGCTTATTAAAGCTACTGGTGGCTGACTGTCTTCCCCGCCTGGGCCCAAGACTAGACTGAGGCCAGGGCACATCTTGGCATGAAGTCTCAGAGAGAGAGGATAACAGAGGTGGTGGAATCTCCGTTGAGGGGCCCAGAGTGGACCCTCAGTCCATCAGGAACCCCCTTGGAGCTGTGGTACCGGTACTAATTCCAGAACCAACTGGCAGGATGGCGTCGGCCAGTCCCCGCCTCCCACCCCTATTTCTTTCTCTCTCTCTCTCTCTCTCTCTCTCTCTCTCTCTCTCTCTCTCTCTTTCTCTCTCTCTCTCTCCCTCCCTCTCTCTCGTGCTCATTTCCTCATCTACATGAGGGTGGACCTCATTCCGTTTCAGCCTTGAGGATGGACATCATTAAACATAGAACAACAAAGCAAGATCCTCTCCCCAGCGCACATACCCTGTCCTCGGTGGGTGGGGAGACCCTGCTGGCTGGAGCTGGTGCCTCTCGGGGTCTCGGTGTCTGTAGCATCACGAGCACTCGTTCCCGATCTCAAACCTGGGGTCCATCGGTTCCAGACAGGCCCCCAGGGAGGGCCGAGGAGATGCCCGCCCTGCCGTTCCAGAGTGGCCGTACCTCCTCCAGCCAAGCACCAAGTTTATAGCACATCCCCACCTACTGGTCTGAAACGTTACAAAGCCGTGCTGTGGCGAAGGGCTCGGTGTGGCCAGAAAGAAGGTGTGTGTGTGTGTGTGTGTGTGTGTGTGTGTGTGTGCTGGGGGTGGGAGTGGGGGTGGGGGCAAGCATCATTCCTCACTCCAGCTGAGAGAGCGCTGTCCACGGCCCAGTGCTGACCCAGTCCCCCCCGCTGTGTGTCCCTCCCGCATCTCCAAGGAGCCCAGAGCCGAGGGAATCGGGGGACAGGCACAGCATAGACACAACGCGGAGGAGAAATTCGAGCTTGCCAGGCCGGTGAGCACAAAGGTGAGGACACATGCGTTTGCGATCGTGTATTCAGAGCACCCTGGGACACTACATTCATAGCCTGTGGAGCTGTGTTAACACATGTCACCTTCGAGGCGTGTGTCCTGTGTGGGCCACTCGAGGGGCGTGGCATGGCCCTGCCCCACCCCATCCCATTGTTCTCTTCCTGTTGTCTCCGCCTGCCTCCCCCCACTCCCCCCTTCTGCCCCACATCCCAGAGCACCCTTCTCAATGGACACGGGGAGGGCCCCCCTCAATATATAGCGTTGCCTTCCCACCCCATTCATTTCTTCTCAGCGCCTATTATGTGTCAAACCCTGGGGAGAGAGGCAAAAACCAAGAGGACATGACTCCTGCCCTAAATGCCAGTTTGTGAGGATGGTGCAGAAATATGCCCACACACCCCTTCACACACGCACTGCAGCCCGTGGTGGGGGTGGGGGGTGCTGCGAAGGCAGCACGGGAAAGAGGTCAGTTACTTCTGTGGGAGGGATGGGGCCTGCTGGTGAGAAGCTGAGGAGCAATCCAGGCAGACTCCCTGGAGGAGGTGGTGTGTGAGTTGGGCTTTGGAGGCCAGGCAAGAACTCCTGGAGGCAGGGTATGCCCGATGGAGGGTCCGGTGGTGCAAAAGCAGAAAGACAGGAAGGTGAGGAGCGTGCTCCCGTATAAGATGCAAGAGGACAGAGGGAGGGCAGTACCGCAAATGTGAAGATGGAGCTGAATGCAAAATCATAAGGGGCCTTGGGTGCTGGAGGGCCGGGGGTCAAGGAGTGTATCTGTCTCCTGTGGGCTGTGGGGAGCCAGGGAAGGCTGCTGAATGGGGGGCTGACACAAGCACCTCCCCCACAGGTTTCCCCACCCCCACACCCCCACCCCCACCCCAAACCCCTATTCAAACGGAATGTGGAGCAGAGAGTGTCCTCAGAGGCCGGGCGCAGGAGAGTGGCCTTCTCAGAGGTCATCTGGTGGAAGCCCGGAGCCTGGGAGCAGGTCGGGGGCCGTCACCCCACAGGCTGAGCGGGCCCCTGACAGGGAGCGGGGTTCGGCGTCTGCCCAGCAGTCCTGGCAGAGAGTGAGGAGGCCAGGGACGGGCCAGAGGCCGCGTGGCTGGTGGAAGACAGGGAACGTGGGGGAGGCAGCCCAAGGTCACCCCGCCCCCGGCGCCAGAGTTAGACAGAAACCCAAGGCACTTTGGCTCCCAGTCCGGGCGGCTGTGTGGTCAGAATCCTCCCGCCTGACAGACACACAACAAACTGCAACCGCCCCCGCACCCCTGCATCTTCCAAGAGCCGGGAACTCCCAACCAAGAGTTAGCCTGAGAGAGAATGAATCCTGTACCCCCTTTCTCGGAGAGCGGGGCGGCTTGGGTGGGTGGGTGGGTGGGTGGGGGCTAGGCAGGCCTGAAGGAGGAAGGCCTGGGGAAAATGGGTTTGGGGAGCAGGGGTTTCAGAGGTTCTGGCCTTATCTATCTGGGGAGGGTCCCCAAACTTTCAGGATCTCCTGGCACTCTTCCTTGAGGAAGGGGAGACTGAGGCATGGGATGGGGACTCAGGGAAGGGGTCTGGAAAGGGTGCCAGAGAGATAATCAGGAGGGGGAAAAGCCTGCTCGGTGGGGGACCCCCACCCCACCTCCTCCCAAAGCGCCCTTTACTCCGCAGCAGCCAACCCTGGGCCACGCGGGTACCAGGCCTAAGAGGGCACCGAAAAGACACTGGCACTTGAGGAGGCCGCGAGGCACGTTGCCTCACCCCACGAGAGGCAGCGCCCGGACCGCAAGGTAGGGTTCTGGCAGGTGAGGGCGGAGGAAGGCTCGTCAGTCGCAGGAGGAGGACTCAGGAAGGGGGGGTGGTGGGGACTCAGGAAGAGCATCTGAGCTACCTGGGGGAGGGAGGAGGGGGGAGGGGGTGGCCCATGGCCAGCTTTCAGAAGGGAACTCTGGCAGCGAGATGCAGAAAAGGGGCAGAACCATGCCTAGACCCAGGCCCGAGCTCAGCTTCCTCCAGCCAGGTGCCCCCTCCAGCCAGGTGCCCAAATTCCCTGCGTGCCAAGCTCCAGGGCACAGACAGGCAGAACCCTCCTTCCCGCCCAGTCCTTCCCCACCCTCAGCCTTGCAAATTTCACACACACACGGAACCCACCCCTCTGGCCCATGCTGTCTGCCCCATTCTCCTCGTGCAGGGCGGAGAGGTTGGCTGGGTCTGGTGAAACGAACCCAAGCCAGCTCCCAGGATGGGAGAAGCAATCGGCCCACAAAGGAATTTTGCATCCCTCCAGCTTCAGGCCCCTAGGTACCCAGAGCCACACTTTCCCTTAACCTCTCCACCTCGAGAGCAGCGCCTTGGTCCTTGTTAAAAGCCGTTGGCTAGAGACCTTGGGTGCCCTCACCCTGAGCCCAGGCAGGCTCTTGGGGACGGGGCAGGTGTGGGCCGCTGCGGAGTAGACGCATCCAGGGTCCCCCAACCGGGAGAGCCCACTGTCCCCCCACCCTCACCCCACCAGCCTCTCTCCAGCCTGTCTAGGCTCACCCCTCAGCGAGGGGCAACGACCCCCACACACTCACACTCACACTCACACTCCCTGCGGTGAGGGAAACGTGTCCCAGGCCTATCGCTGGGAGGAAGAAGCGGGTGTCTCTTCTCCCTTCTCCTCCTTCCCCAGCTAGCTCTCTCCCTCTCCCTTCAGCCTGAGCCCCTGGCCTCCTGGAGCGCCCCCAGGTTGCGGAAGGGTCGTCGGAGCTGCGGTCCCATTTCCGGGGTGGGGGGGGGCCTGTCCAGGGAGCCTGCCGTCCCACCGCCCCAACGCGCCGCCCCGGCCCCTCCCTCGCCCGCACCGCGCGCCGCGGGGCCCGGGGCAGCCTGGGGAGCAGACGCAACAGATTGCAGGGCGCGGGAGCCGGATCCGCTCGCTCCGCCCGCCCGCCACCCCGGCCGCCTGGACCCCCTCCCTCCCTCCCTCCCTCCCTCCCTCCCCCCCTCCCTCCCTCCCTCCCTCCCTCCTCCCTCCGGGCCCGGCTAAGCCGGCCATTTAGATGCAGCTCACAAGACGGCGGTGGGCGAGCCGCCGCGGCTCCCGGGCCCCAGCAGCCCCTTCCCTTCCCGGGGACGCCGCGGGGAGCGAGGCGGCGGCGGCGGCGGCCCCGCACCGGCCGGCCAGCCAGGGGCGGGGGAGACCCGGTCCCCGCGGACCCCACGGCCCCCCATGCACCCCGCCGGCCGCGGGGGAGGGAGGGAGGGACACGGGGGGGGGGCGGCTCAGACACGATCGAGTGGATCCCTCGGATCCCTCTAGATTCCCGTGGGCGGACACGCCCCCGGACACTCGGGTTTGGACCCTTCTTACTAATCGGGGGGCGGACTGGAGTGACTCCCCAACCCCCCCAACCCCCCGCGTTCCCGGGCCGGGCTCGGTCCCCGGGGCGGGGCCGGGCTCCTCCGCTCCCGCCAAAGCGCTCGGGGGGGGGGGGGGGATCGGGGGCCGGGGGGGCTGGAGGTAACTCCGGGGTCGGGGGTTCGCCTTTCTCGGGTCTCCGCTGCGCCCCCCGCCCCCGGAGGCGACCGCCGCACCGTCCTCACCCGCGGGTCCGCGCCGCGACACTTACCGAGGGCGAGCAGCGCCGAGAGGCAGAGCAGGGCGGCGCCGGCGCGGCGCGCGGTCCTCGGGGCCATGGCCGGGGCGGGCGGGGCGGGGGGCGGCCGAGGGGGCGGCGGTCCACGGCGGCGACTCGGCCCCCGGTCCGGTCTGGGTCGCCTCCTCCGAGTCGGCGCTGCCGCGGCGCCCCGCGGTCTGCGCGAAGGCTCCGGGGCCGGCGGTGCGATCCGGGGGCAGTTGGAGGGAAGGGGGCGTCCCAGGCGCCGCCGGCTACACCCTCGAGCCGGTGGGGGCGGGCGCAGCTCCCGGCGGGAGGAGCCTTGGCCGCCCGGCGGGTGCCCCCTGCAGGCTCCGGGCGGCCGGGGGGAGCCGCACGTGCGGGCCGGGGCCCCGCCGCCGCCACCGGGGTCTGCCTCGAGCCGAGCGCCGGATCCCCCGGCCGCGCGGTCCAGCTCGAACCCGGACCCGCGCGAGGGTGCAGATCTCCAACACAAGCCCAGTTTGTGTTTTTTTTCTCGGTTTGGGTAGGATGCTCACATGGGCAGCGCGGCTTCCTGCCTCCCAGCGCCCCGCAGCAGCTCCGGCTTACACATCCCAGGGGAGGTGCCCATGGATGGTTTCTTTTCGCAACGAAAGAGAAAATCTGGGCAACTTTAATCCAGCTGGAGAAGGAAAAGTTTCCGTGGAGCGCCGGGACCGGCGATGCGGTCTCCGCCAGCCCACGCGTCGCCGCCGCCGGGACTCAGGGGCCGAGGCGGGCGGCTCGGCTCCTCGCGGAGCTCCGGGCGGGGCTCCGGCGCGCTCTCCGCTCTGCGCTCTCCGCTCGCCGGCCTCGCCCGGGGCCCGGGCTGCACCCGGCCGGCCGGCTCAGCGCCGCCTGCCCGGGCCGCGGCTCCGCCGCTGGAGCGAGGCTGGCGCGGCCGGCGCAGGCTGCCCCATGGAGAGGATGGAGACGACGGGGCTCGGAGAAGCGAGGGAGAGGGCGAGCCAGAGCCGAGGCGCCGGCTCCAGCCTCCGGGCCGGCAGCGAACGCGGCGGGATGGAGAGGGGCCCGGCCGGCCGCCGCAGCTCCCGGCGCCCCCCCTCGGCTCCCCGGTCTCGCTGTCTCAGCAAACGGGCGCAGCGCTGCTCCGCCTTGCTCCTCGCCTTCCCGGGGTGGGAGACCTGCACAAACCTTGAACTTTTCCGGGGTTCAGAACGCGCGGCGAGTCTCCTTCTCCCCGCCGTCCCCGCCCTGGCCCCCCGGACGCCCGGTCGCCCGCGGTCCCGGCGCCGCGGCCGGGCATCGGCGCGCGCGCCCCCCGAGTCAGTTGGGGCGAGCGCCGCGCCGCGCCGGCCGGGGCTGCGGGCAGCGAGACCCGGGCGCCGCGCCAGGGGCTGGGGCGCCCCGCGCCCGCGCAGCCCGCGGCCAGGGAGGTGGCGGCTGGTGTCGACGGGGCCGAGCGGAGAGGAGGCGCCGGCGGGGGGCCCGGCTCCCCATGGACGTGTGCGCGGGAGGAGAATCGAGGAGCGAGAAGGCAGCGGCGGCGGTGGCGGTGGCGGTGGCGGTGGGGGAGCTACGGTAGAACGAGGCAGCCGCCGCCGCCGCCGCCGCCTCGGCGCTCCCCGGCTGCTCCCTCCGCCGTGAATGACTCGGGAGAGAGAGACACACACTCACTCGCTCGCGCCCGCCCGCCCTCCCCCCGCGCCCGGGACCCGGAGCCCACCCCGGCGGCCGCGGGCGCCGAGCCGGGCGCGCTCCTCCGCTCCCTCCTCCCCTCCCTCCTCCCAGGCTCCCCGTGGTCACGTGGCCCCGGAGCGCGCGGCCCACGACTCGCGCAACGCGGAGACACCCCTCTTTTTAGCGTCTCCCCCCGCCCCCCCCCGCCCGCCTCCCGCCGCCCCAGCCCCCGGTCCACGTGTCCATTCCGCATTCCGGGCCTGGGGGCGCGCGCGGCTCCCTAATGAGACTCCGGCGAGGGCCGGCCTCGCGGCTCCGCGCGCCCCTGTTTTCGGGTTTTCTTTCTTTCTCCCCCGCGCGGCGGCGGGGCCGGCGGCGGCGGCTGCGTGTCCCCCCGGGGAGAAGCCGCTGTCGCCACCCGCGTCCTTTCGGAAAGGATGTTTTACAGCCGCCCGGCCTGAGGCGCGGGTAGGGGGGCACCCTACCCCCACCCCCAGAGTCTGCGCGGGGCTTTTGCGGGGCACTGGATGGGGACCAGCCCAGAGGCGGCGCCCGGTCCCGCTCTGGCCGCACAGCTTCCTTTGGGGGTGGGCCCCCCCCCCCCTAGGCTGCTAGGGAAGCGGGGGGGCGGAGAGGAGGGAAGCACCTTCCTACAGGTTGTTTTGCAGGCCCTTGCCAGGCCATAGGGTGGGGGTGGGGGTGGGGGTATTGCCCCTCTTGCAGACTCGCCCAGGCACCTGCTGAGGAGAGGGCGGGGAGGGGGGGTGATGGGTGGCGTTCTTTCCCACCGTCAGGCCCATTCCATTAGGCAACTCAGATCAGACCCTACAAGTCAACTGTCAAACGTCAGCCAGGCAGCGAATCAATGGCAGTGATTTTGCAGCATCCTTGGGCATCGCGGCTCATCGCCCACGGGCCGGGTCTCAGTCCCACGCCGCTCTGGAGGGACTGGGTCTTCAATCCTATGGACATAAGTCTTGGGGGTGGGGTGAGGCTCTTGTGGATTTGCACGCCATCAGACTAACTGGGGAGCGAGGTAGTTCAGAGCAAGGCCGCTGGGGGCTCAGTCTCTGTCCCCCATCTGCCTCCCTGGGACCGAGACTGCTCGACCCTGTGAGTTTCCTGATCATCCAGTGAAGTGGCATTTTCTTTTTTTGGAAAATGGGCCCGGACGGTTCCCAGAAGCCTCCCTCCTCTCTGGCTTGGCGCTCTTGCTGCCTCTGCTTGTGTGTATGGGGCCTGAGGAGGGCCCAGAGCCCAGAGCGGCTGTCTGCCCTCCCCCCGGCCACATCTGTCTGGAGCTGGGAGGTGCAGCGTGGAGAGAGAGGGCTGGCCGGCTGGGGATGGAAGGTGCTGGAGTCATCAAGGAAAATGCTTCTCATTAGACTCCTAATGCCTGATGGCAATTAATGTTACCCCTGGGCTTGTTAGCCACCCCAGTGAGAGAGAAGCTAGCAGCCAGGCTGCGTGTGGGAGAAGCCACCTCCGGAGACAGGAGGGCTCCTGAAAGAGGAGGAGAGAAGCAGGGAGGTCTCCCACCCCTGTCCCCTGCCCCCAAGTAGACGGGGCATGGGGTCTGTCCACAAGAAGTCCGGAAAGGGAAGACACAGCCTGCTTTTCTGAGCTGAGGACCACTGCCCAGGTGAGGGAGACCAAGCTCCCCTCGCCCCAGGGGTCGGCAGCTGAGCGGTCAGCAGTTCCAGCCCACTCTCACCGTCTTTTCTGGAACCTGAGCACAGTGTTCTAGCTCTCGTCTCTACCTGCCACCTCCCCCTAGCTCTTAGGTGATTTTAAAAAATGAGTCTCCCTGTACCCTCAGTTCTCCCTCCCTCCCTCCCTCTTTCCCTCCCTCCATCCCGCTCTCTTTCCCTCCATCCTTCCCTCTCTCTTTTCTCTCTCCATCCCTTTCACGACAATATGGTGAACATCTCCAATATCATTGGCACTGCTCACAACCACGAGCAAGGCAGACCTAGCCTGTCCTCATGGAACTGACACTCTGGAGGGGAAGACACACACCGAGCTTCTGATTGGTTACAGTTGCGATAAGCTACGTGAGTTCTGCGTTTCTCCTTATCTTACGGAGGAGACGGAGGCCCGGGGTCAGGAAGGTTTGTGGGTGGGGGCAGTCTGCCGCCTTTAGAGGATGTAATTTCTCAGCCACAAGGTCTTCCGGTGCCTGCGATGCGGACCCGGAGGCTTCTGCCAGGTCAGTGTGTCTGCCCCTCGTAGACCTCCCTCCCTGAGCCAGGGAAGTGAAGGTTCCGCTGACCTGATACCCACCCCTCACCTCCAACAGCTCCAGAGCCCCACGGGCTGTTACTCTTGGCAGTGCCAGTTCTAGGGCTCAGAGGTAAAGAAACTAGCATGAGAAAGACACAGCCAGCCTTAGCCTAGTGGCTCTGGGTTCGATTCCAAAGGGTCCTGGGTTCGATTCCAGTCAAGAGCGTGTACTTGGGTTGCAGGCACCTCTCCGGGCCCGGGCCCCCTGTTCAGGGCTAGTGCAGGAGGCAATCAGTCGATGTGTTTCTCTCACATCAATGTTTCTCTTTATCTTTCCTTCTCTCTTCCACCCTCTCTAAATATCAATGGGAAAATGTCCATTAAGGATTTTTGAAAAAGAAAAGAAAAAAGTAAGAAGACACAGCCAGCTGCCCCCGCCATTCCAATCTTGCATGTCTTTGACTTGGAAAGGGATTCATACCTTATCTCGGGCCTTTCCTACCGCACCCTCAGACCGCCCTGTCTGCACTTAGGAGGCCTACTCATGGATCTGAACTGGCAGTGCCCGCTGGAACCTGAGTATGGGTCAGAAGAGCTACCCCAGGGAAGCCAGCTAGAGAGAGGAGCTGGCAGGCGTGTACTCTCCTGCCCCCAGTGAGCACATTATCCGGTGATGCTGGCCCCTCCTTTCTGCTGCTTCCATTTTGTTCAGGGCCAAGGGTCTTTCAAGAACTGGCCATGGTTGGGGGTGTCCTTGATCCTCAGCTCTGGGCTGGTGCCTGGAATAGCCCAGGCTCCTGCCAGACAGACAGACAGACAGACAGACAGTGAGGTGGGCTCTATGAGGCCCCGTTCCCTGCTCTTTGGTCACGCCCCCTGTTCACGTGTGCACTTCCGGCCAATCACGTGGCCCCGCCCCCTCCATCAGAAGCCCAATTTCAGGGGAACATGTGGCCCTGCCCCCTTGATCATGCCCGAGATGCCCATAGCTGGTTAAGCGAGTGGCCCCACCCTCTTGTACAAGGGTCCTACCCCCTTGAGACCTCAGTTGTTTCTGTTTCTGGGGTGCCACCTCCCTGGTTGGCTGTATGGCCCTGCTCTCCCACCTGACAACAGTCCTTTTGCCAAAGTCCTTCCAAAAAATGGTGTGTGTGTGCCCTCTCTTTCCTGCTGGGACTGTGACAGCTGGGGCTGAGAAGGAGACAGGACAGCAAAGGCCTGTCCTGAGTCCATGCAAGAAGTCCAAAGGTGTCTGTGCAGTCTCTGGAAGGCTGGGGGAGGAAAGGGTGGTGAGGCAGGGGTGTTGAAGAGGAAGCAGAATGTGTGCGCGTGAGCGAGCACACACACACACACACACACACACACACACACACACACACTCACCCCACACTCCCGGGAGGAACAGCTGTGGCCCATTGTATTCAGGTGAGGCTCCTGAAGCACAGAGAGGGCCAGCAACTTCCTGGAGGGCACAGAGCAGTGAAAGGGCAGAGCTAAAAGCAGAACCCTGGGCTGCCCACAGACAGTGCCTCCTTCCACTGTGACCCCTGGGTAGGCGGCCCTTCATTTCAGGGCCATTTACTCCCTGGTTGGCTGTCTGGCCCTGCCATAGACACATCTGATAAAAAAAAGTTAATATCCAGCTGAGACCGGTTTGGCTCAGTGGATAGAGCGTCGGTCTGTGAACTGAAAGGTCCCAGGTTCAATTCTGGTCAAGGGCATGTACCTTGGTTGCGGGCACATCTCCAGTAGGGGGTGTGCAAGAGGCAGCTAATCGATGTTTCTCTCTCATCGATGTTTCTAACTCTCTATCCCTCTCTCTTCCTCTCTGTAAAAAATCAATAAAATATATTTTTTAAAAAGTTAATATCCAAATTGATAAAGAACTAATATACCTACACACACGCGCGCACACACACACACACACACACACACACAAATCCAATTTTAAAATGGGCAGAGGAACTGAATAGACACTTCTCTAAAGGAGAACTTACAGATGGCTAATAGACAGATGAAAATATGTTCAACATCGCTAATCATCAGGGAACTGAAAATTAAAACCACAACAAGATATCATCTCCTATCTGCCAGAATAATTATCATCAATACATCAACAAACAAGTGTTGGTGAGGATGTGGGGAAATGGGACCCTCACGCACTGTTGGTGGGAATGCAGACTGGTACAACCACTGTGGAAAGAAGTATGGAGTTATCTCAAAAAATTTAAAACGAAACTGCCTTATGACCCACTTCTGAGATATATTAGAAGAAACCCGAAACATGAATTCAAAGGAATATATGCACCCCTACGTTCATTGCAGGGTTATTTATAATAGCCAAAATTTGGAAGCAGCCCAAGTGCCCATCAGTAGATGAACAGATACAAAAGCTGTGGCACACTTACACAAAGGGATACTACTAGGCAAGAAGAAGAAAGAAGGAGAAGGAGAAGGAGAAGGAGAAGGAGAAGAAGAAGAAGAAGAAGAAGAAGAAGAAAGAAGAAGACGAAGAAGAAAGGGAAGAAAGGGGAAGGAGAAGAAATCTCACCTTTTTTGACAGCATGAATGGACCCAGAGAGTATTATGCTGAGTGAAATAAACCAGAGAAAGACAAATACCATATGATTTCACTTACACGTGGCATCTAATAAACAAAATAAACTAACAAAATAGAAACAGACTTGTAGATATAGAGAACAGACTGACAGCTATGAGAGGGGAGGAGGTAGGTGGGGGTTGGGTGAAAAAAGGTGAAGGGATTAGACAAAAAAAGAAAAAACCAAGTTCATAGACAGACAACAGCATGATGATTACCAGAGAGAAAGGTATGTAGCGGGTGGGAGGGGGTGAGGAGAGAATAATAAAGAGGGGGAATAAATGGTGATGGAAGTAGGCTTGACTTGGGGTGAACGAACACACAATACAATATACAGATGATGTGTTATAGGATTGTGCCTCTGAAATCTATATAATCTTATTAACCAATGTCACCCCAAAAATTCAATTTAAAACGTCAAAGTATCTGATGAAATTACCATGTATAACCATGGACACAGACAACAGTGTGGTGAAGGCCTGGGGGGAGTGTAGGGGGTCAATGCGGGGGGTGGGGGGGGGCAGGTAGGACATTTGTAATACTTTCAACAATAAAGATTTTTAAAATACCCAATTAACGGTCTCAGTTTTTGCAGCTGTGCAGTACGAGGGCTGGCTTAGGAAATCTGAGACCGTCCCCAGCTGAGCTGGACTAGAATTCCATGGAGACCCCAGGTTCCCCACATGGTGAGCTCCCCTTAGTGAAGCCGCACACCGGCCTGTCCTAGCGTCTCCTGTTGGCAGGCATCCTGCGAACCAAGCACATGCTGACTGGAGCGATGTGGCCGGGCCCACTGCAGTGGTCAGTCACAGTGGTCGGCAAGCTCTTTAGTCCACAGAGCCAAATATCAACAGTGCGACGACTGAAATTTCTCTTGCGAGCCAATTTTTTAAAAACTTAAACTTCTTCTAATGCCACTTCTTCAAAACAGACTCGCCCAGGCTGTGGTATTTTGTGGAAGAGCCGCACTCAAGGGGCCAAAGAGCCGCAGGTGGCTCGCGAGCCACGGTTTGCCGACCACGGAGTTAGGGGATATTTTTTTTCCCTCGTTCTGTGAAACGCATCAGGGATATCTTCATAGGGATTGTGTTTAACCTATAGATTGCTTTGGATAGTATGGGCATTTTAATGATATTTTCCTCCCTATCCATGAACATGGTATATACTTCCACTTAGTTTCTTCCACTTATCAGTGTCTTTTCATTCTCCAAGTACAGGTTTTTTACTTCTTTGGATAAACTTATTCCTAGGGATTTTACTTTATTTTTTTTGATGCAATTGTAAGTGGGATTGTTTTCTTAGTTTCCCTTTCTGATAGTTCATTACTGGTGTAGAGAAATGCAACTGATTTCTGGATACTTGTATCCTGACAGTTTACTGAGTTCATTTATCAATTCTAGTCATTTTTGGTGGAATCTTTAGGATTCCCTTTGTACAGTATCATGTCATATGCAAATAAGGGCAGTTTTACTTCTTCCTTTGCAATTGGGATGCCTTTTATTTCTTCTTCCTGACTGATCCCTGTGGCTGTCTTCTAATATTACGTTGAATAAAAGTGTTGAAAGCAGATATCCCTGTCTTGTTCTTGATCTTCAAAGAAACGTTTTTAGTTTTTGCCCATTGAGTATGATATTTATTGTGGGTTTGTAAAAAAAAAATGGCCTTTTATTATTTCCTCTATTCCCAATTTGCTGAGAGTTTTATCATACATGAGTGCTGAAACTTATCAAATGCTTTTTCTGCATCTATTGATATGATCATGTGATTTTATCCTTCATTTTGTTTATATGGTTTATTACGTTCATTGATTTGCGTATATTGTACCAAGCTTGCACGCCAGGAATAAATACCATTTGGTCATGGTGTATGATCTTTTTTAATCTATTGCTGGATTCGTTTTGTTAATATTTTCCTGAGGATTTAGCACCCGTGTTCATCAGGGATGTTGGCCTTTGGTTTTCTTTCTTTGAAGTGTCTTCTTCTGGTTTGGGAATTTGAATAATGCTGGCCTCCTAAGAGGAGTTTGGGTGCCTTCCTCCTCTTGAACTCTTTGGAGTAGTTTGAGAGGGATAGGTGTTGGCTCTTCTTTGAATGTCTGGTAGAATTCTCCTGTGAAGCCATCTGACCCAGGACACTGGTTGGGAGTTTTGTTTTTTTTTTAATTACTGCTTCGGTTTCACTCGTTGTAATCTGTCTATTCGGATTCTTTGACTCTTATTGATTCCGTTTTGGAAGATTGCATGTTTCTAGGAATTTGTCTATTTGGTCCAGATTATCCAATTTGTTGGCATATGGTGGTTCGTAATATTTTCTGTGCTCCCCTGTATTTCTATGGAGTCAGTCATTGCTTCTCCTCCCTCATATCAGATTTTGCTTATTTGGGCCCTCTCTCTTTTTCTTGATGAGTCTTATTAAAGGTCTGTCCGTCTTACTTACCTTTACAAAGAGCCAGTTCTTGGTTTCATTGATCTTGGGTAGTTTTTTTTTTTAGATTCTATTTCCTTTATTTCTACTCTGATCTTTATTATTTCCTTCCTCCCACTCACTTTGACCTTTGTTAGTTGTTCTTTTACTACTTTGATTTTTTAAACTCTATGTGTGAAGCATTGTGCTCAGGAACAGACTACAGGAATATCCCCGGCTTTCAAAAGTTCACTACCCGCCACCTCGCTTTTAGAAAACAGATTAGTGCCTGTTTTCACTAACTGGAAAACATCCAGAGGGGATTTTCGCTTTTTCATTTCTTGCTGTTTGTTTTGCAGCGAGCCAGTTATTGAGGCGCCGTGCACCCTGAGTAGCGAGGGTGGCTCCCCAAGGTCCTTCCCTGGGAACAACACTCAGCATCTTAGCCTCAAGCCGCCACACCTTTGAACTATGTCTGCGAGCATCTGCGCTTCATCTCTGTTTATTTTGTGCATCTGTTAGCAAGACGTGTCCTATGGTAATTACTTCTTTGCGTCACGCCATTTCTCTTGCAAAAGGTTTCATAGGAACGCTTTATTGTAGGATAGGAGGGGTGAGGGGGGAGGCGGAGAGAAACCTGAACGTAGGTTGAGTAAGACAGATATGACTTCTCTGGGGAAGTTAAGAACTTTGCTCCACACATCCACACTGAGCACCTGGTCATGTGAAGAGCTAACTGAGTGCTTTCTACGTGCCGGGACTGAGCGGGCATTTCACATGCATTATATGGGTGCATTAACAACCCTGTTAAGCGGGTGCTATTGTGATTGCTGTTTCCCGGTGAGGAAACTGAGGCTCAGAGAAGGTACATTTCTGGCCTAGACTCACCCAGCTAGAAAAGTAGCAGAGCCACCACTCAGGGATGTAACCCACTTAGCCACCTTTGCCGTGAGGTGTAGGTTCCAGGATTAGGTAGACAACAGAGCTTCTGTGGTTATGGCGGGAGGAGGCCCCAGGCACAAACAGGCCGTTCAGTGCAGGGAGGGGAGGATGCAGTGGCGGCCGGCAGGGGCTCTGGGGGCATCGAGCCTCTGACCAGAGAATAGTGGCTCAGCCTCTTGCCTCCTCGCCTTCTTCAGCACCCAAACTTACACCCCCCTGCTGTCAGATACGCCCCGGTTTAATACGCAGTTATGCGTGCCTGTAGCTGTTACAGTGACCACACCGCCCCTGGCCCACAGCTGGGCCGCGTTGCCGCCCCCTGCAGCCGGATCTCCCGGCTCAGATGCTGGGACCCATACTGAGCCTCCAGCAGGAGCTGGTCTGCGGCTCAGCGCAGGTGGCCCAGGCCTCACCTCTCCGTGCCTCAGTTCCTCCAGCTGTTAAATGTTGATCCTCACACCGGCCCCAGCCACTTTTAAATTCCAGCTGACGTATACTGATTGCTCCGTAGTACTGGCCACAGATGTGTGCTCTGTAATGTTGACTCCTACAATTCTTTTTTTTTAAATATATATTTTATTGTTTTGGTTTTTTTTTACAGAGAGGAAGAGAGAGGGAGAGAGAGTTAGAAGCATTGATGAGAAACATCGATCAGCTGCCTCCTACACACCCCCCACTGGGGATGTGACCACAATCAAGGTACATGCCCTTGACCAGAATTGAACCTGGGACCCTTCAGTCCGCAGGCTGATGCTCTATCCACTGAGCCAACCCAATTAGGGCAACTCTTACAATTCTTGAACCCAAATTGTTCGCTATGGTCTGCAAGGTCCTAGATCAGGGGTGGGCAAACTTTTTGACTCAAAGGCCACAATGGGTTCTTAAACTGGACCGGAGGGCCAGAACAAAAGCATGGATGGAGTGTTTGTGTGAACTAATATAAATTTAAAGTAAACATCATTACATAAAACGGTACGGCCCAATCTTTCGGCTCCGCACAGGCCGGATAGAACAGCCGAATGGGCCGGATCCGGCCCGCGGGCCATAGTTTGCCCACACCTGTCCTAGATGATTTGTCCCACAGCTGCTTTTCCACACTCAGCTTCTGCCGGTCCTGTTTGTTACACTGGAGCCACAGGCCTCCCTGCCGGGGTATGTCCAGCACATTCCTGCCTCGGGGCCGTGGTACTCACTGTTTCTTCCACCTGGCGTGCTCTCCCCTCGGACCTCGGGTCTTGCTCCTTTACTTAATTCAGGTCACTACTCACCTACCACCTCCGCCGCAGTGCCTGCCCTGGCCGCCGATGTCAAACAGCACAGCGATCCCGCTGCCCTTTGCTCCACTCTCCTCCCCGACGTGGGCTCCTAGCAGTTGACATTTAATCTTATAACTTGTCTGTTGCATCTGTCTCCTCTGATTTCATATAAACTCCCCAAGGCCATGGTTCTTTTAGAGCAATGTTTCCCAAACTTTTGACGTATGTGTACCCCTTCTATAATTTCCGTAATGCTGAGTACTCCTCTTCAAAAAAAAAATGGATGTATTTTAATAACAATCAAAATTTATTTTTATTTATTTTTTGGTACATACACAAAATAATAATAAACAAAAAATAAAATTATTCATAATAAAATATAAATAAAAGTTATAAATAACATTTATTTGGATCAATGAGAAGGATGAAATTGACTTGACTCATGAGGATGTAGAATTAGGCGCAGCTAAGCACGGTGCAGTGCATATCCCCACCAAACTCGGGTGCAACGCGTACCCCCACTAAACTCTTCCCATACCCCTGGGGGTACGCGTACCACACTTTGGGAAACACTGTTTTAGAGGAACTGTTCGACAGTGCATCCCCGGTGCCCAGAGCAGTGCCTGGCATGTGTGCTCAGCAAAACAGACGCATGGGCTTACTTATGCACACTCCTTTGTTTTGGCGATCGGGCCACGGATTTCCACCTGGCCCTTATAACCAGGTCTGGGGTCCGAGGTCACATAAGGGTCCTGCCCCGCACCTCACTCCCCTGACCTTCCAGAGCCTGGGAGGCCACTGCCAAGGTCACCTTTATCTCTGATGCTCCTCTTGGTTGTCTCGGCTCTAACTGTGCCTTTTTCCAAGTCCTTCCAGCTGCTGCGCCAACCTTACCCTGACTGCTGGGACCCAGAAGCCTGCAGGATGGAGCCGTAGGCGCGTCCTACTGGTTCCCCATGTGAACCCTCTGCCCCCGCCAGGCCGGGGGTTGGCCACCACCGTCACCAGAGATGTCTGTCTCTACACCAGGCTCACTCCTCTCCCCACACCTTCACTCTTTAAAAAATATATATTTTATTGATTTGAGAGAGAGAGGAAAGGGGGGAGAGAGAGAGAAAGAAGGAGAGAGATCTATGAGAGAGAAACCTCAATAGGCTGCCTCCTGCACGCCCCCACTGGGGATCAAACCAGCAACCTAGGTATGTGCCCTGACCAGGAATCGAACTGATGACCTCTTGGTTCATGGGTCGATCCTCAACCACTGAGCCACACTGGCCGGGCCACACCTCCACTCTCGCCACACCCCATGCCTCCTTAATGCTCTCCCCCACCCATTAAAGTCCTGCTTATCCTAGCGTTTCCGCGCAGGGGTCTCCTCTGTGGAGCCTCCCCAGCCTCCGTGTGATATGGTTACACGGCCTCACGGGGAAAGGGGACAAGCAGAGGCTGGGGCGTCAGTCAGGGTTCACGTCCTGAGGGCAGGGCTCTCTGCTCACTTCCGCTCTGCGCCTCGAGCACCCAGGCCCCGGGACACAGTAAATCGTCTCTGGGATTCCTAGTTAGGGCTGTCGATCAGAGTCCGTCCCCTTCCTGTATTATAGATAAGAAAGAAAAGTTCCGGAGAGAGCAAGGGACTGGCCCGGGGCCACACAGCCAGGTCCCGACCCGGCCAGGAATCTCCCCCCGTGGAGGGACAGGCCTGGCTCCCTGCGTCGCAGTGTGCCCACCCCAAAGAGCCACCTCCCGGCTCAGTCCCCCCGTGGACTTGGGACCGACCTGTTCTCTGTGGAGGGAATGAGGCGCCCCAGGTCATTTGGGGGGCGGGGAGGGGTTCACCCTGATTTGGTGTGGCTGCTGGTTCAGCGCTGACCTTGGACTCTGGTTTTGGTCCTTGCATTCATGTATTCACTCCCCCACTACATCCCCCACTTTGGACACTTCCTCCTCCCCGCAGCTTCCCCGACCCCCCCCCCCCCGTCCCCGCGCTGTGCGCCCCCAGGCCCGGTCCCTGCGGGTCAGCACGCACAGGGGTGTGCCGGAATGTCTGTCTCCTCCCGCTGAGGGGGGACCCAGGAAGGCAGGCGCTGTGCCTGTGTTGTCCCCTCTGCATGCCCCTCTCCTGACATCTGTTGGATGTTCAGTTAATGGTTATTGAATAAATGAATTATTAATCGCCCGCGCTGTGTCTGGAGCGATGCCTGCTGAATAAAGTGGTGTCTGTCTCCAAGGAGATCACCACGGAGCAGCAGAGGTGAGTGGGCCGGCACACGGGACTGCGGCATGGGGTGGCCGTGAGTGCTGCCCGGGCGGGGGGCCTCCAGCTCAGTCTACGTCACGGGTGTTGCAGGGACAGGGAGGGCTTCCTGGAGGAGGTGAGCTTTTAGGAAAGACACGTTGGTGCATGTGGGGGGTGGGGAGGGAGTAGGGAGAAGAGAGAGGAGAGGAAGCTGCTGCAAGAGGAGGGAGCAGGCGAAGGACCCGGAGCCAGGGGCATACAGTGTGATCCCGAAACAGCAGCACTGAGCTGGGGTGGGCTCGGAAGGGAGGCTGGAGAGGCAAGCAGACACCCCCCAGCCCCCCATCCTGCACACAGAGGTACGTACATGCTTGTATGACATGCACTCCCGGGGCTATTCGGTTACACACACCTTTACACGTACATAGTCAAAGACAATGAGATGCTTCTAACGCATCTTATCACTGCAAGCATGTGCACAGCCGCGCACACACACACACACACACACACACACCACACAGACCCCCCCACACACACACACACCACTCACACCACACACACACACCACTCATACCACACACACACACACACACACACACACCACTCACACCACACATACCACACACACCACACACACCACACACACACACACACCCCCTCTACAAAATGAACTGCCCCCGAACACAGTCTTTCTACTCTCATTTCCCCAGAATACCCTAACCTTTAGCTCCTTGTCAGAAAGGACCCTTCCTCCAACCCCCACCCTCTGCCGAATCCTGGCTCTAGCTGCCCCCTCCCCTGCCTCCCCGCTGCACATGCGGACGGACGGAAAGCTGGGACTACCCCCGGGCGCCTGGCCAAGGGAGGATTTGGACTCCGGCCATCTGGGCTGGGCTGGGCTCCCCCGTCTTCGCCTCCCCACCCCCACACGGCTCCACTTAATTCCAGGGCAAAGCTCTGAGCAAATGTGCAGCAGAGAACGGAGAGGCAGAGCCAGCGAGAGGGGAGTGGGCGTGAGCCAGCATGCTTCCTTTGCCACAGCCCAGCAGCGAAACCGCAGCAAACGCTCCTCGATGTGCCGGCACCTTCCCCACCGTCTCTTCTGTTAGCCGGCGTGGCGGCCAGGTGCGGGCGGAAGAGGAAGGGCCAGGGGCCCGTCTTCTCCCCCGGGTTTCCCAGGTCTCTGCCTTGAGAAGTCAGCTCTGCTGGTTCCTGGGGGTGGCAGTGCCCGGGACTCCTGCCTTGGTTGGAGAATGCCAGGCTGGCTGTTGGGGAAGACGAGGGGGGAGCTCGGGGTGCTGAGGACCGGGGAGGAAGCCCTTATCCCATAGATCTGACCGTCACAGGGCTTCTGGGAAATCCAGCATGTCGGGTGGGAACAGAGGAACCGCAGCCGTGGGCACTGTGTCTGGCTTCACACAGGGAGCGGACCTCAGAGGTGAGATCAAACCCCAGGCTCTCCTTCCGGATCCCTCAGGGTGGGAATCATTGCTTTCTCTTCCCGCCCCGCCTCCCGGAGCTAACGCTCAGCTTCCTTGGGTCTCATTCTCGCTGTACAAACATCTATGGCTCCCCGCTGCCCCCAGGATTCAATCCAAATGCCTCGGATGTTCATCGAGTCCTTTCTCCTACTGGCAAGCTGTATCTTCTCTGCCTCGGCGCCTTTCGCCTGCTGTTCCCTCTGCTCTTAAACCCCGTTCCTCCTTCCCCACCTCCTCGGGGAGCCTTTGTCTGCAAAGCCTTGTTCATCACTCAAGATGGAATCAATCCCTATGTAGCTCACCTGACCTCCCAGCTTCCGGATTCACTGATACACTCCTTAGGGACAAAGATGATATCTATTCATCTTTAAGTCTTTACACAAAATTGAGTGCAGTTCCATACATGCATGAAGCGTTGAAGAAATGTTTATTAAGCAACGAATGAATGAATGAATGAATGAATGAATGAATGGCAGAAGAGGCGATCCTTTGGACACCAATGTCCCACAGTGTCTCAGGTGCTTCCCATCCATCACCTTTTCAACCTTCACAACAATCCTGGGTGTCGTTATCTCCATTTATCGACGGGGACACTGCGGCTCAGAGAGGCAAAGTCGCTCGCTTAACGTCCCTCAGCTAGCGAGCGGCATAGCTGGGGTTTGAGGGCGAGTCTGTCTGCCCCGAAAGCCTGGGTCCCCTCGCCTGCGCGGAGCACATCCGATGACAAACGCCCTCGGAGACTGGTCTCTCCAGGACTTCTCAGGCCCTCCTCAGGATCCATCAGCAGGGGACACTCAAAGACAGCCGGGGGTGACAGCACCACCTTCCCCACCGGAAGGTGCCAGTCCCTTCCTCGGGCCGAGGGGAGGCACCCTTGTTGCCACCTCACCACCCATCCCTCAGACCCTCACAGCCGGTTGCCAGGGGCTCGTCCAGGGGATGGTCCAGAGCCAGAGTCCCGGGACCACGCGGCTGGGTTCAAACCCGGGCAGGTCCCGCTCTCCAGGTGAAGAAGGAAGGCTCCAAGGGGCTGAGTCACCGGCTGGATGACACACAGGAAGGAAGGCGTAAGTGCCCTTGGAATCTGAACCCAGGTCAGGTCTGCTGTGTGACCTCTGGCGACCAACTTAACCTCTCTGTGCCCAGCTCCTCGTCCGAAAAGCGAGGACACTGGCAGGACCCACCTCGCAGTGCTTAAAGCTCTTGGAAGCAGAGGCTGGCTCGCCGTGAAGACGCCGAGTGCGTTTGCTGTCATCGTCACCTATTGTTTCCCCCCTGTGATGCAAGCTTCACACGGTTTGCCTTTTTCCCTTCTCTTTCTGGGAACAGAGTGTTGTCCGACTTTTCTGTTCTTGACAAATTCCCCCCCCCCCCCCCCCCACTCTCCGGGCCTCCTCTGTAAGATAAGGAAGCAAAGTCGGGCATGGAGGAAAAGCTCCAAGAAAAGCCAAATCAAAGTGACTTTTGTGGTGACAAATGCTTAATAATAACTTTACAAATCCAGCCGAATTACTATGAATAACAACCCTCTCTCCCTCTCTCTCCCTCCCTCCCTCTCTCTCTCTCTTTTTTGTATAGATACCGTTCCCGTCTCCCAGAGAACACACAGCTACAACCCTGAAACCTACCCAAAAGCATCATTAGTGGGAAAACAAGCTAAAAATAGCCGCGGAGGAAACAGCGCCAGCGCAGACGCGGTTCTTCGGAGGTGGGGGCGTCCGCGGAACCTCTTCTGGGGCTCCTGGGGTAATCGGTTCTAATGATTAAAGTTGGACTTGCTTTGGGAGGTGGGTCCTTTCCTCTAGCCCCACACTCCGGGCTCCTGGGTCAGCGTCAGTGTGTCCTCCCCATCCCCCTCCTCCTCCCCCGCACCCCCCATCAGGCCTGTGCCGTGTCCTGGTGGCCCAGGGAGGGCTGCAACAGGCCGGCCCCGCTCCTGGTCCCTCTGCTGGTTTGGCCCCTCCCTCCCCTCCCCGTGAGACCTGGGCTCCCCTCCCCATCAGGGCCAGGACCCGGACCCCGGAGCCGGCGGGCTGCCTCTCTGCCCTGTCCTGCGAGTTGGTCTGACTGGGGCCCTGCCCTCCCCTGAGGGTCTCCACGGGCTTGACACACACACACACACACACACACACACTCACACACACACCCCACAAACCCACAGGCACACATACACCACACACACAGGCACACATACACCACATACACCACATACACCACACACACAGGCACACATACACTACACACACACACACACACACACACACACACACACACACCACATACACACACACAGGCACACATACACCACACATACACACCACACACCACACACACACCACACACCACAACACACACACACACACCACACCACACACCACACACCACAACACACACACACACACACAGCCTCACCACTTCCTCCTCGAGGCAAGCCCCACTTTCCAGGGGGAGAAAGGAGGTCCAGAGAGGCCGAGTCACTGGTTCGGGGGACATACAGGAAGAAAAGCGTCGTGTTGGAATTTGAACCCAGGTCACGTTCGCCTGACGCCAAAGATCACAAACGTTCCTTTAGGGGCTCTCCTTCTCCCAGGGCCCACGGGTCGGGGCACGGGCGGGGGTGGGGGTTGGGATACTCAACATGTAACGGGAACAGTGAATGCCCTGACGGTGTTTCCCAAAGCAGGTGCCTTGTTTCGTCATGCTGCCAGGGAGGCTGTGCGTCCCCTTTAAGCCCAGGAGGGGTCCCCTAGGCAGGGACTGTGTCTCCCGGACAAGGCTCCCACAGGCAGGCTTACCTCGCCCCCATCAGAAAGGATGTCCCCAGGGCAGGACTCAGCCTGGGACGTTCCCAAAACACAGACTGTGGAGGAGGCCCCGAGGGCTGGGCCCTCTTTCCCTCTCAGACCAGAGCTGTCCTGTCAGTCAGGCAAGAGCGCCCCCACCCGAGTTCTCACTCTCCTCACACTGAGCCCCATCAGGTCCCGTCCGGGTCTCCCTCGGCCCCCGCTTGCCATTCCCCTGGGATCCCGGAGTTCCGCTGACGAGTGGGAAGGCAGAGGCACGAGCACGGGGCTCCCCTTGGCGGGGACCAAGGCTGCTCCTCTCCCCCGCGGAGATGAATGCTCGTCCCTGGGAAGGCTGACAGCTTTTCTCCCCAGGAGAGCCGCGGTTCCCCGTGATTGAGAGGCGTCCCTGTGGGGAGGAGGCCGGCTCTGGGGAGGGGGGGTGGGGGGAGGGGACGTCTGTCCCCCTGCCTGGCCTGGAGGCTCCGTCCGTCTGGGGAAGATAGATGACGTTATTCCAAGCCCAGATGATGCAACCAAGGCCAGAGCGAAGTGTTTAATTGGAATGTCAGGGGCTGGGGCCTCTGCCGGGATGATGGATGTCCGAGTGGTGCCTGTCAGAGGCGCAGCCACGCCGGGGGGCGGGGGCACGGGGGAGTCTGCGGGTGACCCCGGGAGGTCGCGGTGGCGGGAGGCTGCCAGCCCCGTCCATTCTGCCAGAGAGGGGACCCAATGGGCTTCTGCATCTGTCGGCGCCTGTGCTTCCTGCAAAGGGGAAACTGAGGCACGAGGAGAGAGGGCGATGTGATGGCAGGCGTTATTGGGATAGGACACCAGAGATCCGAGCCTGTGCCTTCAATTCTGGCTGACAGCCCTGTTTCAATCCCTCCTGGTCCCCTGACCGGTCCGGACCCCTCCCTGAGCTGAGCAGAGGGCTGTGGGCGAGGGCGTGGATGGCCCGTGACACAGACAGGACATGACCACCCTAGAGCGTCCCCTCACCTCTGGCTCCAGCCTGCGGAGGCCTGGCTGGGTGAGGACACATTTTAGAAGCCACTGACCCTTACCTACGCTAGACAGACACTCTCCTCATCATCTCCAGAGACTAACAGGTCACTCCCATGGGGGGGAAACTGAGGCAGGGAGCTGGGCTTCATGCCACCCCTTGAGCAAGCCTCTTACATTCACAGGGGTCCAGGCCCAGGAGCTGAGAGAGAGCTACGGTGGGCAGCGGGGTGGGCTCCGTCCATCCTGCCTCCCACCTTAGAAATCTGGCCGCAGGCCGGTGCTGAATGGAACGAGTCCAAGACAGGGGAAACGTGAGGTGTTCCGGGTATAAATAGCCTCGGTGAGTGCGCTCACTCTCCTTGCCTGGGCGTAGGAGGGAGGGAGGGAAGGAACAGGCTGGGGAGGTGGCCGGGAAGGGGAGCTGAGGCTGCAGAGAGAGGGATGGCTCAGACTCAGACAGAGGGGCATGTTCAGGCGGGGGCTGGAGGGGACGGGAAGGCTGCAGGTCTGGAGCCTGCATCTGCGGTTTGGGGGTAACTTGAAGGAGAAGGTGGGAGGGGAAGCCTGGGCTGGCAGAGGGTGAAGAGAAGTCCCTGGTGTGAGGTGGAGGGGGGCTGCTGCCTCCAAAGCATACCCATTGTTTTACACCTCAGCCTCGGGAGGTTGGACCAGGGCATTATATCTAGTTACTGTGAACGTGGTCACCATGATCGCCACCACCACCACCATCCTATCACCACCATCACCACCAACACCAGCTTTATATCACCACCATCACTTCCATCACCACCATTATCACCAACACCAGCTTTATCATCACCACCATTACCACCATCATCACCTTATCATCAACACCATCATCTTTATCATCACCACCATCCTTATCACCACTATCACCACCAATACCAGCTTTATATCACCATCATCACCACCATCACCACCATTACCACCAACACCAGCTTTATATCACCATCATCACCACCATCACCATCAACACCAGCTTTATATCACCATCATCACCACCATTACCATCAACACCAGCTTTATATCACCATCATCACAACCATCACCACCAACACCAGCTTTATATCACCGTCACCACCACCATCACCACCACCACTACCTTTATCATCACCACCATCACTACCTTTATCATCACCACCATTATCACCTTTATCATCACCACCATCCTTATCACCACTATCACCACCAACACCAACTTTATCATCACCACCATCACCACCACCACTTTTATCACCATCAACACCACCATCATCACCTTTATCTTCACCACCATCACCACCATCATTATCACCATCAGCAGCAGCATCACCATCAGCATCAGGGTCATTATTACCATCACACATCACACACATATCCTGTTCGCCCCTCCATTCCTGCCTGCCGCTTCATAGTTGACTCTACAGCAGTTCCACATTCTCTCTTAAATAGGAAAATAACCAGAGGCCTGTGAAGTAGGCAGGCTGCTCTGATTACCTCCACTTTACAGCAGAGGAAAGTGAGGCTCGGCGATGGCCCGTGCATGCCCAGGTTAGCAGATGCTCATGGGAGAGCTACTCCAGAACTAGTCCTTGTCCACTGGCCCAGGGCTCTTCCTCTTCATCCTGCTGCCGGGGAATCACCACTGTGCTCTCTCTCCTGCTCCTTCTCCTGCTTGGCAGCAGCATGGCCTGGGAGGAAGGGTCCAGCTTTGGTAAAATAAGAGAGGCTCTGGCCACAGTGGGACAGGCACACGTGTATGTGCAGGAGAGTACTTAAGGGGTCAGGGCCTTAAGGGGTCATGGCCAGCACAAGCTAGGAGGAGGCTTGAGCTAGGAGGAAGGGGAAGTCTTGCTGGGCTTGGGGATCCTCAGAGATCTCTAGCTCCCAGGTGAGACGACCTGTCTCAGGTTTCTTCCCATCGGTGGAGGGAGGAAATTGGCAAAGCAACACTGAAACTCATGTTCCCTGATGGCTTTGCACCCTCTCCTCCTCCCCCACCCCCCTCCACTCTTCAGCTCTGCACCTCAGGCCACAGCACAGAGGCCTGCATTCTCTGAAGACATTGTGCTATCAGCTGCTTTGCCCTTAGCCTGGAATGCCCCTCCCAGCTGTTCCCAGGGCACGCATCTTTCAGTTGCTTCCTCTGGGAAGCTCTCCTGACCACCCCCTGCCTCTCCTGCAGAGTTGACCGCACCCCTTCTGCCTCGGGCCCCTGCAGTTGCCCTGCCTGTCTGCTTCCTGTCTGTCTTCCCCTTTAGGCTGGGAACTCTCCAGGGGCTGACCTTGCTTTTCACCTCCGCCTCCCCAGCTCCTGGCCCGGTGCCTGGCATGCAGGCAGCACTGAAGTTGCGTTGAACAAGTGAACGACTTCAAACGTGCCTGCACGGACATCGGGAGTGTGGCGGAAGACCCACGCTGGACGGGCTTCGGCGGATGGATCTGCAACGGTATGTGAGCTTGTGGTCTGGTTGTGTATGAGATATGAGGTGTGTGTGTGTGTGTGTGTGTGTGTGTGTGTGTGAGAGAGAGAGAGAGAGAGAGAGAGAGAGAGAGAGAGAGAGAGGTGGCATGCAGGCGCTATCCGCATTTGTCTAGCTAGGAGTGCATGCTGTGCACCTGGGGGAAGGGGGAGGGAGGATGCCATGGTGTGTTCACTAAGCCCTGAGTGTGTAACAATGTCCCCGCACGCAGGGTGCTGGAGTGTGAGCGTGCGTGCCAGTGGGCTGAGAGCCCTGAGCGCGTCTCTGAGAGCCAGAAGGCCGGAGCAGCGTGGGCGGGAGCTGTGAGTTAGAGGGTTTAAACAGGCTTCTTGGCTGGCCGGGGGCCAGCTCTCCCCTCCCAGCCTCTGCGCGCACAGCCGAACAGACAGGCTGCGTGTTTATACAAAGGGAAACAGCCCTCCAAATATTTACCCGCCAGCCGGGTGGAGTGGCCTGCTTCCCTTCCCTGCCTTCCCTCTGCAAGCAGAGCCCCCTCCCTAGGACTCCCCCTCCCTAGGACTTAGCCCTGCACCCCCGGGGGCCTCCCAGGAGGCAATGAGGAAGGGAACAGAAAGCCTCGCTCTCATCCTGGGTGGCACCCATTTGCACATCTCTCCCACCTGCCTCACACCTACTCAGATGAACGTCAGATCTTCTGTACACTCACGGGTACTCGCATTGCTGCTCTACGCACCCTTATGCTCAGGTACACCTGAACGCATAGCCTCACCTCCTTCCACTCCCTCTCACCTCCTTTCGTACCTCTGCCCCTCACCCTCACTCTGCTCTCAGCCCCGCCCATTCCCATCGACTGGGGGCTCCTCTTCTTCCCCCCTCTCCAGTCCCAGAGCTTCTCACACTGCTCAGCCCCCTCTTACGGGGCTCACCCCGATCCAGGCCTCTGTGGGCAGCACCCCTTTCCTCAGAGTCAGCAGGTCCTAGTTTGGCCAGCGCAAAGCTCTGTCCATGGTGCTGAACCAGGAGATAGGTAGGTAGATAGGTAGGTAGATAGATAGATAGATAGATAGATAGATAGATACACACACACACAGCACTTGCCACTCTCAATCTTGGGACTTTGTTGGGAACTCTTACCCAAAAGTTGTCAGGGATTCTAAACTGGCTGAAAAGAGTAAGTCATAGGAGAAATAAATGACTATCTGTGAGAGATAAATGAGAGACAGAGTTAAAGGGAGACAAAGAGGGGTAGAGACAAAGGAGGGAGGAGAGAGAGAGAGAGAGAGAGAGAGAGGAGAATCCATTGGAAAGTCAGAAATATTGAGATATTTCTAAAGAGGGAAAAAAATAAAAAGCTTTTGTTTTGACACCTCTTTCAAATAATCCTACTTACTAAGAAGGCCTGCTATTCCCCCCGGGAAGTTGGGCAAGCACATCCCCCCTGACTCTATCTGCTGGAACAACAACTACTTAAGGGCAACCCTCCGATGGTGCAACTCCCCGCCGGGCCGGGGTTCCTCTGAAAGCTGAGGCCGCTGTGGTCCTGTGCCCAGACCTAGGATCCGAGAGGCGGCCCCCCGCGCCCTCCTTACCCGGGGCTGGCATCGTGGCAGGGCACTGCCCTCCTTGCTCCAGCTCTGCCATCCCTCGCCGCCTCGCCTGCCCTGGATGAACACCGTCTGGAGACAACAGCTGGACACGGGCGGACCCTCTGCTGCCGCCTGACCCTGTTTGACATCAAGCCATGTCACTTGGCTCCTGCTCCTCCCTGCTTCCCACCAAGCTGGCTTCTACCACCCCCTACCCCCCCACTCCCAGGTGGCTCCCAGGGGTGACTCTCCTGCTGCCTCGACCCTCAAGCATGTTTCATGCGCTGGGCACTCTGCTGGGCTCTGTGACCATATGTCAGCCTCACCATTGCCTTGGGAGGTGGTGGTGATTCTCCTTTTATAGGGGAAGCGGCTGAAGCACAGAGAAATTAAGCGACTTCCCGAAGGCCCAACAGCTAGCCAACGGCTGAGCCACGGGTCTGGAAGCCTCTTTTGAACAGGGTCTTGCCAGGGCTCTGGTGGGGTCCCCCTGGGGCTTCCCCATCCCGGCAGCCCCTTCTTGGGTTCTCAGCAGAAATACCCAGGAAGGCCGAAACCGGTTTGGCTCAGTCGATAGAGGCATACCCCTCGTTTATTGGGGCGTGTGCGTCGGGGTGATGGGCTGACTGAAAGGTCCCAGGTTCGATTCCGGCCAAGGGCATGTACCTTGGTTGCGGGCACATCCCCAGTAGGGGGTGTAGAAGAGGCAGCTGGTCGATGATTCTCTCTCTCATCGATGTTTCTAACTCTCTGTCCCTCTACTTTCCTCTCTGTGAAAAATCAATAAAATATATCTTTTTAAAAAAGAAAGAAATATCCAGGAAGCCGGGGGAGGGGGGAGGGGGAGGAGGCAGCAGCAGCCCCGTGGGGGCATGCCAAGTGGGTTCAGCCAACCTCGAAATGCCATGGCCGCTGGCTGCAGGCGCAGGTGCCCCGGCCCATCACCGCCGAGACGGCCCGGCGGGGCGGGAGCCCGGCTAATGGCCGTGTTTATAGCTCGAAGCATTATTAGCTCTTAGGAGTGCTCGGCCCTTGCTTGCTGTCAACAGCTGAGCCTATCGATCGAGTGACTCGATGTTTTGGTTATGAGGTGCCGGGAGTGTGGGCAGATTGGGGCCGGGCTTGGCTGGGGGGAGGGTGGGGGGCGTGGGAGCGGGGCGGCCGTCTGTCTGAGGACGCACTCCAGCCTGGCTCGATTGTTGGGGTGTATGCGTCGGGGTGATGGGCCCATTGGGTGCTCCCGCTCGTGTTTCTGAGTGCAGTTTGGGGATAAGGTGCCTTGGTGTCTGCACCCACGATCGTAGAGCAGGCCCGGGGTGGGGGTGGGGGTTGGGGGTGGGGAGGAGTCTGGGATTTGGATTTCGGAGGCCTGCCTTTGAATCCCGGCCTTATCTTTCCAAGCTGTGTGCTTTGGGCAAACCCCTCACTGTCTCTGAGCCTTGCCTCTTTATCTGGAAAGTGGGGATTAAGGTAACACGAGCTGTCTATCTCTGAGGCAGAGGGTTGAGGCGGCACAGCGGTTTGCACGCTGTGAAGCGCTGTGCACGAGCCAGGGAGGGTAGCTGCCGTGACCAGGGAGGGCTGAGCTGCAATGCCCTGACTAGGTTGTGTTTAGGAGACCGGCTGGTGGAGTGGAAAATGAGCAAGAAGAGGGGCCCCCGGGGAGCTGCTGGGAACCCCAGCTCCACGGGGCCAGCCTCTGCGGCTCATGTTTTGGGAAAACCATTGCAACTGGCAGAGACCTGGGTTCCGGGGCCGGCTCCCGCACCTAGGTGCTGTGCCGCCTCAGGAAAGTGGCTTCCCTTCTCTGGGCTTTTCCCTTTATCCGAAGAGGGGCCCGGAGCTCAGTGGTCTCTAGGCCCTCTCCCGCTCTGCCTGTTCATCGCGCGGGCGTCGCCGAGTCTTTTCCAGCCGTAGTGCGATTCTCGAGTCTGCGTGTGTTCACCGTGCACGTTTCTCTGGGGCACGTTCCACAGGGTCCCGACGCCTCGGAGCCGATGCGGGCTGGCGAGTTAACAGCCCTCCTCCCCCGCTCCCCGAACCCCCGGACACATGTGCCAGCCCCTCCACTCCTTGTGAAGGCAGAGGGGCCGGAGCAGCTGCCTCGCTGGTCTCCAGCAGCTAATGGGGAAAGCCCGTCGTAACAGCTGATAACAAGACCGGTCCATTAGTGGAACACATTAGCTGAACACCCAAAGATTACTTCCGTTCCGCGGGTGAGGGGCTGGCGAATGGCAGCGTCGCCTGTTCCAGGAGGGCTCCCACCCCCCCAAACCCCCTCTCCACCCACCGGAGCTGCTGTCCGGACAAGCCTGGCAGTGCCCAGCCGGCTCCCCAGTTCTCCTGGGAACGGGCCCCCTGTGTCCAGCGACCTCCCCGGTGAAGACCTTCGTGGTCCCCCTGTCCCCGGCTGGAGGCAGCCCGGAAGCCCCCCCCTCCTCGCTCAGAGCTCCCCAGAGCCTGGCTGCACGGAGGTGGGGGCGGGGGTGGGGGCCGGCCTTCCCTGACTCCCGGTTCAGCTCTGTGCCCCCCGTTTTGATTCTGCTGTCGGCAAGGGCAGCACCGTTTTTGCCAGCCGCTTGGCTGTTCGTCCTCTCAATTCACGCATTTCGCCGGTGTCTTCGGGAGGCACGCTGTGTGCCCGGTGGCGTGCCAGGCCCGGGCTCTGTGCTAGGAGGAGGGCTGGGCGGGGATGGAAACCCCTCACGCTGTGCAGAGGGCCCCGCAGAGTGCCCGAGAAGCAGGAGGGAGTGGCAGGTCCTCCTGCTGGGGGAGGACACAGAAGAAGAGGCACCTGAGCAGCACCTTGAAGCCTCTGAGGGGCTCTGTGCACGGGGACCGGCGTAAGGCTGACGTGCGTGCGTGTGTGCGTGCGTGCGTGCGTGGGGCTTACTGAGAATAGGCCCTGGTGGAGGGCTGTGTACCCAGTCGGTGCCACGTTCATGTTTATGGAGAAATAAATCATTCATTACGTGTCTGTTATGGGCCAGGCATTCGCAGGTGCCGGAATGGCCACCTCAGTTTCCTCATCCGCGACGTGGGTATAACAACACTCCTCAGCTCCCAAGGAGCCTCAGTGACGAGTGTGAGGTGCTGGGCACAGTGACCTGCACCTGGAATCACCAGGAGGGGGCTGGACCGCGACCTCCTCCCGCCCGGGGAAGGCTAGTCCGGGGCAGGAGGGACGTCGATCTGTGTGGGGCAGGAAGGCGGTCCTGGGTGGGCAGAGGACTGGGTTTGCTGCCACCACCCTGGCTTCCAAGGGCAGGCCAGAGGGAACGCTGTGCCCCCGGGGCTCAGGCTGTGGAGGCCAAGTGGCAGAGGTCTTGGTCACATGGACAACTGAGAGAAAGGAGGACAACATCTATTTGGGGTTCAGAGCTAGGACTCCTCCTGTCTTGCGTAAGCCACAAGGATGCTTTTCCACGTGGTTGGATATGGGGTCCACATGAGGCAGGGGAGTGAGGGAGAACTCCCCCATGGCTACCATCTGCCTCCAGAACCCACAGAGGAACATTGGAGGCTCTTTCTAAATGTTCCCCCCCGCCCCCCGTCTCCTCTTGCGTGACTGCCCCTAGCATCTCCGCCCCAGGCACACCAGCTGTGGGTCCCCTCCGGCAACGGACCTCCGCGCCTTTGCACGCGCTGGCTCTCCTGCCTGCGGTGTCCTTTCCGCAGAAGACGCTCTCTCGTCCCGAGAGCTCTGCCAGGCGTGCTTTGCCCGGGGAAGTTTCCACCCCGCGTCCTTGGGGAGGATGAATCCCCGCCGCTCTGGGTTCCTGTGCATTTCCTCCGTTTTAAGACGCCATCGATTGCGAGCTACACCATCGATCGCATAATAGCTCCTGGGGAAAGACAAGCCCTGCTCTGAACGGGCGTTGCTGCAGCCCGGAGATGTGTGTGGGGGGTTTGAAAAGTCGTTTTAGAAACAGGGACGCGCAGGAGGTGCTTCTTTCAGGGCACAAGGGCCGCAAGAATCGGCCTCGTCCACCTGTCTGAACCTCTGTCCACTCGTCCACCCGTCCACCCATCCACCCGTCCATCCACCTATCCATGTTTATGGAGTTCCGTTCTGGGCACTGAGATGGCGCCGTGAACAAGACCAGGTCTCTACCCTCACACCTTATATTCCTCTGGGAGAGGCAAGAGGTAAACAAACAAAAATCTAATCTAACTAAGGTCGGAGGAAGCTGGTGGGAAGAATCCCGAAGCACTGCGGGGCGGGGTGGGAGAGTGGCCCTGTAAGGCATCTCTGCCCCGAGTCAGGACACCCGGGCTCTGTGCCCAGCTCCGCCACGAACTCACCGGCTGCCCTTGGGCAAGTCACCGCCCTCCTCGGGCCTCGGCTCCCGAGACTGTCCGGCAGGAGGTTGGACAATCCTCCGACGTTTCTCGGCGGCCAGTTCCAGCTCGGACACAGGAGGGTTCACCTTTGCCTTCTGGGAGGGAGCGGCCCCTGGGCACGTGGCCAGGCTGGACGGAGGGCAGGCGTGCTCAAGCGTGTCCTCCCGCGGCCGCTGCAGGCCCAGTGGCAGGCGGCCCCCGGGGCCCTGGAATTTGTTATTTATTTATTTATTATTTATATTTATATTTTATTGATTTTTTTACAGAGAGGAAGGGAGAGGGATAGAGTGTTAGAAACTCATCAATGAGAGAGAGACATCGACCAGCTGCCTCCTGCACGCCCCCTACTGGGGATGTGCCCATGACCAAGATACATGCCCTTGACCGGAATCGAACCTGGGACCCCTCGGTCCGCAGGCCGACGCTCTCTCCACTGAGCCAAACCGGTTTCGGCTGGTCCTGGAATTTGCTTCCACTTCCTTCCCAAAGACCAGGGTCGCCCTTCCGGGGCTGTGGCTCCGCCTGGCAGGCCCGCTCGGTCGGGGGGCTCCGCTGTGTCCAGCCCTCTGTCTGCTCCTTAGAGAGGCACAGGGGCAGTGGCCGCTCCTCCCCCGAGAGGAAGTGTCTCCGCCAGGCTGCTGCTCCATGTGTCCTCAGGGGCCCTGCCATCTGCCCACCCATCCCAGACACCGGGAGTCCCCCTCGCCCGCCCCCCACATTCAGTCCCCGTGGCCCTCGCCCGCCCTGGGGCTTTCCCGGGGAGTGTGTGTGGGTCCCCCCGCCCTCCTCCTCCGCGGGGCCCAGGCCATCGCTCTTCCCGGCTGGGATCTCTGCAGCAGCCTCCTCCTCGCTCAGCCGGGCCCCGGCTCCCTCACCTCTAATCCATCCTCCACACTGCAGCCGGAGCGAGCTTTCCAAACCGTAATTCTGGCCCTGTCATCCCCCCCCCCCCCCCCTTAAAACCCTTCAATAACTTCCCTCTGCCCTCAGGACAAAGGCCAAACCTCGTAGCGTGCTCCCACAGCGCCACACCATCTGGCCAACATCCGCCTCGCCCCTCCCTCACCCCCCCCCCCCTGCCGCCTCTCCAGCCCTGACTGTCCCCCCGCCTCACCCAGCATTCCCCAGCTCTCTGAAAGGCCGCGTCCTCTCTCCTGCCTGCCTTCGCACGTGCTGTTCCCTTTGTCTGGGATACTCTTCTCAGGGCGGTAACACCCCCAAACCCCGACCTTCTCCCCGCCACCCCTCCCCAACGCTGAATTGCCCTCAGGACTCTGCTGCAAGACACCTCCTCCTGGAAGCCCTCTGGGATTTCTCTCTCTCTCTCTCTCTCTCTCTCTCTCTCTCTCTCTCTCTCTCTCTCTCTTTTTCCATGCATCCCACGGGTTGGAATCGACCACCTGGTTTCCTGCGCCCTTGGCAGGGAGCTCCCAGATAGCAGAGGTCTTGCTCAGCTCTGTATCCCCAGGTCCCGCAGATGCTCAACAGCTATTTGAAGAGTGACCGCACAGATGGACAGGGATGCCTGCTGACCGCCTGGTAGAGGCGCAGGACGCAGGACTAAGGAGGCAAGGGAGTCTGGGTGCCTGCAGGCAGGAGTGTGATGTCACCACCTCCTCTCAGCTCTGAGGTTCGGACCTCAGATATTTCCTCCCCCGGGACCACTGAGGAAATCCTTTGGGGGTAGGAAGACGTGAGCCAGGGCTGGGGTGGATGCTGGGCCAGGCCTGTCCTGCCTGTGTCCTGGGGGCCACGCCGGCCCTCCTGAGGCAGCCCAGCCTGGGGGGCGAGCCTCCCCCTCTCCCGGCCCTTCCTCCCCGCCCCTCCCGCTCCTCAGTCTCCCGCTCCCAGCCCCCGGCAGCTGAAGGCGGGCCTCCCGGTTGGGCTTTTAATTTGGATTTATTGCTGGCTGCGACTGTATGTTAAACAAACTCCAGGCGATTATTAAAAACGTGATTATCGTCGTTTATTGTCTCGCTAGGGCCTCGGTGGGTGTTCGGCGGCGGCGGAGAGCTGGCCAAGGCTCTCTGAGACAGAGGGTGAGACCACCACCATCACCCCCGGGCATCCACCCTCTGGCCTGTCACACCTCCTGGGGGAGGAGGGGGCCGTGGGGGCCGAGGGACCCTCCTGGAGGGGGGCAGAGGCCTGGGGAGGGGCCGTGTCGAGGTGGAAGGAGCACCCACCGGGCGCTTGGAGGCCGAGTGCCGATCCGGCCCAGACTTCTCGGGGCTTCGATTCCCTCTCCTGAGGTGGCAGAGCTGGGCCACAGGACCCGGTGCTCGCAGGACTGGGACCCAAGTGTCCACTGGGGCTGGAGGGACTTCATTTTGTCCCACAGGACCACTCAAGCCAGGGGCACCTACAAAGGCCTACGGAGTCTAGAACATTCCACCATGAAGAGCCACCACCCGAGTGATGCTGACCCAAGGGATGTCCTCCTGTGGTCAGGCCAGCTGCCTGCGTGCCGCAGGCTCTCCTCCGCTCCGGGAGACCAGGATGCACCCCGACAACGGCCTTGGGGGGCGGGGCCGGTGGAGCCGAGGGGAGGCCTGGCCTGGGACCCTGCTCTGCTGCGGACTGGCAGGACGGTCTTGGGCAAATCCCTCGTCTAGTCGGGGCTTCAGTTTCCTCCTCTGCAAAATCGAGGGGCATTCTGGTCCGTGATGCACAGGTTTCAGACAGAGAATGGTGCCCCGCTTCTCTCTATGCAGAAGCCAAAGCCACAAGAAGGAAGGAGCAGAGAGCTCCACCCAGACCAGGAGCGGCCGCCCCCCCACCCCGGCCCTGCTTCTGCCGGTCTGTCACACTGCGCCAGCCCGACAGTGCCGAGAGGCCTTCATTTAAAGCCAGCTGAGTCCCCCCAGAAAAAGTGGGGTCCCCTGATGGCCTCATTGGTCCTCCTCCATCCTGTGAAATGGGGGGGAGGGGGGCCGACAGGCTGTACCCCACCTTGGGGAAGTGAGGCCCAGCCTGAGGAAGGGGGCCTCCCGGAGCTGGGATGGAGCTTCCTCCACCAGGGTGCCTCCTTTGTCCCAGCCCCTCACCCCGGATCGAGGGGGGCAGAGGCTGCAGGGCCCCCGGTGCAGCTCTGGGTGCTCACGAGCTGCCCGGCCTGCCGGCCTCCCGGTCCCCCCCCCCCCCCCCCGCCTTCCCCTCATTCCACCTCCACTTGGCTTCTCAGGCAACAGCTCGGGCCAATCCCAGGCCTGATGAATCTTTGATGAGTTCCGAGTAAAGGCACTTTTAAAAATTCAGAAAGGTAGGGAGGTGTGGGGACGAGGGAGGCGAGATGATCCCGCTCCCCACGTCGGCCGGCTAATGAGGCCTGAGCCCCGGAGTGTAGGGCCGGGGGGGGGGGGGAGGGCACAGCTGAGCCACCCAGACCAGGAGCGGCCGCCGCCCCGGAGGAGGCATCCTGCCAGCCTTTCTGCCTGAAGCAGAGGCAACTTCCAGAAGCAGAGGATATTAGAGATGGAGATGCCACCTACGCCCATCCCCCTCTGCTGTATGGAGGTAAGAGAACCGTGTCTCAGAGGGTGAAATACACCCCCCAGCCCCCAAGTCAGGCCCCAAGATTCCAGGGCAGGGCTGGGCCCAGCCCCCCATCTCCCGGCCCTGAGCTCACAGGCTGTCTCTGCATCCGAGTGCCCTCAGAGCTTCGCATTGCAGCCCCCCAGTCCTCAGGGCTTAGAGGACCTGGGTTCCCCCCCACTCGGGGCCTCGGTTTCCTCTTCTGCAAAATCAAGGGGAGGCCCCGTACTGTGTACCCCCAAACCCTCCCTGTCGCCTTTTTGAGGCCTTCATTTCCTCGTTGCCTCTGCCCCCGGTGGCCGTGTCAGCCCCCGTTTTGCCGAGAGAAGCCCATGCCCAGCCTGGCCCAGAGTCTTCCCAGCCCCGGGTGGAGAGGGGCTGATGTGGAGTCCCTGTCCTGGGCTCCAGTTCTGGCTCTGCGGCTCTCTCGCTGTGTGGCCGTGGGCGAGTTACACAACCTCTCTGAGCGTCCTTCCTTATCACTCAAAAGGGAGAGGCTGGGGGTTGAATGGGGCAAAACGGGTGAAGGGTGGAGGCACCCAGTCAGTTCTACACAGTCGGCGATATCCCTCCCACCTTCCAAGGCCTGGTCGGCAAGTTCTGAGAAAGCGAGGACGTTTCCTACGTCTTTGTGCATCGTCCCCCTTGAACCTCCGCCCTGATGTCCTTAGAAACCCGCCCGCCGAGGAGGCAGAGAGGGCTGCCCACTGCACAGTTTAGGGGGATGCCATTCACGGGGAGCACCGCTGGGGTTTGCTTTTCTGCTGCTGAAGTTCCATCCGGTCCCTGGGCAGCGATGCCTGCTGTCTCGTCTGGCTCTTTGTGCGTTTTGAACTTTCCTCCCCAGACCGGGATTTCTGCTCGATCCCCCGCAATTTAGACTCCAGCCTTCGGAACCGCCTCCCCGTCCCCGCGCGCTTGGGTTTCCAGGCACGTGGGCGCCTGGAGGCGCATTTCTGGGTCCACTTCCATCGAGCCTTCGTGGACTTGTAAATATAAAGGAGGCCGTAAACGGGAGCTGCTGGGGAACAGCCTCGCAGACAACACGCTTCACAGCAGCACCCAACGACCGGGCCCCACGCCGGGCGGCCGGGCGGGCACCCTCCACGCCTCCGGGTGCCGGCTGAGGAGCTGCAGGTGCTTCCAGGGGCATCCGGAGGACCCCCGTGCCCGGTTTTAGACTTCTGTTTCTGCTTGGAACCCGACCACGCTCACCCCCGCTGTGTGACTTCGGACACACCACCCGACCTCTCTGAGTCTCCGCCTCCTTCACAGCCGCATAGGTCACCAGCACCCACCCACCTCCAGGGGCTTGTGAGACAGAGACAGGAGCAGCTGTCTGCAACATGACCGCCATCATCCACACCCAGAGATGTTCCTTCCTGCCCCTGCCCCACCCTCAGGAAGAGCATTTGGGAGCTCGGAGAGGCCGGGCCGTGTGTGCCACAGGTCACTCCATGCGCTGGACGCACGTCCAGGCCCGCCCGGCGCTGACATTCACGGCTGTTCCCCTCGCCCGGCTTTATTGCACGCGTGTGCTTTCTTTTTATTGTGCTAAAACCTGCATCGCATAAAACTCACCGCCTTCACGCCTTTATGTGCTCGGCTCAGTGGCGTTCAGTCCGTTTCTGTTGTTGCGTAACCACTACCACCATCCATCCCCAGAACTTTGTCATCTTCCCAAACTGAAGCTCCACACCCACCCAACACTCTCCCTCCACTCCCCCCTCCCTCCACTCTCCCCTCCTTTCACTCCCCCCGCCCTCCGACTCCATTCCACTTCCTGGCTCTGTGAAACTGACTACTGGTGTGCATGAAATCATACGGTATTTGTCCTTTGGGACCGGCTTATCTCACTTAGCATAAGGTCTCCAGAGTTCATCCATGCGATAGCATGTGCCGACATGCAGAATACGATGAAGGCTGAATAAGATTCTACTGTGTGTGTGTGTGCTCGCACCACAATTTATTTATATGAAGAGGTGTTTTCATGCATGTAATGAACCTGGTACATGGTAAGTACAAGTTGTCTGATATTCTCATTGTTGGTACTTATAATTAGCCAGTTACTTTTCATAAACAGTGTAAACTACAATTCTTCAATAATTCAATGATACAGGGCGGGGCAAAAAGTAGATTTACAGCCGAAACCGGTTTGGCTCAGTGGTAGAGCGTCGGTCTGCAGACTGAAAGGTCCCGGGTTCGATTCCGGCCAAGGGCATGTACCTTGGTTGCGGGCACATCTCCGGTAGGGGGTGTGCAATAGGCAGCTGATCGATGTTTCTCTCTCATCGATGTTTCTAGTTCTCTATCTCTCTCCCTTCCTCTCTGTAAAATATCAATAAAATATATATACTTTTAAAAAGTAGGTTTGCAGTGGTTAGTATGGGAAATCATGCAATAATGAATAAATAATAATACAAGAATAAACTCTCGTGTTGCACGTGCTCACAGCTGTAAGCCCTACTTTGCCCTGCCCTGCGGTAATGACAGTAATAAACACCCACCAAGTAGAGAAGTGCTTTCTTTTATCCCATCACAACCTGCCGCTGGTCCATGGGCCGGAGCCCTGGGGTGCCTCAGAGCCACCAGGGGAGCCTGTTAACCATCCCTGTGCTGTCATAGCCCCCTGGACTCTGGTGCGCGGTATTGTCCTGGCCTTTGACTCTTTCCCTGCCAGGGTCTGGGAAGACGCCACAAGGCCAAGGTCAGGAGGGGGTGAGGGCAGAGGAGCGGAAGCCCTCGTGTTTCTGAGCAGCTTCTCCGAGACCACAGGCTCCGGCCTCGTGACTGACCCCGTACTGCCTCTCCTGTGCCAGCATTCCAGCCCTTTCCCGGCAAATGCCTGACAGAAGGCATGGCCGATTCGGGCCTGTGATTGGAACGCAGGCAGACAGCTGTGTCCCTCTCACCTCTGCCCTCCCAGTGAGCCAGGATAGGAATTTTGGCTTGAGCCTGGCATAAAACTAAGAAGAGCACAGGTGAGCAGGCGGAATGGGGGTCAGTTTGTAAGGCAATCCTATGAACTGAATGTGTGTGTCCCCCTCCCCATTCATGGGTTGAAGCCCTAATCCCCAGTGTGGTGGAGTTAGGATGTGGGGCCTTTGAGAGGTAATTAGGTCATGAGGGTGGGGCCCTTATGATGGGAATTAGCACCCTCTACAGAAGAGCCCTGGAGGCAGATGGTCGCTCTCTGCACGTGAGGATCCCGGGTGAGGTTCAGGCAGGAAGTCCATCCTGGCAGAGGCAGGGAATGCACTAACATCTCCAGCATCCCCTGGGCCTAACTCAACTCAGTTCAGCCAGAGGACCCACAGCAGGGTGGAGAGAGAGTGTTTGAAGGGCAAAGAGAAGGTAGCTGATGCACTGGCTTCTGCCTTCCCCTCTGCCTGGACATCCTTTTGCTCACTCTCTCTCGTCAGACCGGCAACCTCCAACTGATCCTTGAGGACTCAGCCCAAAGTCACCTCCTCCGGGAAGACAGACTTCCCTGATCTCTGCAGGCGGAGCTGGCTGCTTCTGGGAAGCTTGCTGTGGTGTCATCAGTTGTGATTGAGACCTTTGCTCCCTCATCCCATTATCCAGGGACATTTTTTTGGGGGGGGGGGGGGGGGCGGGAGGGAAGAAGGCTGGAAATCTCAGGTAGATTTATTTATCTTATAAAGACATAGCTAAACAGCGCATGCTAGCACTGTAATACAATGATTGCATTTTCATTCTAAGAAGCATCTGCTGATTAAGAATCCTGTCATCTCTTGTGAGGCGCAGTCGCAGAGGTAGGCGGCCGCTTGCTGAATTGGTCTAGATATTAACCGGAGGTTCTGGATGTAGCAGTAAGCTTTTGAGTGACTAAAATCGGGCAGTCCCTTACAAAATTCGGCATAATACCTTTCCCGTGCTTTCTATAATCACCTACCCGTTGTCTTACTTTCTTTGTAGCCTTAAAGTCAGATGTCCCGGATAATGTTCTGTCCATGAGCCTTCGGGTTCTTACTGAAAAAAAATAATCATTGGGTCACTTGAAAGTTAATAGTTTTGGAAAAAGACAAAATAAAAGAGCCAGTTAAAGTCCACTTGCTTATTCACGACGGCGCTTCTCCCAAACCTTGTCGGGTTCTGCAAGTTCTACTCCTGATTCTGGCCTGTGACTTTGTCCCTGCCCCGGGTACACGACATGGACAGGAACCAGCAGACGCAGACAAAAATGCCCAGTTGTGGACGCCTGTCGGTTGGCATCCCTTAAAATGGCCCTAAAACGTCTGGGTTGTCTGCTGGATGCCTCCTCATTTCAGGATCCACATCCTTTATACATGATAGACATGCACCTCTAGCGTGAGAGGAAGGGGAGGGGAGAGAAACAAAGAGAAAGGAAGAGGCAGGAACACGGATGTGAGAGAAACATCGATTGGCTACCTCCTGCCGGCTCCCTGTTAGGGATTGAGCCTGAAACCTGGGCATGTGTCCCTCAATAGGAATCGAACCGGCGGCTGGGACTGTGCTCAATCCACCGAGCCTCATGGGCGGGGCTCAGCAGGCGTTAAGAGAACCTACACGTCAGGTAATGTGTAGGTGTGAGTGGCGCCCCCTGGCGGTACAAACAGAAGTAGCACCAGCCCGTGTCTAGCCCGCAATGTTAAGGTCCGTTGGGCTCCACCTCTGGACTTTTACATTTCTCTAAAAGCAAACCTTTAACTTTGGAATACTTATAGATTTACAGGGAAGATACAGGTGTGTGTAGAGAGTCCCCCCATATGCCTCAGGAGCTTCGGGACCTGCTCTGGAGAACCACCCGGCAGGAGAGCTGTCAGGTCCCCGTCAGAAGGCTGCGCCCTTCCCGGGTTCCGCCTGTGCTTCATGTGAAGACGCACCGTGAGCTGTGCAGCGTGAGCGTTTCTCCCTCTGCATTGCCTGCTGGGACGCTCAGAGTCCAGCCTGTGGCTCAGTTCTCAGAAGAGTGTGGATATTTTGAGTGTCAACTTTACCCTTGCTTCCGCCTTGTCCCCCCTACCTTATGTCACTCGTTTACTTTAATTTCCACTTTGTTTTTCCGTATTTAGCTTTGCTGACCTCGTCAAACCACTTTCAGAACAAGGCAGAGGCATATATAAGCAAATGGACTATTTCTTCTGTATTCCCGTGTGCCAGGCATTTATCACATCCTATATAATAAAAGCCTAATATGCTAAGTGTTCAGTCGGCCGGCCGGCCGGTCAACCAATCAAAGTGTAATATGCTAATGATATGCTAAGGTTCGCTTCGAAGGAGGAAGAAGAATGATAAAGAGCCCGGCTGGTGTGGCTCAATGGCTGGGCATCGACCTATGAACCAGGAGGTCATGATTTGATTCCAGATCAGGGCACATGTCCGGGTTGTGGGCTCCATCTCCAGTGTGGGTCGCGCAGGATGCAGCTGATCAATGATTTTTTTCCTCATCATTGATGTTTCTCTCTCTCTCTCTCTCTCTCTCTCTCTCTCTCTCTCTCCCTCCCTCTCCCTTCCTCTCTGATATCAAGTTTTAAAAATATTAATTTTTAAAAAATGATAAAGAGACAGTTTGGGGGGAGGGTGTGGAGGGAAAGGTGGGTCGGGGACCTGCTCAGGTGACTTCCGGTGTGAGGTGGGAGAGACCAGGACATTTGGAGCAGGCACCACAAACTCTAACGCCGGCGGGGATCCCGCCGCGGGACTGACAGCATGGGGTGCAGTGGGGGCCATTCCAGGGAAGCACGGGTCCTCAGCCCTGGCGTGCGCCGCCTGCTTCGCGCCACTGTCGCCATGGGGATGAGGCTGCCAAGTGGCAAATATTTCTTTTTCTTCCAAGGGAAGTTGGAAATCTGACGCTTATGTGAGATCCAAATGTTCGCATGTTGACAACCAACTCAAAAATTTAAAAGCTCTTTGCGAATACAATGTGGAGACCTTACTTGAATTTTGATTCAAATAAACCACCTGTAAAAGGACATTTTTTTTGAGGCAATTAGGAAAATTTAAATACGCACCAGGTACCGGATGCTAATGAGAAATTATCCTTCATTTTGTTGGGGTGATAATAATGTTTGCGTGGTTATGTGGGGTTTTTTTTTTTAAGTGCTTATTTGCCAGAGAGATGTGTTGATGTACTTAGGGGGGAAATAATGAGAGGCCTGGGTTTGCTTTAAAATACTCCAGAAAAACATGTGTGGGGGAACAGGTGACACGGGATCGGCGCAGTGGGGGTGGCGGCGGAAGCGGAGCGATGGGCTCACTCAGGCTCACGGTACTGGGTCCGCTTTCAGATGCGTTTGAACCGTATTAAAGGAGAAACGCTCTGTGTGGGCTAAGCCAAACCTGCTGGTGGGCTGGCGGTGGCTTAGACCACCATTTCCCAACCTCTAGTCGGGGACTCTCTCTCACCCAGAAGCCACAGAATAAGGGCCAGGGTGTCAAGATACCCTAGAGACCACAAAGGCAGGGGCTGGCAAACGATAGCCTTGGGGCCAAATCTGGCTTGCCCCCTTGTTGCTGTTGTTGTTTTTGTCAATAAAGTTTTATTGAAACACAGCCATGTCCATTTGTTTTCATATTGTCTGTGGCCGCTTCGGTGCTGTGCTATATAGCAAAGCTGAATAAATGCGATGAAAACCATGTATCTCGGGGAGCCTAGAATATTCGTTACACTATCCTTTACAGGGGAAGTCTGCTGAGCCCTGATCCAGGTCAACAGCCATCCGGCTTTTGTGCTGAGGACCGTGTGTCATAACTTCTGGACCCAGGGCTGACTTGAGGTTAGAGGGGAGGTGGGTTCTGCTGATGGGGGAGGCAGGGGAAGGGGGGCAGGAGGAGGCCTGGGAAAACAGTCCTCAGAGATGGGATGAGGGCAGTCAGGCAGCATGAGAACTTAGAGAGCCAGCTGGCATCCCAGGGCAAACCAAGGGCCACTCTGACCAGGAGGCAGGGTGGGGCGGGCTGAGAACTTGGGCTCTGGAGCCGGGCGGGTCTCGTGTCCATTCCTGGTCCCGTCACTTCGGTGCCGTGCCCAAGACTGTCTTCGTTTCTTCTTTTGAAAACTGGGAACGAGGTGTGGCCGATTAGAGGCACTGATCTAAGACACGTTGCAGATAGTAGGTGTTTAATAGATGATGGATATTATTGTTGTTATATCTCCAAGATGCGTTTATTGAGCTTTTGGGCCATGAAGAGTCAATGTTACCAAATTGTTTTGTTAACCTCAGATCTATTCTCTTAATAAAAGGAAACGAATGCAGATGATGGAGAATTCATACATTTGTTGGAGGTAAAAACAAGATGTTTATTGATCCTTTAAGAGAAACCAAAGGATAAAATTGCATCTTTGCACATATAAAATGATGTGCCTCTCCCTGTGAAACTCTAGATGTTAACAATAAATGCTGACTGTAAATCAGGTTTTGCATGCAAGCGTAAGTAGGAAATTACATCCTTTCTCTAGCCAGGCTTAGAAGGTATAGACCAGGGGTGGGCAAACTTATTGACTCGAGGGCCACAATTGGTTCTTAAACTGGACCAGAAGGCCGGAACAAAAGCAACCTGACCATGCTGGCACTCTCATCTTGGGCTGCTGGTGAAGGAGCGGAGGGGAGAGCAAGAGAACCCTCCGCTCTTTCAGCTACGCGGGCCGGATAGAACAGCCGAACAGGCCGGATCCGGCCCGAGGGCCGTAGTTTGCCCACGACTGGTATAGACAGATTCTGGAAAGCTTCAAGAAATATGATAGGGAGGCCATGGTTTGGCCTGGTCGCTCTATCAGGAACCTACCACTGAGGTTGTCTTGGAGATCAATGAGACACTTGTGCAAAGGTTTGAGCATGTGCTAGATGATCCACAAAAATATCTTCATTCCACCAATCCATCCATCCATCCTTCCGCTGTCCCCTGTTAGTCTGTCTTCTGTTCCTCCCAACCTCAGGTGCCCTGCATCTGGCCTCTGTGGCTAAGGGTTTGCTTTGCTGATTCGGTACTCTGCGTTTTTTTTTTTTTTTTAAAGATCGTGTTTTTCAAACCTCACAGATTCTTCTTCGGCGGGGCTGAGAAACAGGCTCCCACGGGCTGCAGGATCTTGGTCACGTTCAATATCAAGGATGTAGTATTGAGCAGGGTCTCAGAGCTTTGGCACTATTGGCATGCTGAGCCAGATAACTCTTTGTTAGGGGCTGTCCTGTGCATCGTAGGATGCTCGGCAGCATCCCTGACAGTTACTCACTAGCTGTGAGAATCTCCCAGGTGTGGCAAGCAGACGTCTCTAGACATTACTAAATGTTCTTTTTAGTAATGGGGGTGAGCGGAGTCATCCCTCATTAAGAACCATTGATGTAGAGAATAGTTTATCCACAGGCTAGTGCGGGGTTCACATCAGTAGTCTGCCCATTGCTAGAGGCAGTCAGGCATCTAGTACCAAGGTTTTGATGATGATGGTGGTGGTGGTGGTGGTGGTGATGGTGGTGATGGTGGTGGTGATGGTGGTGGAGGTGGTGGTGGTGGTGGTGGTGATGGTGGTGATGGTGGTGGTGATGGTGGTGGAGGTGGTGGTGGTGGTGATGGTGATCGTAGTGGTGATGGTGGTGGTGGTGGTGTTGGCGGTGGTGGTGGTGGTGATGGTGGTGGTGGTGGTGGTGATGGTGATGGTAGTGGTAGTGGTGGTGGTGGTGATAGTGGTGGTGGTGGTGATGGTGGTGGTGGTGATGGTGATGGTAGTGGTGATGGTGGTGGTGGTGGTGGTAGTGGTGGTGGTGGTGGTGGTGGTGATAGTGGTGGTGGTGGTGATGGTGGTGGTGGTGGTGATGGTGGTGGTGGTGGTGATGGTGGTGGTGGTAATGGTGATGAGAGTGACAAAGATGTAGCTCCCACAGACCTATGCCAGAGCATGGTCATATCTTTCCCACCGCCTTAAGGCCCCCAAAGTCCTGCTGACCTTCCTCTTGCTTCTACTCTCCTGGCATTCCTACCCAGGATGCTGCGACCGATGCAATCCACACAGAGGGCGGGTGTGACTCCTTTTGCTCTGCAGACAAGAAAACTGCAGCTCTTCGGGTGAAGGGAAAGGTCCAGGGTTGCAGGACATCCTGGAGCCAGGGCTGGGGTGCTAGCTAACATGTCTCAGCCGCCCCTGGGAGGAGCTAGACCTCATCATCCTCCCCTGGAGCCTGAGGTTGTCACCCCTCCTCTTCCCCCCTCGTCCCCTCGGCCACGGGCCACTGGAATAGCAGCGGCAGGCGTTTGTGTCATCCTGCTCTCTCCTTGCGACAGCACCTAGGCGAGGAAACTGAGGCACGGCGGGAGTTAAATACCTTCCCCACGCTCACAGAGACACCGTAAGCGGGAGGGTTGGGATTCAAACCCCAGCAGCCTGGCTCAGATCCCACGTGCTCTACGGCCTGTGGAAACCTGGAAATAGAAACTGTAGTCTCTGGCTCCCGGGCTGTCATGTTGTCAGCCCCGAGCCCGAGGAGACGCTTACCAGTTGCCGCAGACACGCAGGGTGGGACGCCTGTGCCGCACCGCAGCCCCCGCCACTCCTGTTCCGCAGGACACAGCCCCTCCGCGCAGCCTTCAAAGCTGACGCAGGTGCCGTGACGGAGTGACAGACGCCAGAGCTCGTTAGCCTCCTAACGAATGTCCCAGCCTCCTCTGGAGGGAGCCAGGCTGCCCAAGGATGATTGGGCGGGGGGGGACAGAGAGAGGCAGCGAGCCTTCCTCAGAAGCCTCCAGTCGTTGTCAGGGAGTGGAGAGAAGACACCTGTGCAGGCAGAGAGCGCAGGGATGCCAGCTGGCTGCGGGGTTTCCACGAAGGGGAAGGAACAAAAGCAAGGAGCGTGCGGTTTTGCGTTGGCGCCTGAATCTCAGCTCGGCCACTAGCTAGCCATGTGACCTTGGGCAGGTGACCTGACCTCTTTGAGTCTTTGGGTTCTTTGTTAAATGAGGGTGCGAACACAGGGGGGCTAGAGAAAACCCAGGGGAGGGGCTCGGCGGGTCCCGGGCGGCGTTCAGTAAGAGGAAGGTGTCATTGTAAGAAGACTGAGACTGTGTCCTGGGAGCCGGGCACCGGGAGGGCCGTGGAGCATCATGAGAAGGCTGAACAAGCATGTAGGAGAGCGCTGTTGTGTTTGTTTACTCAACACTCCTCTCTTGAGGAGCCAGCCCCCCCCCCCGCTCTTTCCTTTGGAGAATGCCCCCTCTCACACACACTCTGTGTGGTATTGTTGGGACTGCCAACCACAGGGTGGTGACCCTGTCTGAGCCTCAGGGTCGGCCTATGTCTGCCGACAGAGAATGGCCAAGAAGTAGGCCTATTGCCCAAGGTAGGCCTAGTCGAGTCTGCCTCCTGGGGTTTTATATACAGACAGGAGGGGAGTATACTCCCTCCCTGCCCTCTGAGATGAATGAGCTGGATTTATTTAGGCCCAGAAATATCTGAGGCTTGGCACCTGCCCCCACTTCTCCGTCTCTCCTCCCCGGCCCACAGAGAAGCCCGTCTCCAGCCGGAGAAGACAGAAGCATACATATTCATACCAGAGAGAGAGAGAGAGAGAGAGAATGCTGACCTGGTGATCTCATGTAAGATGCACCTCTCTTCCCATTAAATGAGTCAATAAAGTCCCCTTTTAGCTGAAGCTGTCTGGAATTCGGTCTTTATAACTTTCAGCCATAAGAAACCCGATTACTACAAAGGAGGCGTTCTGAGAGACTTGGGGTGAGCTGTAGTGGGCATCGAGCTAGCGGTACCGGGGTCCGAAGTCGGGAAAGGCTGCCTTGAGATGAATCTCCCCTCCCATTGTTCGCTTACTTGTCCCGCTTTCTTGCATCTTGCGTGTCCTTTTATCTTAGAGCATTTTAGCGCCTCCTGTTGTGTCTGAAGGCGCCTTAGGTAGGCAGGGCTGCAAGTCTATATTTAGGCAGACCTTGTTCAATGGGCCTTGCCTGTAGGTACTGAATGGTAGGCAGGACACGTGTGGTCCAAGACGCAAACCCAGGAAACCAGCAGATTCTTGATTTGGATGCAGCCTTCCAAGTGCTCCCGGGCAGGTCAGACCTACACTGTGCCAGGAACACGGATAATAGTCACCGTTAAGCCAAGAGCTGGTCCTCCCAATCACGCCAGGAAAAGGAGAAAGTGGGGTGCTGTGTGGGGCTCCTAGAATGTCCCCAGGGTGCATGGGTGGATTGGGTTGAAGAAACCATCACTATATACACTGAGTGGCCAGATTATTATGATCTCTGAATGCATAATAAACTGGCCACTCTCTCTCTCTCTCTCTCTCTCTCTCTCTCTCTCTCTATATATATATATATATATATATATATAGATAGATATAGATATAGATATAGATATAGATATAGATATAGATATAGATATAGATACACACACACACACACACACACACACACACACTCATTAGAGGCCGGGTGCATGAATTCATGCATGGGTGGACTCCAGCCAGCCTGGCCAGGGGGAGGGGAGGGGACACGGGCTGTTGGCTGGCCTGCCTTGCTGGTCGAACTCCTGATTGAGGGGACAATTTGCATACTAGCCTTTTATTATATAGGATATACACCAAGTGGCCAGATTATTATGCCTTCAGAGATCATAATAATCCGGCCACTCTGTAAATGTGAAATAAATTGGAGAGCGATACTGAGCCTTTGATTCATAAAACATGGAATGAATTAGAGAGGGAAACTGTGTAAGATTTAGGCTACGTGTTAGGAAAAGCTGGAGGTGGTCAGGACACTGATACGGCAATGAGGAAAGGGGAACAGGGAGCTGCTCTGGTTTTCCCACCCAGTACTTGCCAGAAACCACCCTGAATACTTCATAAGCCTGGTCTCAGCTCAGCCTTCTAGGGACAACCCCAAGCCTCCTCCTTGCTGGTGGGATTGTAAAAGCAGTGCACCTGCTTTGAAAACAGCCTGGCAGCCCCTCAAACGGTTAAACAGAGTGTTACCACGTGACCCAGCAATTCCGCTCCTCTGTTTAGACTCAAGAGAATGAAAACATATGTCCACATACATACTTATATATGAATGTTCATACTGCATTATTCATGATAGCCAAAATGTGGAAACAACCCAATGTGAAGGGATAGATAAAATGTAGTAAATGCATACAATGGAATATTATTAAGAACAAAACAAAACAAAACAAAACAATGAAATACTAATATATGCTTCAACATGAGTGAACCTTGAAAACACTATGTTACATGAAAGAAGCCAGTCACAGAAGACCATATATTGTATGATTGCACTTACAGTTTTATGAAATGTCCAAAAGAGGCAAATCTATACAGACAGAAAATAGATTAGTGGTTGCCTAAGGCTAGGCATGGGGATACAGAGTTGATGGCTAAGTGATATGAGTTTGTTTTGTTGTTGTTGTTTTTTTGGAGGGGGTAATAAAGACACTCTAAAATTAATGGTTGTGATGGGCGTACAACTCTGTGGCTACACTAAAAGCTATCGAATCGTGTACTTTAAATGGGAAAATTGTACAATAGGTAGAATATATCTCCATGAAGCTGTTTAAAACGTGGAAACTTTCCTTAGGGAAGTCGGGAATGGGAAGCAGCAATGGGGCCAGGGCTGCTATTTCCCATATAAGCCTTGTGTAAAGATTTAATGCGTAAGCTCTGAGCCTGTACAACAGAATGAGACAAAAATTGAATTAAAATCACATCCTGCTCCTAAAATAGGGAGTAGCCCCGTACGCTATTTTAGCACACGGGCTGCTGAAGTGAGAAAAGCTTGTCATGTGTCATTGTTCCTGTTTCACAGAGAAAGCAGCCGAGATCCGGAGGGGGATCACTCCTTCGCTCGTGGTCCCATCGCTAATAGGCGGAGGAGCCAGAATTAGAGCTCGGGTCAGTTTGATTCCCGCTGCTGGAGCCACTGCTGGGGCCGGCGGAGGACCATCCACACGCGTGCCGCTCTCGAAAACCATCCTCTCTGGGGCTTCGGCCTGGGCCACGCCCGGGTGAGGTGGACCTCCCCCCCACACCCACGCACCAGCCCGCGTGATGGGAGGAACGCCCCCTGCCTGGATGAAAGGCTCCAGACTTCAAAGGTTAGAGCAGGCAGAGGGGGCAATGGGAAATAGGCCCGACTGGGGCCCCAGGTCCACCTCGTGGCAAAGGTTTTCTGATTTCTGCTGCCGCCACTTGCTGGCTTCAGGGAGACACTGAGACTGCAGTGGCGCTGGGGCCCCCACCCTGGACACAAGCCCTTCCCTTGACGCCCCAGGGCCCAGCCACGGAGAGAGCAGATGACCTTCCGCAAAGGCTCCAGAGGGCCTTGGCTCCACAGCAGGGGTGGGGAACGCCCGGCCCGTGGGCCATAGAAGGCCCAAGAAATCACGTGGCCTGGCCCTGCCAAGGCATGAGGGGTGAGTTCGTGAAATGTTTGAGCCGAAACCGGGTTAGCTCAGTGGATAGGGCGTCGGCCTGCGGATTCAAGGGTCCCGGGTTCGATTCTGGTCAAGGGCATGTACCTTGGTTGCAGGCACATCCCCAATGGGGGGTGTACAGGAAGCAGCTGATCGATGTTTCTCTCTCATCGATGTTTCTAACTCTCTTATCTCTCTCCTTTCCTCTCTGTAAAAAAATAAAATAAAATAAAATAAAAAATCAATAAAATCTTTTTTTTAAAAAGAAAGAAAGAAAGGTTTGACCAAATGGAGCAGGCTGGTTTTTAAGTGGGTAATTCTGTGTGGCCTGCAAGTGATGTTATAAATATCCAAATGGCCCTTGGCAGAAAGGAGGTTCCCCACCCCTGACAGGTGGCCAGCAGGGCAGAAGCAGAGGTAGCTTGAACTTGAACAGGGCATGCCACTGTCCCGAGCCCCCATGCCTCCGTTGTACAAGGGGCGATGGAGCGCTCAGGTTATAGTGACAAAGAGCTCGGGGACGCGTCTGTGTGGTTGTGGGCACCTGATGTCCTTACCTCCCTTTGCCCGCAGAGCTGGGGCGTGGGGGGGGGGGTGAGAGATGGAGGCCAGGGCATCTCCACATTTTGGTCCCTAAGCTCATCCTCTGCACGAGTCTATCCTTTCCTGGAAGTGGTTTGGGTGCCATCTTGCCTGGATCGAGTGGGAGCCCTTAGGACCGCGCTCCTGCCTCCAAGTACTTGCAGCTGTCGCTTGAAGGCGGCTGCCGTGCACGGCCTGCCTGGTTCCCACCCTCGGGTGCGGGGCGGGCTTGCTCACCAGCCCGGCGGCCCTCCTGGCCAGCATTGTGCCTACCTTGCAGAAGGGACTCAAGAAATAGATTCAAGGACGGGAAGTAGAATGTCAGAGCTGAGAGGAACCTCAGAGGCCACCCAATCCATTAATTCTCAGTGTATTTTTAACCTCAAAACCCTATCCTCAAAGGGAAAGTGTATGCCGAGTTCCAGTCTCTCTATAGATAACAGCTGAGCTGTTCTGATCACGGTGGGGCTGGGGCTGGGCCCCTCCTTCCTTCAGACTCGTCTCTGTGGAACCCTTACATCTGCGGGGAGCAGAGTTTGAAAGCCAACTGATCACGTTGCAAACGGCCCATTTCACAGATGGGAAAACTGAGGCTCAGGTAGCAGGAGTGGGCTGTGACTTGCTGAGCGTTGCGGGGGGGGGGGGGGCACCGCGCTGGGTTTGCAACAGGATCCTAGCTCTCGCCCGCCCTCTGCTGCACGAACCCCCCAGCACCCCGAGGCTTTGTGTGTGGTTTGGGAGCCGCCGGGGGCCCCAAATGCCTTTTCCCTCCGGCGGTGCTGGCCTCCCCGGACTCCCAGAGAACAGCATCGCTATCGTGATCACGTTGGTCGTTAGCGGGGTGGAGAGACACCGGGGTGGGGGAGAGAGGCAGGGGTTTGGGAACCTGCCAGAAGAAGTCGGGCTTTATTACCATCACAAGCCGACACAGCTCCCGCCTCTTCAAAGGGCTGCTTCCTCCCGGGTGGAAGGACCCGTTCCTCTTCCCTTCTCTTTAATCCCTTCCTCCGTCCCTGCCTGCCTTCTCCCTCCCTCCCTTTATTAGGCCACTCACCAGTGCCAAGCACGACGGGCCTCTGGTTATTTCCGTTATTTCTTGATCTACAACGCAGCCCCCGGGTCCCAGTCCCTGGGCACAGAGCCTCCGCTGATGAAAGGTACGGGCCCAGCCTTCCAGGAGACCTGGGCCTAGACACAGGCGAGACTGGTACCCTGTCGGTTCTGCTGCACCGTGCTGGGACCCCAAAACCAAGGCAGCGGGGGGGGGGGGTGTGATTATGTGTGATCAGTATGGCAACTACATTTTCCCAGCCCCAAGTCAGGGCACTTGGTCTGGCAAGAGCAAATGTGCCCAAGGAGACAGCAGATGCGGCATATCGGAAACTGCGATGGTCACCAAAAACCTTGGTGGTTCGGGTGCCTGTTAGACATGCAGAATCTCGGGCCCCACCCCGCACTTTCGTTGTGGTGTGGATCGCCACGTGCCTGACCTCAGAGCTGTCACGTGGGGAGTGCATTTCCAGGGGCATGCTCAGATATCTTTAATATATATATATATATATATATATATATATATATATATTATTGATATTTTACAGAGAGGAAGGGAGAGAGATAGAGAGCTAGAAATGTCGATGAGGGAGAAACATCGACCAGCTGCCTCTTGCACACCCCCTACCGGGGATGTGCCCTCAATCAATGTACATGCCCTTGACCAGAATTGAACCCGGGACCCTTCAGTCCGCAGACTGACGCTCTACCACTGAGCCAAACCGGTTTCGGCTTGGAGAGGGTTTTAATGCCAGAACTTCAGGGATGGAGAAAGAAAACAACTTGGGGGCGACTAAGAGGAATGATCATCAAGCGTTGTTTATCAAGCGTTTACTGAGCAAACAGTCACTTAACATTCAGGACCTCATTTTATCCTCACATGAACCCTGCCTCAGAGCTGTGGTCATCATCCCCATGTCAGGGGTGAGAACACTCAGGCTGGGGTGATGGAGCCATGTGCTGCGACCACACCGGGAGCCGGGGGCTCTGACACCGACGCTGGCTCCCCTCGGTTCTGCGACCCTGGCCCAACCGCTCTGGTCTCCAGGCCAGGCTGCTCCCCGCTTCAAACCAGAGCGTACCGCGCCCGGCGCCTCCTTCGAAGCCGGCGAGGGCACCTGCACCAGCCCACGGGGGCCTCTGGAGCCGAGATGCCCCCTCTCGGGCGCAATGGGATCCTTTAACCGGCAAACATGGAAGCAATGTCAAGACGGCAATCAACTGCCTCTCGGTCGAGCGGGGCCTTTCTGTCGTGTTCAAACGAAACTAATTAAAGGAATTTTTCTTTAAAGTGTATCTGACCCAGGCATTTCCACATCGGCCTGGGAAGCCAATCCAGTTTGAAAACTTGGTGTGAAGTTTGAATTATTCACGCGCACATGAAAAACGGTACTGCCTGCTCGCCTGGGCACATTGTGGGCATGGGGGAGGATTAAATGCCTCTCCTGAGGGGCTGGCCCGGGTGGGGGCGGGGCGGGGAGAAGCCACGGAGGCTGTACATGTGCGTGAGTGTGTGTGTGCATGTGCGTGAGTGTGTGTGTATGCTTGTAAAATACACATCGGGACGCCTGGCCTTTTATCGGAACCCGGGCGCTCGGAAGACGGAGACAGGTTTCTAAAGAGAATTTTCCACAGCTGATGCATAAAACATGATCCCCACAGTTTTTCCTCTTTAAACAGCTTTGTTAAATAGTCAGCTGAATGGCGCCTCCCTCGCCACCTGAAGCCATTAGGGAATCATATTTGTATAGGGAATTTCACCTGATCATCTCAAACAGCTTGGGAAGCATCATCTTGTTCAGCCTAGTGGCACGCTGGCGGCGGGAGCTGGGGGACCACTCCCGCTGCCTCCGCCTCCCTGGGTGCCGTGGCAGTGGCTCCATGCAAAGCGGATCTGGCAGAACCAGGGTCCCAGCCAGGGGAGCTGGCACAGGCCCGCGCCGACGCCCGCCGGCCAGGTTGCTGGGATCCAAGAGCATGGGCGTGAGGATGGGGCTGCTGCAGCCCCCGCCACCGTCACTCACGCTCACCACTCAAATATACACCGCGCTGATGTGGACACTCCAACAGGAAGAGAAGCCCATGTATAACAATACAGGTGTGATATGCTAATTAGGCCGGATGTCCTTCCAAAAGACCTTCCGGACGAACCAGGGGCTGCCTGGGTCTCAGGCGCCAGAGGGAAGCCGGTGCTGGCAGCTGGGGGAAGGAAGGCCTGCTCTTGCACGAATTTTGTGCATCCGGCCTGTAGGGTCTGAATAATGATGGTGATAATCTGAGCAGCACCCTAGCTGGTGTGGCTCAGTGGATAGAGCGTCAGCCTGCAGATTAAGGGCTCTGGGTTCAGTTCCAGTCAAGGGCACATGCCCAGGTTGCAGGCTCGATCCCCAGTGGGAGGCATGCAGAAGGCAGCCGATCAATGATTCTTTCTCATCATGGATGTTTCAATCTTTCTCTCTCTCCCTCTTGCTTCCTCTCTGAAATCAATAAAAATATATTAGAAAATGAGATGAAAATAGGAACATTTAAATAATAATAATAATAATCTGAGTAGCTAGTATATATTGCTTAATGTGCGACAAGCACCATGTGGAACTCATGGCACGGGTAACCCAGCCAATCCTTCCAGCCTTCCGGGGCCCCTGGAGTTACCCCGTGGCATTGCTGAGCTCTAGGGGGGTAAAATGACTGGTGCCAGTTCTACTTAGGAGGACGGGCTCAAACCCACATTTGTCTGGTTCTGTCCACACTCCTATTCATCACTATAGACCAGTGGTCGGCAAACTCATTAGTCAACAGAGCCAGATATCAACAGTACATCGATTGAAATTTCTTTGGAGAGCCGAAAACCGACTTCTGAGCATGGGCCACAAAGTTTCAGTCACACTGTACATGCGCACCCGCACGTGGTATTTTGTGAAGAGCCATACTCAAGGAGCCAAAGAGCCGCATATGACTTGTGAGCTGCAGTTTGCTGACCACTGCTATAGGCCATGGGACACTACCTACAGAGGAAGCTTTATTGAGGGAGAAGGTGGAGAATGGGATGTTTCACTTGTGCAGATACATATACAGGTGTCCCCGAAAAACGTATACACACTTAAGACTGATTATACAGCCAGTGTTTATTCACATACAGTTCATCTTCAAAATTTAAAAGAATCTACAGGAATGAAAACTTTTTTGGGGGTCAATGCCTGTTTTTAAACGGATGACCGTTCTGGCCCGGGCACTGCTGATAACGCAAAGCAATGGAATCACATTCTCAAGAATGTCTTCATTGTGCATCCTCGATTCATCAACAGGTGCCATTTTTGTGCCATAAAAAAAAAAAGTCTTGTGATACTTTAGGATAAATTTTCTTTGTTCAAAGCTTAGTCTGGCTTCACCCATCACTTCAGTTTGGTTAACCTGAAAAGGAGTGAAAATTAAATATGTTATCACCTGTTCAAGTGTATAAGCATTTTGGAGGGCACCCTATATGTAGTTGACATGTGCATTCCATAAGTGCCTCCAGTCTCGCCCCCTTTCTTTCAGTCCTCAACACTGAAACAGAAGTCATATATATTATTTGGAGAAAGAGAGAGAGAGAGAGAGAGAGAGAGAGAGAGAGAGAGAGAGAGAGAACATGCAAATTAGGCCAGGACTCCATTACGGGTCACAACCAGACAGGAGGAGGTTGAGTGCGAAGGTGAGGCCAGGAAGGGACACGGAGGCAGAGGCAGGGGGGCCGGGGGGCGCTATGAGTCAGACATGGGTCCCAGCCCTCCTCGGGGCGCCTCCTTGCACAACTTCAATCGCGCGCTGGGCCTCTAGTGTTCCTACAATAATCTGTATATGGTTGTGGGAAGCATTCAGCGTGGTGGCTGGCGTGCAGCGGATGATCAATGATGCTATTTCTCTTTTCCATTCACAGTCCACGGACACAACCCTGATTTCACGGATTAACACATTTATTCAGCTCGGGCTCAAAGAAGACTCCCAAGCACACGGACTGGGCGGGGCTATGGCTGTCGCCGGTTTAAACACGGCAGGCCATGTCAGCACACGCCATCGACAGCCGAGGCAGGGTGTAGAGGAAGGAAGCCGAGGGGCCTCGTAGGTGGTGTGGAACAGAGCGGTGGGCGGGTGGGCAGCCGCGTGGCCAAAGTGAGGACTAACCTGACGTTCTGCTGTGGGAATGCTGGGGGGCTGACAAGCCACACAAGAAAAACCACTCGGGGCCCCAGGGCTGCCACGTTCTGTTGCACAGGCCGTGCACCGGACACCTCCAGAGGGCGCTGTTGTCACCAGCCATCCTGGGAATGGCTGTTCTGAGCCGTGGGCTGTGCAGGCAGTATGACCACAGGCAAGGGCCTGGCAAGCACCACTTCCTGGACTCTAATTTAAAGAACAGAAGCATGGCCAGGCCAGTGTGGCTCAACCCATGAGCTAAGAGATCACTGGTTCGACTCCTGGTCAGGGCACATGCCCAGGTTGTGGGCTCGATCCCCAGCAGTGGCACACATGAGGCAGCCAGTTGATGATGTTTCTATCTCTCTATCCTTCTCCCTTCCTCTCTCTCTATAAAGCAATAAAAACATTTTTTTAAAAAGAACAAAGGCTTATATTGTGGGGAAGTGGAGAAAACACAAGACTGGTTTAGGTTGAGGAGACCAAAGAGAAATGTTTAAGCCGGGCCTTGTCCGCTTTTTGAAATTTCAAAACAAGGGAAGTAGGGAGAGGGAAAGTCCCGGTGGCTCCCTCTTGTTCGTCCTTTAAGACTAAGCTCCCTGCCGAAACCGGTTTGGCTCCGTGGATAGAGCGCCAGCCTGCAGACTGAAAGGTCCCGGGTTCGATTCCGGTCAAGGGCATGTACCTTAGTTGCGGGCACATCTCCAGTGGGGGGTGTGCAGGAGGCAACTGATCGATGATTCTCTCTCATGGATGTTTCTAACTCTCTATCCCTCTCTCTTCCTCTCTGTAAAAAATCAATAAAAATATATTAAAAAAAAAAAAAAAAAAAAAAAAAAAAACCACAGCACCGGTTTACCGTGCCCTGACCCCCACCACACCTTTCTGAACCGGTCCAAACCCGTTGACTCCCATGGCGTCCCTGCTACACTGCGCACTCCTCAAGAGCGGGAACTATGTCTTTCGCGCTGGCAGGCTGGGCCCCGCACAGCTGTTGGCGCATAGTAGGTCCTGGCGCCTGGTAGGTGTTGGGTGAACCAAGTAGCAAATGCCTGCATGCATGAATGAATGAAGCCGGTGTGAGAGGCCTGATGACAGAGGCTGGCTGGCCGTTGGACAGCGCGGAGATGCCAGCGTCCCCAGCAGGGCAGTCCTGCAGGGTGCCCGCGGGCAGATCGTGGGGAGGGTGGAGAGGACACTCGGCGACAGGCTGGTGGCGGAGGGAGGGCTTGTGACAAGGTCCCGCCCTGAGCCTCCCGCCTCCCTGGAAGGCTGCAGGCTTTTTAACAGCGTTTGTTTCCCCGAGAGTCAGGATTCAGGATGTGCCTTCTCCGCAGGGCAGAGAGGCGGAGGCTGCGAGACAAAGAGCTTTTATCAGATTGAAAAATTAACTGTGAGGCAAAGGCAGCGCCGCCAGGCATTGGTGGGCGGGGAGAGGCCAGCGACCCCGGGAGGCCAGAGACGGATGGGCAGACGGAGCTGGCAGCCAGCCCTCCGGCCTCAGGCAGGGCTTCCCGGCTCTCCGGGCCTGCTCCGCGGCCTTTCCCAGGCCAGAGCGGCTCTCCCCCCCCCCCTCCTCCGGGAGGTCAGACCCGCGGGGTGGGCAGGATCTTACTAGTCCGTAGGTGTAGGTGCCTGGAGAGGCCGTGCAGACGGTGGGCGGAGCAGGTGCTGGAGGCTGACACACCTTTGTTGGATTTGCAACTCGAGCTGTGTGACCAGAGGCGAGTCGCTTGCCCTCTCTGAGTGCCTGCCACAATGGGATAACGAGTCCTTTTCACAGAGGCATGTGGATGCGCTGTGCGGATTTGACCTTCCATCATGTAGGAGGCTCCCAGCGAGGTACAGCTGTTACAAATGGTGAATGGCCTCTCATCTTCTCTCAGCCTAGCTCAGCGGCCCTGTCTGCTGCCTGCCATGCCCTCTGCACTCCCCGACCCCACCAGCTGCCTCCCACTCCAGCCCCCTCAGCCTTCCGGAGCCCTGAGGGGGATCCCTGCCGAGGTCTGAACACCCCAGGTTCTCCCTTCTGGCCCCAACCATTTCCTCGGGAGCCAGAGTAACGGATAGAGGCCGAGAGCACGAGCTCTCGACTCAGATGGACTCTGACTTCCCGGTGCCTCGGTTTCCCCATCTGGACACGGGCAGGGTGGCATGGAGGCCTTGGACCCGCGCTCTAAGTCTGCAGAGGCAGAGAGCCACGTGGGTGCCGGCACACTGTGAGCACCCACGGAGTGCCCTCCTGTCTCTGACACTCGGGGACTGGGTGCCCCGGGGTCTACAAGAGGGGGCAGGGCCGGGTCTGCCTCCCCCTGATCCCACTGGGATGTCCTCAAGGGGACAGGGGCCAGTCAGAGACGCCCACTTTGCCAATCACCTCCTTGTCTTAGCTTCCCCCCCACTTCCACACGCCCCAAAGGCCTGTCCCCGGGAAGGGCCTGATTTCCGGCTCAGAGGCCCCGTGGAGGCATCAGGAGGAGCCCCAGTTCCTCCCTGAACCCTCTGCCTTAGCAGCCGCCTTCCCCTCCTGTCTCTGAAAACCCACTGCTGGCTGTCCCTCCTCCTGGGCCGGCATTATCTCTCTCATCTGTTAGCCCTCCCCCCGGAAGGCTGGGTGCTTCTGTGCATCCTCTTCCGGCAGCACCGCCGGCTCCTTTCTGAGCATAATCCTCTGTTAATCCAGCCCTCCTCTCCCCGGCCCGGCTTCATCTCGGCCTCCTCGCTGGACCCTCTGGGGAGGAAAGGGGGCAGGAGGAGCATCTGCCCATTCCACAGGTGGGAAGACTGAGGCAAGAGGCACGTGGGCTCTGCTCCTCTGCCGGGCGCCCAGGGCCCTCCCCCAGGGACCCGCCAGCCCCCTGCCCTCCCCTGGGCCTGCCTCCGCCTTCCAGGCCTCCTCCCCTCCCCACAGCTCAGTCCCCCAGCCCGGGATCCTGAACTCTTCCATCCGGGCTCCGGCTGCCTCTCCCAGCTCCCACGCTGCCTTCAGGCAAACTTGGCAAAGTCCCCCTTCCTCTGCTTGCCCAGCCCCCACATGCCTGCATCCTTTCTTCTGGTGCCCTGCCATCATCGCTCCCACCACCAGACTTTAGTGGCCCCGGAATGGGGGGGTCTCCCACACATTGTCCAAGGGGCTGCTGAAATAAGGTAGCAGTCAAACAATGCAGAGGGAGAGCTTGGAGAGACTTGGCTTTGTTCATCGCGCCACGGGCTTGGGGAGGATGAATTCAGATTCTAAGCAAGGTTACAAGCAGAACTTCCTTTTCATTAAAGAGCCAGCCCTGTGTGCACTTGCTGGTTATCTCCATGTTGGCCTTGGAAACAATACAGTTCTATCCAATTAAAAAAAATGCACCTGGCATGGTATTGAGATTGTGGGCATATCTACTCTCTGGCCTACACGGTCAGACAGCTAAGTGTATCTTCATCATTCTTCAGACGGGCTACAGCAGACTAGAAAGCAACATTTTATCTGGGAAGAACAGCAGAAAATTCCAAACAGCTGTTTGTTACAAAACATGGGTTTTCCTTCTCAGAACCTTTAAAAAGAACCCTGAAACAGTGCACTCGCGTGGAGTCCGCCTGCGTGTGGTGCTCTCTCGGCCGTTCTGGCCAGATATTTCAATAAATCTTTGCCTGCTTTTTAAAAAAATAAATCATCAGCCTCCGACTGTCTTATTTTGAACCCAGGGTTCAACCCCACAACACTGCTTAGTATTCTAGGGGGAGGGGAGTAATTCTGGAAGCTTCTGGAATCTTAGGGCAGCGTGTCGGTGTGTACATGTGTCCGTAGGAATGTTTCCAAGAGGGTCCACAGCTCTGACCATCTCTAAGCATCTGTAATGGCAAACCGGGAGGAGCCGCTGCACCAGCCTGGGGGTGCGGGAGGCCCCGGGGCCCGGGGCCAGTGCGGATAGGGGCGCTGAGTGTTGTGGGGGGCCCCGTGGCCCCTGGGGAGGCGTTTCATCAGGCTACTCCGTCTCTCTGACTCCCGCTCCGCCCGTGGCCGGTCCTCACCCCCTGCTCCGAGCAGCTGCCACCTGCGGGCTCCCAGTGACCAGACGCTGGCACGCAGCCCGGCTTCTCCCTTTTGAAGTCCATCTTTCCTGAACCGTGTCTGGTCCTACGGAGCCCAGAGCTCCCCAGCGTGGGGTCCTGGACCTGCAGCCCACCAGGGACCTACTTCATCGGGACAGTGCCCTGTGTTTCCCCGGCTGCTCCGTCCCCTCCCTGTCCACGTGGCGGCATCCTGTCTACGTTTCAGGGCCCCCGGAGGGAGCTGTCCTTCTGGCTGCCTCGGCCTGCCTTCCCGCCGGTGGGGAGCACTCCGCAGACCTGGGAGGCAGATGGGTGTTCTGGTTCAGGGGCCCCACGGAGGCATCAGGAGCAGCCCCCATTCCTCCTAGGGAACCCAGCAGTGCTTGGGGCACAGGAGGGGCTGAGGAGACGCCCAGGTGTGCGTAGTTCCTCTAGATGAGGGAGATCTTCTTTAAAATATATATATATATATATATATATATATATATATATATATATATATATTTAATTGGTTTTTTACAGAGAGGGATAAAGTTAGAAACATCAATGAGAGAGAATCATCGACCAGCCGCCTCTTGCACACCCCCTACTGGGGATGTGCCCACAACCAAGGTACATGCCCTTGACCAGGATCGAACCCGGGACCTTTCAGTCCGCAGGCTGACACTCTCTCAATTCCTCTCTGTGTAAAATCAATTAAAAAATATATTTTTTAAAAATGTTTTAAAAAAAAGAAAGAAAGAAATCACATCTTCCTCGCGCCCGGCTCCCAATGCCCGGTGTTCGGTGGCCAGGCTGCCGTGGCTTCGGCTCTTCTCTCAGCGCGGCAGAATCGCCCCTTTCAGAGCTTCATTCCGCCTCCTCCTTTCTCAGCTCCTGTGGGTCAAATACTCGCCCGTAGTAAGGGGCCTCCTCCCTGGCCCCTTCACCTTGCTCTCCCTCCCAAAGCCCTGGCGGGGTCTGATTCGGGGTGACGGGGACCAGGGCGTGGCCCTCCCCGCTCAGAGCCTTCCTACACATGCTGTGGCTCCCGATTCGAGCAAGGTCCTCGCCCGTCTGCGTCCTACGTGGCCCCGTGGGCTCGATCCTCTGCCTCCTGATTAGACCTTGTTTCCCACCCCCCCCTCCCCGACTCCACCTCCCTTTCCGCCCGAACGCGAAACACTCCATCCTGTAGGGACTTGGCACTTGCTGTTCCCTCTGCCTGGAACGCTTGTCCTCCACGTCCTTACGTGGCTACGTCCTTATGTGGCTACCCCTCACCACGGAGAGCTCAAGCCCCGCCTCCTCCGACTCCCCTCAGCCCCCCGTGTAAATGGTGTCCTCGCCCGGAATGCTCTTTCTCCCGGCTCCCTCCCCATCTTTTTTCATAGACATTATGGCTCCAAGTGATCTAGCCCAGGGGTAGGGCAAACTCTTTGACTTGAGGGCCACCATGGGTTCTTAGACTGGACCGGAGGGCCTGAACAAAAGCACCCTGACCGTGCTGGCACTCTCATCTTGGGCTGCTGGTGAAGGAGCGGAGGGGAGAGCAAGAGAACCCTCCGCTCTTTCGGCTCCGCGGGCCGGATAGAACAGCCGAACGGGCCGGATCTGGCCCGCGGGCCGTAGTTTGCCCACGGCTGATCTAGCCTCTCTGTGTGTTTACCTGACCCTGCTGGTCTCCCGCACCGGCGTGCACGCTGGCTCAGGGCGGTGGCTTGTTTTGTCCAAGGCCGCACAGAGCATCCAGGACAAAGCCTGCCGCGTAAACGTCCGTTGTACGGGTGGGACCGTCGAGGTACAAGCAGCCTGACTGAGTCTGTGGCCCTGGGCCTCCATCCTGCTCGCCTCTCCCTGCTGGGCTCCCCTCCTTCCCTTCCCACCCACCCACCCACCCACCCACTCCCGTGGGGTGTGGGGAGCACTCCTTGTCCTCAGGTGCCCAGGGGGGGAGAATGCAGGCACGCAGCCACACCGCTGTTCCAAGCAGCCCGAGAGTCCCCGGTCCGGGGGGAGAACTAAGCTCCGGCTCCCGGGAGGTGAGAACAGGCAGTTGTCTTAGCCAGCGGAGCGGGAGGGAGGCGCCTCCTCGGGGGTTATTGATGGATCCGACGCAGAGCTGCAGATTATGCTGCGTGCTGCCTCCCGGCGGCTGGGCTGCCTGTGCAGAGAGACGGGGCCTGGGAGGGAAGATGCTCGCCAAGGAGTGGCTGGCTGGCGGGCAGGCAGGCGGGCAGGCTCGTGTGCTCCTGCCCCGGGATTTATGGTGCTGCCCTTGAGCGGGAGTCTCTGACGGAGATGCATGGGCCTGCTTATCTGCTGGGAGTGGGCCCTCCCCGTGAATCTGAGCAGCTCCTGGCGCAGCCGCCCCCGGGAGGCCCCGGGAGATCTACTGCCCTCTCGCCGCTCCGGCTCCCTGGCCAACAGCCGTTTAGCCCGGAGAGAAAGGGCTCGACCCGCGTGGTCCCCGTGCAGTAATAGCGCTCGCTCGGGGGCTAAGAAGGACGGTGCTGCCCAGACGGCTGTCCCCAAGCTCCTGGGAGGGCCGCTGGCCGCCTTGCGGGGTGGCCCCGAGTACCTGGACATGGCCCCTGCCGGCCCCCGACGGCAAACCCTGCGATGCACCAAGCACAGAACTCCAGGCCTCGGCGTGGGGGCCAAGCTGGGACTCCTGCGTTGGGGCCCCTTGTGGGCGCCAGGCGTATGTCACCTGCCACAGGAGCCCCATGCCCGTCCCTGGGGTGCCCTGGGCGGCCCGGGGGAGGGAGCAGTGTTAGCTCTTTCACAGACACGGACTGAGGTTCCGGAGGCGCTGCATTAGGCTCCCGACTTAACATTCCGCCCGCCCTGAGAGGCGGACGTGGTGAGTGAGCGTCCGAGGTTAGGCGCTTGGGCCTCCTTGAGGGACAGCGGGGAGAAAGGACAGGTGGCGATGGGTGCGCCCTCCTGGGCACAGAGACCCAGGCAAGCTTTGAGCCTGTGCCCGGTCGCCATCACGGGGAGGTAGTAGGTAGGTGGGTTCTGCTGTCCTCACTGGGTGAATGAAAACTGGGCTGGCCGAAACCGGTTTGACTCGGTGGATAGAGCGTCGGCCTGCGGACTGAAGGGTCCCAGGTTCGATTCCGGTCAAGGGCATGTACCTTGGTTGCGGGCACATCCCCAGTAGGGGGTGTGCAGGAGGCAGCTGATCGATGATTCTCTCTCATCGATGTTTCTAACTCTCTATCCTTCTCTCTTCCTCTCTGTGAAAAATCAATAAAATATTTTTTTTAAAGAAAAGAAAAAAGAAAACTGGGCTAGGGGAACGGTGGGGGGGGGTTGGTAATAACGGGGAGTGGTATTTGGGGGGTGAGAGAGAGCCGGAGTTTTTTCTCTTTCTGCATCTCAGGACTAGACTGAGAAGCTTCTTTGGGACCACACTGGACTCATCTTCTGGTTCAACATCAGGCATCCGCTGGTGGGGGCTGAGCACGATGGTCTTTATTTGAAAGATCAGAGACACCCCCCCCCCATCATTATTACCGCCTGCTGACACCTCCCTGCAGAGACCCGGCCTCCCGGCCTCCCACAGCCCGGGCGGGCAGGCACCTGGGGAATCCGCCTAACATGTCTGTCCCTAGCTGGGCCTGTCCCAGGGTCCCCTGCGCCTCCTGGCAGCCGGCCCTGGGAGACCTGGGGTAAAGAACAGGGCGCAGAAGCCCCGGGGAGCTGGAGCGAGTGAGAAAGAGGGAGAGCATGAGTGTGAGAGGGCTGCATCCAGCTCAGAGCAGAGATCCCCACCCTCCGGTTACGGGGCCTGTCCCTACAGGCAGCACAGGTAGATGGGGGAGGCGGGGAGGCCCCTGGGCAGGTGCCGCCCTCTGACACTGTCATCACCTTTTGGGTGAAGAACCAACCCTCCCCTTTACGCCAGCTCAGTAGGGAACCTCAGAGCCAGAGGCCCTTAAGGGACCACCCCCTGGGACAGGTGGGGACATGGACGCTCTGCAGGAGAGAGACCCGCCCGCCAGGTCGCAGGGCTAACCGTGGGCAGAGCGGAGGCTGGGGTCCGGACCTCAGGCGTGTTCTCTCCACGGCAGCGGAGGAAGCGAGGAGGCAGTGAAGAGCGTAGCGCCCGGGGCCCAGCAGGCCTCGGTGGGTGCACGTGTGGGCCCCACCCCGGGCTGACCGCTGTGTGACCTTGGGCACCTGCCTCAACATCTCTGCATCCGCATAGGACACCTGTGGAGGAGGGCGCTCTGAGGCCTGAGGGAGACAGGCACCTGCAGAGGGCTCAGCGATGCTTGCTGCCAGCATTGTCCTGGGGACTTCAGGCACCAGCAGAGCCCACAGGGAAAGAGGGGCGGAGCCCACATGGAAGGAGGGGCGGGGCCCACGGGAAGGAGGGGCGGAGCCCACAGGGAAGGAGGGGCGGAGTCTACAGGGAAGGAGGGCGGAGCCCACATGGAAGGAGGGGCGGAGTCTACAGGGAAGGAGGGCGGAGCCCACATGGAAGGAGGGGCGGAGTCTACAGGGAAGGAGGGGCGGGGCCCACAGGGAAGGAGGGGTGGAGTCTATAGGGAAGGAGGGGCGGAGTCTACAGGGAAGGAGGGGCGGGGCCCACGGGAAGGAGGGGCGGAGCAGGGGGTGGGCAGGGTGTAGAGGCAGAGGGTGGAAGGGGCAGGCAGTTTCTTTCCAGAGCGACTGTCCCCTTTAGGGCCTTGGACTTCTTGGTGGTACAACCTCCTAGGAGGGTCAGATACTTGACATAGACGATCTCATTTATCTTCCAACAACCCTAGGAGCAGGGGGAATTATCCCCATTTTGCAGGTGAAATGAAAAAACTAAGGTTCTGACAGGTTATCCAACTTGCCCTGTTATAGCCAGTGAGAGGTAGGACAGGATTCAAACCTTGTTTTCTAATATATATATATATATATATATATATTAGAGGCCCAGTGCATGAAATTCATGCATGGGTGGGGTCCCTAGGCCTGGCCAGCGATCAGGGCCGATCTATGGGGAGATCAGGGAGGCCCCCTCTAGCACCAGCCTTGGCCAGCCTGGAGCCACCCACTCACCAACCCTGCCCTCTGTTGCCACCAGTTGCCTCCCTCTATGGGGCAACTAGTGAGTGATCAGCGGCCCTCTCTGGCACCTGCTTTGGCCTGCCTGGGGCCTGTGGGCTGGAAGCAGCTCCTGCATTGAATGTCTGCCCCCTGGTGGTCAGTGCGCCTCATAGCAACTGTTCGTTCTGCCATCCAGTCCATTTGCATATTAGGCTTTTATTGTATAGGATATATTATTGATTTCAGAGAGGAAGGGAGCAGGAGAGAGAGCTAGAAACATCAATGATGAGAGAGAATCATTGATTAGCTATCTCCTGCATGTTCCCCTACCCCCCCAGAGGTCAAGCCCACACCCTGGGCATGTGCCCTGACTGGGAACCAAACTGTGACCTTCCTGGTTCATAGATCAATGCTCAACCACTGAGCCACACGGGCTGGGCAAACCCTGAGACCGGCCTCATTTTGGGGGACACCTGTGCTTACAGGGCACGCGTTGGGCAGCTGCTCCGGTTCAGAACTTTGAAGAGGCTGGCCAGTCTGGGGCCCCCATCCCTGGGGCTCCCTCCTGGACTAAGCTGTGTCCAGCTTTACCCCACCGAGGAGCCAGTGCCCTGGTTCTCTGGCCTCAGAGCGGCCCACCTGGTCCTGCTTCGTTTCCATGGAGACAGGTGGTGGGGTTGACTTGCCCCAACTTGGTGCTGAGCGGGGCTGCCCTCTGTTTATTTCCTCCTCTGCTCCCACCCGCGCCGTGGATGTTCTTGACTTAGGTTCGTGCTGTGGCTTTGACTGGGGAATAAAACAAAATAAAACAGGATGGCGTTTTATAGTAAATTACTTGAATATTTATGGCGCCGTGCTCCCTGTTTCCTGACAAAGTAACTCTATTTAGATTCCTGGAATTTCTCTCTTTGGGCGTTTGAGTTCTCCATCCCCCCCCCCCCCCCGCCACGCTCTCGCTCATCCCTTCACACCCTCCTCCTTTCCCGCCTCCGTCCTCACCCCTGACTGCAGCCTCGTGGGAGGAGGGAGGAGCCACTGGACCCCTCGGAGTTACTGAGAGGAAACGGGGTGCCGGGGGGGGGGGGAGGTGCCTGAGCCCAGGTCACAGCAGGGGCTGGTGGCCGGCACCCGGAGGCAGGACTAGATCCAGGACCCTCCCCCACGGGCCTGGCAGGATGTGCAGGCGGAAGGTGGGCTCCCCCCAAGTTTGGGGGCACGTTCTCAGAGTCAGCAGGGGCCCGGGGGCCAGCCCCCAGAGCCGCCACCAGCTCCCCTTCCCAGTGCCAAGGCAGAGCGTGGGTGCCTGCCCTCCCCCCGCCCCTCCGGCTGCCACTGTCTCATCATCTTCCTTCTCAAAGCTAACACCTAGCCCGGCCAGCGTGGCTCAGTGGTTGAGCATCGTCCTAGGAACCAGGAGGTCATGGTTCAATTCCCAGTCAGGGCACGGGCCTGGGTTGCAGGCTCGGTCTCCAGTGTGGAGCATGCAGGAGGCAGCCCATCAGTGATTCTCTCTCATCATTGATGTTTCTCTTTCTCTCTCTCTCTCTCTCTCTCTCTCTCTCTCTCTTTCTCTCTCTCCTTCTCTCCCTTCCTCTCTTAAATTAATTTAAAATACATTTTTTAAAAAGCTAACATTTATTGGGAGGGAGCACTATCACCGACCATCCTGGCAATGGCTGTCCGAAGCAGTGGGCATCATCTCTGAGGTTCTTGGCACCTTGGCTTGTACAAACAGGCTGAGAGTGCACCTCCTGACGATGTACTGGCACTTTAAGAAACCTGCCAGGATGGGTGAAGGGAGGAGCAGCCTGGAGCAACCTCCTTCCCCCCACCCCCCCACCCCGGGGCCACGGAGCCCCCAGGTATTCTGGGTCCCTGTCCACCCAGCCGCACCCTCCCACCGCCAGGGAGCTGGCGCTGTCTGCTGGGCTTCAGGCAAGGCCTCTTAAAGCCCGGTGGCTCCAAGTGTGCCCGTGGCATCAGCCGGCCTCGCTGGGAGCCCTTTGGAAACACGGACACTGGGGCCCGCCCAGACCTGCTGAGCCGGTCTCTGGTTACAAGGTCCCCGGGTAACGGTGGGCACCTCGGGGCTGAGAAGGGCAGTTGTAACCCTGGCTTTTGGCCTGCACCAGCCCTGTTCCCCGATTGCAGACACTGCGGCCAGACTGGGAGATCCTGCCCAGGTGGTGCTGTTACTAAGCCACGGGGCTGGGGTGCAGACCCTGGTCTTTGTAACGGACGAAGATCGTGGTATTTCATGGGACGAGAAGGGAGATGAGGGCCTTGAGGTGAAGGGATGGATGGGCGTGAAGATGGGGGACAGCCAGGCTGCGCTCAGGAAGAGGATCGGAGTTCTTGGAAAGAGGCCCGAGGTGGGGGGGGGGGGGCTGGTGCCTGACCTGCCCCTGTGCCCTGCCTGCAGCTGCGCTGACCTCCCACCAGGCTGTCGGTTTGAATGATCCAGCCCCGTGTGGAGCCCAGGACAGAGGGACAGGCCCCTGGGGGGCCGTCGGGGAGGAGCCCTGAACAGGGGGATGGGTCCTGGCCCCAGGACCACATGAGGGGACCACTTGGTGCCGCCGTGAGCTGCTCTTCAGGCCCCGTCCGTGTCCAGCAGCCGGTTCCTTTCTCCACGTGCGAGCAGCCGGAATGGACTCGGCCTGGCTGGCAGCCTCTGCTCTGACCCACGGTGACCTTGCCGTGAAGGGCGCGTGCTCTGGGATGAGCCTGTCCGGGCTGGACTCCATGGTGCTCCCGTTAGCTGAGGACCCCCTTCTCTGCGCCTCCATTTCCTCATCTTTTACATGGGACAATGATAGCACCTGCTTCGCAGGAGTTTGGAGAATTAAATAAGTCAGCCGCCTAACGTACAACCTCAGCTGTTACTGGTCTCTCGGCCTCTGTTCCCCCATCGGTATCGCGAAGGGGTTGTGCCCTCTGCTCCCTCTGCCCACCCCCACCCCGCCCCCCTCCACCCCCCCGGCTCTGACTTTCCAGAATTCAAGCTCTAAGCAGTCATCGGCTCTTCATATTTATCTCCCCTCACGGAATTCTCTGCACGGGGTCACGTGCAAGATTAATAAATAAATGGGCGAGTAAATAAATAATGCCTTTCGTGTGTGCCGTGTTGAATAGTTTGCAGAGTGCTTTCTCATGCATTAATTATCTGCGCCGAGGCTCACGCAGGTTCGGGGAGATCGGGGCCAGGGTTGTCAGAAGTGACCGGCCCAAGGTCACGCGGTTGCCCCGAAGTCTGCGTGAGAAGAGGCGGGAAAGAGAAGCGGAGAGAGGAAGGAAGGCCGGCCGGGGAGGGTGGAGGGGAGGCTCGGGGTGGCAGACAGCAGAAACGAAAATGGGGGAGAGGAAGGGGCATTTGCGAAAGCCAACCTCGGAGCTCTGGCATTTCTCATTCTCCCTCCGGGGTTCTTTAAATATCTGACATCTGGGGTGTCTCCTTCCCTCGCGGTGGTAACTGGGTCGGTGGCCAGGGCTCGGTCTAACCTTTGGCTAGGATTGGCAAAGTCTTGAGCAGCATTAACAAAGGTCTGGTTCTCAGAGTGAAGGAGGTGAAAGAACCAGTCTGGGTGGGAACCTGGTGAGTCAGTCCTGGGGATGCCACTGCGAGATGGATGTTCACACACAGGGTGCGGGCGGCGCTGACCCCGAACCCCGAGCCATCTGGGGCAAAGTTGAAGGCGCTGGCCTCGGGGGAGGGAAGGCGGGGACATTCCCGTAACATCCTCACCTTTTTGAAGGCCCGTGGACAAGCCCCGGGAGGCCCCGGGGTGCAGAAATACAGCTGGGAGGTGGCAGTTCCCTGGGGGAAATTTAATCGCAGCCGGAGAAGCATCGGCTGATCTATGCTCCCACCGTGCTCCCTCCCCAGACGCACGGAGGCCTCAGGTCCCTGGGTGCCCCTCTTCCTGGCTCTCCCCTCAGGCTCCCTCAAGCGCCTTCCAGGCTGCAGGAGTGGGGCGGGCCCTTGCTCTGGTCACCCTCCCCCAGGGACTGACGGCTCCCTGAGGGCTGAGCCGGGGACAGGGGTGCGGGGGGTGCGTGGGGATCCATCCCTGCCTTGGATGCAGGCTGACAGTGAGGTCCCTCTGGGCGCTGGATGGAAGTCCTGTGTGCACGGAGGGCCCTTGGGAAGCTGACAGAAGAGAGCGGTGTGTGTGTGTGTGTGTGTGTGTGTGTGTGTGTGTGTGTGTGCAGGATTAAAACACTGGTGCAGCTGCTTGTTGCAGAGGCTCAAGTCACCGAGGACTGGGCTAATGTTGGGGGGCGGGGAGCTGGGGGTGGGGTGCTGAGAGGAGACAGGGAATGAGATCTCCACCGCCCCGCCCGCCAGGTGCTCACCCTCAGATGGAGAGGAAAACCGTGATTATCACGGTGTCTGGGGATCCTCGCTCCCCCTTTGGAGCGACACGACTGGTGGCAGGACTGGATCTTTAAGAGAGTGAGAAGCAGAGAGGCTTAAAGAACCCTGGCTTGTCTGCTGTAATCGGCTTCTGCTCTGCGCTCTCTGCTGGCGTCTGGGCGGCCGCAAAGGGAGACAGTTTACCTCTAAGAAGCTTTATGGCTCCTGCCGCCTCCATCTCGGGGGCTGGAACACAGGGCCCGCTGCTGCCGTGACCTGGTGCTCTGCGGAGCCCGCACCCACCCCCGTCCACCCCTGCAAGGGCAAGGAGCCTCCAGAATGCACCCCCCTCCCTTCTTTCCTCCTTCCCTCCCTCCCTCCTTTCCTCCCTCTCTTCCTTCCTCCCTCCCTCTCTCTCTGATTCAGTTTCTCTCTCTCTCTCTCCCCCTCCCCCTTATTTTCCCACTCCCTCCCAGCCCTGCAATGGCTCTGGGGGCTCCCCGCTTCTCCCAGCCCCACCGCAGTGAGGCCCACAGGCAGCGGACTAGGACTGAGGGGGCAAGGAGTGGGAAGATGGGGTGTGGCTAGGTATTCAGGACTGGTATTTTGCCTCTCATACCCCCAAACCTCACCTGGGTTCTGCATTTTGTCTGGCAAACCTAGTCTTTTTTAAAAATATATATTTTATTGATATTTCACATAGAGGAAGGGAGAGAGAGAGAGAGAGCTAGAAACGTCGATGAGAGAGAAACATCGACCAGCTGCCTCTTGCACACCCCCTACTGGGGATGTGCCCGCAACCAAGGTACATGCCCTTGACCGGAATCGAACTTGGGACCTTTCAGTCCGCAGACCGACGCTCTACCACTGAGCCAAACCGGCTTTGGCTGGCAAACCTAGTCTTAACTGCTAGGGGGTGGGGAGGGGGTCCTTGAGCATCTCCTTGGCTGGGAGGAAACCATCCTAAATCCCAACGCCCACCTTTTGTAAATGAGCACAAAGGCCAGGCTGTCGGTAACGGACAGACTATGGCAGCTGGCGGCCTTTGCGTTTCTTAAAATGGATTTCGGAGGGGAAGGGAGGGAGGGAGGGATAGAAACATCAGTGAGGAGAGAGAATCATGGACCGGCTGCCTCCTGCACGCCCCCTCCTGGCGACTGAACCTGCAGCCTGGGCATGTGCCCTGACCGAGAACTGAACTGTGACCGCCTGTTCATGGGTTGATGCTCAACCAACCACTGAGCTACCCTGGCCAGGCACAGCTGATGGCTGTCACCATTGCCTAAGAAAAATTCGCTGTCCAAACATGGAGGCACCCGTTTAGAGATGATGAAAGCGAGGCCCAGAGAGGCGGGCTGAGTGGCTGGGTGCTGCTGTGAGCTGGGGCGCGGAAGGCTTGGGGGGCGGGGAGCCCTGACTCGTTGCTCAGTGCTCTTCCCACCTTACATGTGTATGAAGCAACCAACTTGTGGGGACATACGCAGCAGCCCGGGTGGAGGGAGGGCAGGAGGTTCCCCCCGGGACTGACCCAGGCTCACGTCCGGCCCTCGCAGCTTCCCCTGCCAACCCATCTCAGATTCTCCGTCATTACTTGCTTCCTGGGAAATCATGACCGGGAGTCCACATAACAACTTACTGTCGGCATTCTTGCTTTCTGTCTCTGCCTCTAGAAGACAAGCCCCGCGGCTGTGTCTGTCTTGGCCCATGGCTGGAACTCTGGCCCCTAGAACAGAGTCCGGGACACGAGTACTCAATGGAAATGTATTGAGCGAGGGACTGAGTGAATGAATGAATGAATGAATGAAGATTGTAAGCATCTCAAGAACACATTGGCTTTGCCAGGCCAATAACCCAGGCTCCTTGTTGTGGGGGCCACACTGGGGTTATCCTTTGGGGACCCCCTCACTCTGTATTGCTGGGCGGGACTCACCTCTTCCTCGGTCTCTGAGGCCCACCGCCTCGGCCCGGCCATCAGCTAATTCCTTCTCCCTGGCCAGGAGCGGGCACCGGGCCAGCTGCTGCAGAGAGACCCAGTCCTGGGACATCTGCTGCCCGGGTGGCAGGAGGCAAACCTGTGGCTGCCGGTGGGTAGGTCAGTCTGTCTGGGAAGGATGCCCACGCCGAGGGAAGCGGGCCCAAGAGATGGGGAGAGACGGGCTCCCGGCGACAGCTGCTGGAGCACCTGGGTCCAGAGGTGCCTGAAGCCGCCCCAGGCGTCCCAGCTGCACCAGCCAGGACGCCATCTTTCCTGCGTCAGCCCCTTTGAATGGTAATTCATTATCACAACTGGAATTGTCCCTCATTAATACAGATTGGAAAAAATATCTTAAATCATCTTTTTATTCCCATTTAGCATCTAGCAGGGCCTGGCGTGCAGTAGGCACTCAATATGTGTTTGGAGTGAATAAATGATTGGGAGCACTTTGAGGGAATCAATCATGTCTGAACGTTAACAATTTTCCCCTTTTCTACCCAGACAGACGCGCGGCACGCATTATGCATGCAGCGGATGCTGGTTGATCCCAGTTGGAGGCGATTCATCTCCTCGCCTCTCCCTTCTCCTCCACGAGCTTTCTGTTAACAGAGGCCCCTGCCTCCGAGCCCCGCCCCCTTGGGCTCCTGAGCTCTCATTCTCTCATGCTTCTTTCTTTTAATAATCACACTGATTTACAATTTATCATCTAGAAGAGGTCCATGTCCTAAGTCCTCCAATAATCATGTGTGTGGAAGGGGCGGGGGGGGAATGAACACCAACAAGTAAAATCACAGGTGTTGGGTATGCAGGGCTGATGGAGTTATGCCTACCACGTTGCTTATACCAGCGGTTCGGTTTCCCATCATTCTCCAGAGAGAGGAAGGCAGCAGAGGGCCCAGAAGAGCTTCCCTGGTGCGGCTTCGCTCCTCGCTACTGTGGGAAGCAGGACAGGATATCTTGGGAGGGACAACGACGGTGTGAACGCTCCTGTCTCCCTTGGGCCTCCTAGTGCTGGCCAGACATTAAAAAGATTAAAAAGGGAACTCCCTTATCATTAAAAATTTCAAACCCTCGAAAAAGTGATAGGGGCAGTAATAGAGCGATCCACCCCGTATTCATCAGCCAGCCTCAGAAACTCATGGCCAATCTCATTCCATCTCTACACTCACCCACTCCCCCATCCCTCGCCCTGATTACTCTGGAGGATATCATTTTATAGGCCTGGTGCACAAATTCGTGCACTGGTGGGGTCCCTCGGCCTGGCCAGCGATCGGGGCCAATTGGGGCCATCTCACCCAGTCCTAGTCAGGGCTGATTGGACCAGCCAGCCAGGGGGAGAGACCATGGGAGGTAGTCTGTGGGAGCTCACTGACTACCGGGGGGGGGGGGGGGGGGCAGCTCCTGCATTGAGCATCTGCCCCCTGGTGGTCAGTGTGCACCATAGTGACCTGTTGACCTGTCATTCGGTCATTTAGGCTTTTATAGAGAGAGATATTTTAATATGCATATCTAGTTAATAAACGATCTTTTGAAACTACAATCATAATTCCACGATCACACAGTGGTAGCTTGTCACAGCGTGACCTCCAGTGAACCATGCCTCGATGTTCATGCCGTTATGATGCCCCCTCCGCATCGCCTCTGTGCGTGACAACGTGACTTTCTGGGCCAGTGATCGGCAAACTCATTAGTCCACAGATCCAAATATCAGCAATATAGTAATGATTGAAATTTCTTTTGAGAGCCAAATTTTTTAAACTTAAACTTTTTCTAACGCCACTTCTCCAACATAGACTCGCTCGGGAGACAAAGACAAACACGATGCAAGGCGGGAGCTCAGAAAGCACTTGCCTCTGGGGTCTTCTCTTTCCTGCCGCTTGCTGCAAATACTTCTGCCACCAACGAAGAAGCCCCCGGCCCAGGCTAACCCCCTTGTGAATGAGGGGCCGTATGGAGCACAGCCATTCCCATATAGTCCATGCATGTGAGTGAGCCAACCACACCATGTGGGACAGGTATGAGCCATCCCAGCTGACACCTGCCCCAGCTGGTGATGCTCAGAACCATGAACAAACAAAACAGTCCCGATTGAAGCCACTACATTTTGGGTGGTTTGTTATGGCAGCAATAGCTACCTGATACACACACCAAAAACTGAACATTAATTATTTAATTTCATTCAGTACCCAATCCGCATTGACATTTCCTAGATTGTCTCACGGACTTTTCTTGCACTCTGTTTTTGCCAGGATCCAGTAAGATCTACATATTTTTGCTTGATTGGTATGGCTCTTAAGTCTCCTTTAATCTATAATCCCCACTTCCGGTACATATTTTTTCCTTGTGGGATTTATTTTTCGTAGCAACTGTGTGTCCTTTGTCCTATAGATTTTCCCACACTCTGATTTTGCTGAATGCCATGGTCCCATTGAATGTGTTCTTCTGCTCCTAAATTTCCTTAAACTGGCAATTAGATAGATCAGGGAAGCTTGATTTATTTCTGTGTCCTGTTCTTCCATCAGGAGGTGTCGATATCTAACTGTCTTTGGGTCATGGAACTGTCCACGACCCTGTCCTGGACTGATCCACCCATTAGTTATTACAAAATGATACCACAGTCATTCACTCTTTGTTTCTCAGCTGTAATACTTCTTCTATAAAGATGGGGTTTTCTTCATGAAGTATTTGGTCACCTGTGTTATCATTTATATGGGAAAGACAGAATACATGTTGGATTCTTTCCCTTTATTTGCCAGTTTTCAAAAGAATGAGTTTGTTCCCTAGTATTTTTCAGAAGTGAGCAATGAGGTTTACTTTATTTTTTGGTATCATTGTAAACTCATGGATTTAAACATCTGGATGTGTTTTTATTTAAAATTTACATATATTGCTGAAACCTGTTTGGCTCAGTGGATAGAGCGTCAGCCTGTGGACTGAAGGGTCCCGGGTTTGATTCTGGTCAGGGGTATGGGCACATCCTCAGTGGGGGGTGTGCAGGAGGCAGCTGGTTGATGATTTTCTCTCATAGATGTTTTTAACTCTCTATCCCTCTCTCTTCCTCTCTGTAAAAAATCAATTAAAATATATTTTAAAATAAAATAAAATTTACATATATTTATTATTATTATCATCATCATCATCATCGCCCAAGGATGATACTGATTTTAGAGAAAAAGAAGGAGGGAGAGAGAGGGAGGGAGGGAGGGAGAGAGAGAGATATGAGGGAGAAACATGGAGCCGTTGTCTTCCATACATGCTCTGACCAGTGATTAAACCTGAAACCTGGATATGTGCCCTGACCCTGAATTGAGCCTACAACCCTCTGGCACCTGGGAAAATGCTCCAACCAATGAGCCACCAGGCCAGGGCAGATGTGTTTTAATAGAGTGTATTGTCCTTACTGATGCTTAACTTGCACCAGCTTTTACCAGTGGGGATCCTATTCAAGTTGGCTCCTGAGTCATTTTGACACAAATCCTGTAATCTTTTATCGTGTTCCATAGCTTCCTTGTTTCTGGTATAAAGATATTCGGGCTTACCTTATACTTTTCCTTGTGCTGGTCTTAGAATTAGCTCTTTCTCCAAAGATACTTGATTTTTTTTAAAATATGGTTATACGTGATGTTTCACAGGTAGAAAAAAAAAACTTTAGTGTGTTTTTCTCTGTTAGAACACAAAAGCCAGAAATCTCCTAGGAGGTGAACGTGCTTGCTGCAGATAAGGGGCTTTCCCTGAGACAAGTTTGGAAAACCCTACCAGTTATGAGTTTATCATTCTTCTGTTTGCAAAAAGCAACAGTCAAGACAGAGGACAGTTCTTGGGGATCGGCAAAGAAGAGAGCCCACCTTTGTACACAAGGAGCAAAAGAGAGAGGGTGACTTCAGAGCTGGTTGCATCTATATATTGGAGACCCAAAGCTGGGAGGTGCTCAGAGGCATGACTTGAGGTCTGAGTCCTGATTGGGGGCCTCAGGCCCATGTCGTAGAATGTATATAGCCAACTTGGGAAGGCTGAGTTGTGTCCTGGGGAGCAGGGATGCCTGGAGACCTACCACCCCCCACGTCAGAGTGCTATTTCTACTACAGATCCGGGGCAGTGAGCTTTCCTAAGGTCCACTTTTCTCATCTGAGGATGGAGATACGCCAACCACTCCTGAACATGATTTGAAGGTTAAATGAGAAGCTCCGAGAGGAGCCGCAGCAATGTGCATTGCCCAGCCTGAGCCATTCTCTTTTGTTTGCCCCATTCTTTTTTTTTTTTAATGTATTAAGGTATTATATGTGTATATAGCTTACCATTGCCCCCGCCCCACCTCCCATTCATGCCCTCCCTCCCCAGAGTTCTGTGTTCGTTGGTTGTACTTATATGCATGCATACCAGTCTACCAGTCCTTCGGTTGTTCTCTTATCTCCCCCCAGCTCTCCTTCCCCTCCCCGCTGTCATTTGACAATCTGCTTGTTTTATGGTGACTATCTCAGGACCACACGAATAGAATCTGCTCCTCCTCTGGTTCACACCCCCCCCCCCCTGGGTCCCACTGCTTCCCTGGGGCACACGGCTCTCCCGGGGCACATGTCTCCCCCTGGGGCACATCGCTCTCCCGGGACACCCGGCCCCCCTGGGGCACTCGGCTCACCCGGGGCACACAGCCCCCTGGGACACATGGCTCACGCGGGTGTTTGCCCCATTCTGGAGGCACCCTGTGCTCTCTAGACAATTTCCATTCGGTTCTTTCTCAAAACTAAAGTAGTGTCAGAAAGCCCTGTCACTTTTCTTGTGGGGGATGTGGTGGGGGGAGAGAGAGAGAGACAGAGAGAGAGAGAGAGAGAGAGAGAGAGAGAGAGAGAGACTTTACCCAGAGGCTCTGGGTTCCCATGTGGGTCCATCAAGTTCCATGAACTCCATGTAGAGTCCAGGAGGGTCTGGTGTTTATTCCCTCTGGGGACATGGCCTGACCTCCTACTCTTTGAAAGATACATTGATTTCAGAGAGGAAGGGAGAGGGAGAAGGAGATAGAAACATCTATGATGAGAGAGAGAGTCATCGATTATCTGCCTCCTGCACAAGGAGGCAGCCAAGCTGGGCATGTGTCCCGACTGGGAATTGAACCATGACCTCCTGGTTCACGGATAGATGCTCAACCACTGAGTCACACCGGTCGGGCTGACCTACTCTCATTGACAATGATGAACTTGATGGTGCTAGCAATAATAGTTACAGATAACATTGACTGAGCGTTTTCTATACGCCCGGCTCCGCTGTATCATGTATGTGTCTCTATTTGCCCGAGCCACCACTATCTCTCCTCCAGGCTGAGCCATAACTTCCCTGCTTCACCTGCGCTGCCCTGCTGACTGTTCCTCGCAAACTGTCCAGAGAGATCCTTTGAGACCATGAGTCAGATCATGTCACTCCTCAAAGGCTTTGAAAGCCTTCTTATCTTACTCTGCACAAAACGAGGAAGCACACGCCACGGTCTCCCCGCCCCTCACCACCGGGTCTCTCGCAGTTCTCTGATCTCATTTTTACTCTTTCCTTTCCAGCAGTAGCCGCGCTGGCCTCTTGGCACTCACACGGCAGCCTCAGAGTCTTTGCCCCTGCTGTTCCCTCAGCATGGAAGGCTCCCTTCTCCACCCACCCTCTCACTTCCGCCAGATCCCTGCTCACACACGGCCTCCGGGGTGAGTCTTCTGGTCGTTCTGTATAAACTGCCCCCTCACGCTCTCAATTTCTAGCCCCTTCTCTTCATGGCATTTCCACCACCCACCACAGCCTACCTTTACTCTTTGTTACTATCTGTTCTGCTCCCCATGATGCAAACCCCGTGAGAGAAAAAAAAAAAAAAGGCATTTTTATCTGTATCCTAAGCCCATAAGACAGTGACAGGTGCATCGCAGATGAGCAATAAATATTTGTCGAGAAAATGAATGGATATTTACTCCTGTAATAATCTCAGTAATCTTCTGAGGTAGGTATGATTATTTTTCCACTTACAGAAGCCGAGGCAGAGCTACAACCCACCCAAACTCGTGGATTGAACCGTCTGGGCAACCAGGCATGGGCTCAAGATCCACAACAAGCACGTGGAAAGATGGAGTGGGCCCATCGGGCTGGCAAATGGGCACTAATGATGAGACCCTCCCTCACCTCTTTCCTGGTCCTCTGACATGGGAGTTTATGGGGGGTCCCTCTTCCTCTACACCCACCTGGGCTTCTGCCCTGGGGCCTGGGGTCTGCTGGGCCCTGGGGCTCAGGCTGGACAAGGAAGGAGCCTCGAGGTGCCCTTGTCCTCCGTGCCTGAGCCGCCAGCTCCACGTACAGTAGGTCCCTCCTCATCCGCCGTGTCACCTTCCGTGGCTTCAGGTACCCGGGGTTAATTGTGGTCTGAAAATATGAAATGGGACTTCCAGAAACAAACTACTCGCACGTTTTGAATCGCACACTGTTCTGAGTAGCGTGACGAAACCTCGTGCCGCCCTGCTCCTCCCCGCCGGGGGCGTGAATCATTCCTCCATCTGGCGTCCCCACGCTTTATAGGGTCCCACCCCTTAGTCACTTCGTAGCTGTCTTGATTATGAGATGGACTGTCATAGTGTCACAGTGCCCGTGCAAGTGACCCCTCTATTATTGCTGTAATTATTCTATTTTATTAATAGTTATCATTGTTCCTCTCTGACTGTGCCTAATTTATAAATTAAACTTTATCACAGGCATGCACGCATGGGAAAGAGTGTGGTAGAGTATATAAGGTTCTGTATTTTCCACCGCTTCCCACTGGGGGGTCTTGGAAAGTACCCGCCGGAGATAAGAGGGGACGACTGTATGCCGCCTCCCTGGCTGCCCTGAGCCTGCTCGGCGCCGCCCTGCAGGAGGATTCTCCAAACCCCCAGAGACTCGCCTGCCTCGGCCGGACAGCCAAAGGCTGCATAAAGGGAAGATGGAAAAGCTTGATGTGGGGAGGCGGCACCCAGGATCATTTCTTCGCTCCCCGTGAAATATTTCCCATCTCCATGGCAGAGGCTAGAGAGAACAGGGCTGGAGGGAAGAGGAGGTCTGAAGCAGGACAGGACCTGTTTGATGCCATCATTTTGGCAGAGCTGTCAAAGCGGACATGTTTACAGTCTTTGTGGCTTTTTGTGTTCATGTTTTAAAATTTATTTTCAACTTTACCCACAGAAAACTTTGCTCTTTTGGCAAAGGCGTAGCATTGGTGTCACCACCACAATCGTGACACAGAGTAGTGCTGTTTGGTCACTCTCCTAGTTTCCTTGTGTTTCCCTTTTGTAGTCAGCCTCTCCTCTGAGGCCTCCCCCTGGCAATTATTGATATACGAGTGGCCCAGTGCACAATTTGTGCACATTGAAAGGAAACTAATTAGGAGAGATATTTTAATATTGCTATTCACACTTTTTCTATAATAGAAGTGTCAACCAAATTCACAATTGACAATGACAGATTGAAACACACATATGCGCCGAAACCGGTTTGGCTCAGTGGTAGAGCATCGGTCTGCGGACTGAAAGGTCCCAGGTTCGATTCTGGGCAAGGGCATGTACATTGGTTGCGGGCACATTCCCAGTAGGGGGTGTGCAAGAGGCAGCTGGTCGATATTTCTCTCTCATCGATGTTTCTAGCTCTCTATCTCTCTCCCTTCCTCTCTGTAAAATATCAATAAAATATATTTTTTTAAAAGAAACACACATATGCAATTGGTGCCAACAACAGCTTTGTATGTATTGTGCATGCATGAGTCAACTTAGCCTTTTCTATATATATAGAAAAAACTTGCTTAATCAGACCTGCCTTCTGATTTAGCTAAATTTTTTCCAGCCCAGTGAAGCATCCCAACTTCTCTTTCAGGTAATTGTCAGCAACACAGCAGTAAATATCAACATGAAGCGGATTATGATTGTAGATCATGCAGTGAGGGCAAAGGGTAAAATGTTTAACTGCAGCAGTGTTTGGCTATATTCTGTGCAGTGAGAAAATCTGAAGTCATTTTCAAGGTCCACCATTTCTTACTTCTTTTCAGTTGGGTCAAGTTTCTAAGCTTTCTAAATCTCCGTTTTCCGGCTAATGAAAAGAAAATAGGATTCCACTGAGTCTCCTATCTACCTACCCCAGGACTTCTGTGAGGATCAAATGAGATGAGGCACAGGAAAAAAAGTGTAAAATAATTTCACCTGGCTATAAAGCAAGTCGTGTTCCTGCAAGGAGGCTAATTGCTAGGAAGAGGAAGCCGGGCATTGCTACGTGATGTCATTAACTGGACAGACACTTAGCATATTAGCCTTTTATATATATAGATTCCATACCCGTTTTTTCTTCTTTTTTTTTAATCCTTACCCAAAGATATTTTTTCATTGATTCTTAAGGAGAATGAAAGAGAGAGGGAAAGATGGAGAGAAACACTGATGTGAGAGGAGCACATCGATTGGTTGCCTCCTGCATGAACCTGGACCAGGGCCCAGTCCAGGAAGGGGCCTGCAGCCAGGGTATGTGCCCTTGGCCAGAACCGAACCCAGGACCCTTTGGTCCACAGGCTGGTGCTCTATCTACTGTGCCAAACTGGCTAGAGCTACCTATCCCTTTTCTAGGATGTCATAGAAATGGAAGCATACAGTACATAACCTTTCAGGACAGGCCTCTTCCACTTAACGTGGTGGTGTTGCATGTATCAATACTTCATTCCTTAACAATTTTTTTTTTAATTTCAGAGAGAGGAACAGAGAGGGAGGGAAAGATAGAACCATCAATGGTAAGAGAGAATCATTGATTGGCTGCCTCCTGCACCCCCCATTTGGTAATCAAGCCCACAACCCAGGTACATGTCTGGGGACCAAACCGTGACCTCCTGATCAACACTCAGCCCCTGAGCCACACCGGCCGGGCTCAACGTGAGTTTTTGTTTGGCATATTTTTGTGGTGCGTTCTCGGCTTGTGCTCAACCCTGAGTCTGCTTCATCACCTCACCGGGGCCCCGAGCGGGAGCACCCAGGTGACCCCTCCCAGAGTTGGAGCCGCAGCCGCCCGCGCTCCCATCCCGCGAGCGGTGAGCTTCTTAGATCTGCTTCTAGTTGAAATCAATATTTGCCGAGAAGAATGCATCTTAATTTCAGCGGCCGGTTCTCCGGGCGAGAATTGCTCTAAAACAAACCTCCAAACCCACAGACTTAATGCGTCCTAGTTCAGTTGTTTAGTAAATCTCTCTGTGCAGAGAAAAAAATCCATTAGCTGACAGGGGCGGGGGCGGGAATGGGGGTGGGGGCGGGGGTGAGGGCCTGGGCACAGAGATCGGAGGTCCTAGGGCAAACTCAGCAGTGGAGGAGGGACTGGGAGCCAGGGGTGGGGGGTCCCAAGTGAGGCCTCAGCCGTGCCCCTGGCCCAGCTGGGACTCCCCAACCTGCAAGCAGGAGGCACAGCTGGGGCTTCACCGACAGAATGAGGAGGAGGTGGAATGAGACCCTTTTCCAGCACCTGCCCGGGGATGTGTTTTCTAACTGCCACTGCCCGAGTCTAAATCTCCAAGGAGGCGATCGATTTTCTCCTCAGCAGGACTGGGGGGAAGCCGTCATTTACCCCAGAACACAGGCTTCGGTGAATCTGTGAAACCTACGAGGTCCCCCTGATGACATCCTCCCTGCACAGCCCGGGATGGATGGCTCCGGCCCCCAGAAGACGCCCGAAACGAGGCGGCTTTCCAAACGCCGCTCTCCTCCGCTCCCGTCACTCTGCTGAGTCAGGGTGCTTCTCGGCGGCTTTTCTACCTGGAAGGCAGGAAGCCTGGTTTGGAACATTACGGAGAAGCAGCAAGCGCCAGTGGACAGAGCTGTGGGCTCCGGAATCACGGCGGCCTGGGTCAGTGTCCCCCGTCTTACTGATTCCCAGCGTGTGGCTCTGGGCAGCAGCTTGAACCTCCCCGAGCCTCAGTTTTCCCCAAAAGTCCCTACAGGGAAGCATGGTTATCAGGATACACGCCCATATACTCAAAGTCTGAGGCATAGAGAGGGCGGGTGTGACAAGGAACCAATAATGACCATTTCAGCACGTCTGTTTATCCTCTCTGTATGATGGGCTGAACAGTATTTGTTTCATAGTGAATTAAAGACAGAGAAGGAGAAGGGTGGGCTATCATGGCTCAGAAAAATAACAAGAAATGGGGGGGGGGGGTTGAGGGGAGGGTTGGGGAGGAGATCCTTCCATGGTCAAATGCTAGCAATCAGAAACACACTCAGCACCTTGGGAAGACTGGTCCTCCCTGTCCCACCCCAGGAGGGCTGAGAGCTGGACTGGGCAGCGGGCTGCACCTGGGCCTGTGTGCTCTTGCCAGTGACTGGGACAATGGGCCTTCACTGGACGTGTGTCCCCCGCTCTGGGATTGCCGTAGGATGGTCACAATGAGAACCTCTGGGTTTGAGGTGGCCATGGTGAAGGGAGAAAGGGAAGATGTGGCCGTGTGCATGAGCTGGTGTGCGTGGGGGAAAGGATCTGCCCTGACTTTATTTAAATAAAATAGTTTATGTAACAGAAAGAAAGGGGGGGGGGGAAAGAAATACACTCAGCAGACAGGAGTGAGGTCTACAGGGAATGTGAAAGGCATGCCTCATTGCCCCAGAAGGGTCCGGGCCTAGACTATTGGCTCTGAACTAGGACATAGTACATGTTTGCGGAACCTCCTAGTTTTACAGACCGGGCAGCCGAAACTCAGAGCGAGGCAGCCTCGGGCCTGAGGTCAGCAGGCAGCTGGTGCCAGTGCCGGCTCCAACTCGGGGCTTCCGATCCCCGTCCCCAGCCTTTTCTCCCCTTTTCTCCGCCGGTGGGTGCCTGCTCCCACCTGCCTTTTCTTGTGATTGGCCTGAGTCTGAGAGGGGAGGTGAAAGCCGAAGCGGTGTTGATGAGGGAGGAGGAGGGAGCAGGGAGGAAGGAGGTATTTTTACCTTGAATTATTTTTATTAAATGTCACAACGGCTACGCCGCTCCTGGGATCCGAGTAGACAAATCAATGAAAATAATTACAGCGAACATCCTGCCTACCCACCTCCCTCCCCCTTCCACTCCCACAGCGCCGTGCCCTGCGAGAGGGGCTGGCGGCTCAGCTCTGCACTCCAGCCTCGGGGGGGAGCAAGGGCAGCCGCCCCCCTGCCCTCTGCCCTCTGCCCTCTGCCCTCTCCGCCTCGCTTCACTTGTAGGCAGCTGAGCCTGACTCAGGGCTCAACTCCTGGAGGGCAGGGCGGCTCCGGCAGCAGCGGGGAAAATGAGCCAGAGGCCAGAGAGGAACGAGCAGCTCCTACGGGGACTGAGAACCCAGGAAGAAGGCTTTTATTCTTAGAACCCACTTACGGCGTAGAAATAACCCTGCTAGCAAGTCTTATATTTCCAGTCAGGTGACAGGATTAGTTAAAGCCCCAGGAAGAAAGGCTGCAGGAGTTACCTATCCATCCATCCTCCCACCCACCCACCTATCCATCTAAGCAACCATCCATCAACCTACCCATATAACTATCCACCCACCCACCCAGCCATCCATCAACCTACCCATCTAGCTATCCACCCACCCACCCACCCGTCTCTCCTCCTACATTCATTCCGAGAGCAATGACTGCGGGTCCACAGGAAATGCCGTGGTAATAGGAAGGTGGGAGGGCCCTGATTGCAATTCTTGCTCTGCCATCTCAGAGTCGGCTGTGCGTGCTGGGCATTACTCCTTCTCCCTCCAGATCCGCCCTCCCTGCCTGTGCCCGGGGAGGGCATCCCGCGTGGACCGTGTCAGTGGCTCCTAGCCCCCTGGTTGCCGTGGGCTCATGGCCTGGAGAGCACCAATGGAAGATGAGAGGAGGGCCAAGACCGGTGTGGCTCAGTGGATAGAGTGTCGGCCTGCAAACTGGAAGGTCCCGGGTTCGATTCCGGTCAAGGGCATGCACCTTGGTTGCGGGCACATCCCCAGTGGGGGGTGTGCAGGAGGCAGCTGGTCGATGCTTCTCTCTCATCGATGTTTCTAACTCTCTATCCCTCTCTCTTCCTTTCTGTAAAAAATCAATAAAATATTTTTTTTTTAAAGAAGAAGATGATGAGAGGAGGGAAGAGTAAGGTTTGCATTTTCCTCCCTATGGCGTTCCTCAACTAAAGGTTCTGATTAGTGGCCCCCCCCCACCCCGTCCTCTCCACCCTTGGGGCCTGGGGCTCTCCCCTCCAGGTGAAGGCACCTGTCGCTACCTGTCCTAAGGTGCTTCCATATCCCTGGTGGCTTTCCTAGGTCCTGCCCGTGCATTTCCAAATAAACCTTTTATTAATCTTTCCTCAGGCTATGAAACTTTCCTCGGGTCAGCTGTCAGCTTCCTGCGGGGCCCAGCCTGATAGAAGGTATGACCTGAGAAAGTTATGCTACTTTACCTCGTTGAGTCTCCGTTTCTTCCTGCGTAAAACGGGAGCAGAAAACCTACTTTTGCGGGATTGCTGTGAGGCTCTGGGAAGACGAGGGACTTGCCCAGGTCTCCCAAGGTTTGCAGAGCTGGTGAAGAGGCAGAGCTGGGAGCTGAAGCTAGTGCGAGCTCGGCCGAAGGCCAGCCTCCTCGCTGTCTCCTAGAATCTGGGGCCCTAGGGTGGTGGCCCTGGGCGTTCTCAGGTCAGTGGCCATGGAGGCTCATGGCTGTGGACTCAGCGCCCCTCTCCGGCCTCACGGAACCCTCCAGGAAAGCTGAGGCCCAGACAGAAGAGGCACTAGCCTGGAGTCATTGCCAGGTGCTCATGGCAGAAGTAGGGCCAGACCCCAGCCACCCACAGCATTCCTGGACACTGAGCTGGATGGGCAGAGCTCAGGAGAGAGAGGCTACATGCGTCCCCAGAACCATTTTGGGCCGAGGCCAGAATCCGACATCAAGGACCAGAGGAGGAAACAGCATCTCCCTCCCAGGCCTCCGGGCAGAATCAAAGGCCCGGGCCTTGCTTGTCCTCCGTCCCCTCCTGACACTTGCCTTCCAGAGCGAGAGGAGCAGGCGCCAGCACCCCCCCCCCCCCCCCCCGCAGGGCCTGCTGGGTGAGAGTTGCTGCTCAGGGGGAGGCGGGGGCGGGGGGGGGGGGAGGGCTGCTGCTGCCCTTGGAGAAGATCCCCGTCTGACCTGCTGTCCTGCCTCAGGAACAGGGGCTGGGAACTCGAGGAGCAAAGGAAATCCCCACTCCACTTGGTTTTCCTAATCTGCCTGCAGATCTTGCCTGGTTAACCCGGTGGGTCATTTTAATTTTCCAGAAGCTTTCTGACTTCCCTTGGATCTTTAATCAGATAAGGGGGTCTGGATCTGTGTTTGTGAGTGTTTGTGTGTGAGTGTGTGTGTGTGTGTGTGTGTGTGTGTGTGTGTGCCCACTGCTCTCCCCTCCCCCTCTTCCCCCCCCCCCCCTCTCTCCACAATCACGCCCCATCTCCTCCAGGATGCTTCTTGGCGTCGGAGATGAGAGGAGGGCCGATTCCATCTCAAGGCAGAAGCGAGGCCTCCCACCTCCCCTCCCTGTGCCCGTCCCTCTTCCTGTGGTTCTGAAGGAGGATTTGCATTGGGAGCGAGTGGTTCTTGCAGGAGGGAGAGGGTGGGGGGAGGGAGAGGGCCTCTTTCCCTGCCCCTGACCCCCTCGGGGAGCTGTGCTTGCTGTCCCCCTGCTCTGTTTTGCTGGGGTCCCTCCTAACAACCGCCGATCCCAGAGCTGCCTCTGTCACAAGCCAGTCCAGGCCGAGGGGAGCACAGGGGGAACAGAATAGGTGAAGTTGCGTAATGGCCAGGGAGGAAGCCGGAAGCGGGGGGGCTGGCCCGCACCACGGCAGGGCCCAGGGAGAGAGGGCCCAATGGGACGCTCTGATAGCTGATCGCCTCATACTTGTTGCTGGGGAGCTGTTGTCTGCCCCTCGGAGCCTGTCTGCCAGCAAAGCACGGCGCTGCGGGCCGGTGTCTGCAGCCTCCTCCCGCAGAGAGAGAAGGCTCAGCTCCCTCTGCCGGAGGGGGGGGCGGGGGTGTCAGCACCTCTCCTGATAGTGGCTGGGCTGGGCATTCTTCCAGGCCGAGAGGCCTTGCCCTCCCAGGGATGGGGGAGGAAGGGAGGGAGGGGCAGCTTGGCAAAGTAAAACAAAGAAAGCAGAAACAAGCCAACAACGCTTTCCCTGCAAACGCTGTGCCCCATTTATCTTTGTCCCACTGCGCCTGATGTGGTGCTTGGCACACAGTGGGCGCTTGATGAACGTGTGTGGTTTGAACGGACTTCCCTGTTGATGGTCCCCGGCGGGGCCAGGTCACTGAGGTCTGCCCCGCCCTGAGGGCTGTGGGTCTGGTGTAGGCTGCCGTTCCGGTGCCTTCCGGAGGCAGCGGACGCTGCTGACAGACGCGGGGCTCTGAGGCCCGCCTTGCCTGACCCTAGTGTCTACAGTCACGGACCAGGGGCCCTGCGGTAATGGGCTCGGGGCCCCCCATCCGTTTGAGGCAGCGAGGGGGCAAGCTCAGGGAGGACGGCTCCCAGGACAGCGCTCTCTCCATGACCGCGGGCTGCCGGCCGTGAAGGCCTGGACAGGAGAGCGGTAACCGTGGTACAAAGCTGGCACACGTGCAGATAGGTACTCGGCCTGGTGAGGGAGTGCTCGAAGGACTCAGAAAAGGAAGGCACTCCCCAGCACGTGCACCTTTAAGCTGCAGTGGTTTGTCTGTTCCTTGGTCCGTTTCTTGGTTCGTTCCTTCATTGGTCCAATGGATATCTCACCGGCACCTCGCTCTGCCAAGCACAGGAAGCTGACTAGACTGAGTCCTTGCCCGAAAGGGGCTTCCAGTCCAGTTCTGATTCCAGGCCGGCCACCCCGGGTGCCCCACCGTGGCTCTGCCTCCCTGGCCTTGCCCCCTGGGGATGGTGTGAGCCCTCCGGATCCCGCTGCTGCCTCTCTCAGCAAGTGGGAGACACACTTCTGAGCCCACACGTCCTCCCTGGCCTGGCCCTGCTGCACGGATGGAGCCCAGGCCCGTGCCCAATGTGGCACAGAGCCCAGGGGCACGGTCAGAAGGTGCACCCCTCCCCACAGCCGGGGAGGCCGGGAGTGTGCCGCCGGCGTGGTTGTCCCTGCGTCATCTGGGCCCCACATACTTCCTGTGGCCTCAGCCAGGCTGAACTTTCTCTGCAGGGAGTGAGAGGGGGGGGGGGGGGACTCAGCCAAGCGCCTGGTTAGGCTCTGACCTTTGACCCTGCCCCTGGCCAACTCTGTGATACGGGGCCTGTCTGCTGTCTCCGTTTGGGAAGCCACTTCTTCTGGGGCACGGGGTCTTCTGGGCAGGCGCCGCACTGTCTCCCCATTGCCCTATTCTCACCCCCCAGAACTCCTCGTTTGGCTGCTCCTGCTCCCGCTGGTTGGCTTGGACCTCCTCCCATCAAGGCTTCGCTCCTGCTCTCTCTCTCTCTCTCTCTCTCTCTCTCTCTCTCTCTCTCTCTCTCTGTGATTGTAGCCATCCATAGCCAGGCCTGCAAGTCTCTGATCCAGAGCTAGTGAGGCAAAGCCCCATCCCCAGGAATCTTCACGCTTGTCTGCAGTTCAAAGTCCCAGGGCGACCGGGCAGGAAGACGCGCCCAGATGCTGAGGAGCTCAAGGAATCCTCTCCTGTCCCGTGAACTGGGACCGAGTCCCTGGTCCCACCGGCCGATCCTTTGACCATCTCTCCCTGGAGTCCCTGGTCCCTTTTACATGACCTCTTCCCAGCCTCCCGGCTTTATGCCCGGTGTTCGCTCACTTCCGCCATCATCGGGTGAAGGGGAAAACCACCGGGCTCTCAGGGGCATGCAGTCTCGGCTCCTTTCGCTGGCTGCCAGTGCAACCAGCCGCTGTCCCCAGCCGTGCACCGTACACAGCTGCCCTGGCCCTGAGGTCGGGGTGGAGACCAGCCAGGGGAAAGGACTTTGCTCGGTTCTGTTTCCCGCAGGGCGCAGAGCTGACCTCATGCCGGGAGCGCTGGGAAACAGAGCGATTGATCTGGAGGCGGAGACGTGAGCGCAATGACCGCAGTTTCCATTACGGCGCGCCTCCTGTGACTCAGGCCAAATGCAAGGTGTTCTAATGGACGCACCTCACTAACCCCTCCCCCCCAACCCCGCCCGGGAGGTAGGGGAGCTCTCCTCTTCCTTTGTGGGGGCTGAGGCTCAGAGACGCCCAGTAACTTGCTGATATAGACGCACAGCTAGAACGCGGCAGGGCTGGGGTCTAAAGCAGGACTGCCCGACCCCATAGTCCAGCGCTCAGAGATCAGAATAGCCTGGCCACTCAGTGTATACTGTCAGCATTCGCCGTTTTCCAGATGAGGAAGCCGAGGCTTGGAGGAGTTAAATTATCTGCAGCTGAAAGTGACACGGCTTTAAATCCAGGCAGTCTGACCCCAGAGCCTGTGCTCCCAGCCACCGAGAGAGGTGGGACGCACCCCTGGGGGGTGCCAGCTGCCCCAGGGCCGAGGCTGGGTCCCCCTCCCTGCCGAACCCGCTGTGACTCAGGCGCTCTTCCAGGCAGGAAGGTGAGGGGCAGCCGGGAGCCTGGGTTTGGGGGAGCATCTGTGCCCGGCTCTGAACATCTGCCTCCATTTTGATCTGATTACGCCCATCCTCTCTCTGCGGGCAGGAGGCAGCACCTGCTTTCCATGGCCTCAATTAAGCCCCATTTTTGTTCTTATTCTCCTAGCGCCAGGCCGGGAAGAACTGTCTCCAGGGCACAAGAGAGGAGGCCAGGAGGGGGCCCTCATTGTCCATTCTGTTGTCATGAGCAGGAAGTCTTGCCCAGGGCCCAGGGCTATGAGAAACAGCTGAGCGGGGTGTTTGCACACCTAGATTCCGGAGCCCAGCCTGCCTGAGCTCAAATCCCAGCTCGGTATCCATGTGACCTTGACAGAGGTACTTGACCTTTCTGTGCCTCCGTTTGTCCACCTGTGCCAGGGAAGATGCTGGTAATTGATGCCCCACCCACCGTGTTGTTGTGAGGGTTCAGTGAGATCATGAACAGCGCAAACCACGTCCAGCACTTAGTAAGAGCGCGGGAAGTACGGGTTGGGACAATACCTCAGGACTAGAGGCCCAGTGCATCGAATTCGTGCACAGGTAAGAGTCCCTAGGCCAGCGATCAGGGCCAATCAGGTTCCCTGCCTCCCCACCTCCCCGCCTCCTCTTTCCCTTGCTCCCTCAGTGCCCCACCGCCACCACTGGTTGCCCACCATGTTCCACACTGCCCCCCGGTGGTCAGCGCACGTCATAGCGAGGGATCAAACTCCCAGTAGAACAAACTCCCAAGGGGGCAATTTGCATATTAGCCTTTTATGATATAGGATTGTTAGGAGATGACTGGAGAGTGTGGAGGAAGCTTGTAAATTTCCAAGCTGTGGACCAACCCAAGGAATCCATTCTCCTCTTCGGCCTTGGACTTCTGCCATTTGTGCCTGGCCTCACCCCTCTGAAGAGGCAGGGGGTCAAGCCCATGTTCTGTGTCAGTGCGTTCAGTAGACACCAATCTGGTGCCTTGGCAGGCAGCCCTGCCTCAGTTTCTCTGAGAGCCCCAGCTTGAGCCACACTGGGAGCTGAAGCACGCAGATGACTCCCGGCCGCGCCCCAGTCTGCTGCCTGGGGCCTTCTGGACAGGCCCACCCAGCCTCGGGGTGCCTGCAGTGCCCCACCCTGGCCCAGGGTTCCCTGCAGGGCAGTGTCCGCTTGGAGGGGGGCAGAGGAAGACCGCCCAAGCCCCCTGCTGCTCTGGCTTGGCAGGAACCCAGCTCTCCCGGGGGCTCAGAGGCCTCCTGCGCCCTGCCCCTCTGGCCCGGGGGCGCGGTGGGGGGACACCTCAGCGGGAGCCGGCGCTTTGCTGGAGTGGCAGGTGCAGGAGAGAGTTTTTTCCCCTCTGCAGTTTGCATTCACTTTTCCAGCAGGCCAGTGAGCGCAGAGCCAATTCAGAGAATTGCCGAGGCAGCAGCGGCAGCTGTGCTCGGCCCAGCCTATCAGTCAGCCATCAGGGCGCTAACCAGGAGAGGCAGCACCGCCCACCATGGCAGGGGCCCGGGAGGTGGCGCCCGGCACCCGGCCCGGCCTCCAGCTCCCGGTGGCGGGCGCCGCTGTGTCCAAGCCCCTGAGCACCCCAGCGAGCAGCGCAGAAGCACCTGGGCTTACACAACACCTGCCCACGAGGTCAAATCCCAGCTCACATCCACCAGTCGGGAGACCCGGGGCAAGTTCCTTAACCTCGCTGAGCCTCAACTTTCTTTTTCTTTTTCTTTCTTTTTTTAAATATATATATATATATATATTTTTTTTTTTATTGATTTCTTACAGAGAGGAAGGGAGAGGGATAGAGAGTTAGAAACATCAATGTGTGAAAGAAACATCCATCAGCTGCCTCCTGCACCCCCCCTACTGGGGATGTGCCCCCAACCAAGGTACATGCCCTTGACCGGAATCGAACCTGGGACCCTTCAGTCCGCAGGCCAACGCTTTATCCACTGAGCCAAACCGGTTTCGGCTCAACTTTCTTCGGTGTAAAATGGGGGCTCACCCGGAGCCGCTGGGTGAGGGTGGCGTCCTCGCGCGCTGAGAAGGCTCTGCGTGTGACAAAAGGCTACAAAACAATTTCTTTAAATAACAAGTCTCCATGGTGTCCTTTTCTTTTTTTTTTTAAAGGAAATGCACTTGGTATGCAAGACGTGTCAGACCCCTGCATTCAGCTCCTGCCCGTAGTTTCTTTCTTTCTTTACAAATCTTCCAAGTGTGGTAAATACACATCACATAAAATGTAACCCCTTAGCCGTTTTTAAGTGTATGAAGTGCTCTCGTGTAGCCAGTCCCCAGCACGTCTCCATCTTGCAAAACTGAAATGTTATATCCACTCAAAAGTAACGCCCCAGTTCTCCCTTCTCCCAGCACCCCCCACCCCCCCCCCACCTCCCGGCCAGCCACCCCCTTCTATTCTGGTCTGTGACGGACTCCGGGGAGCCCACCCTAGCGGAATCCTGCGGTCTTTGTCTTCTCGCGACTGGCTTACTGCACTTAGCATGATGTTTTCGAGGTTCATCCACCTTGTCACATGTGTCAGCATTTCCTTTTTTAAGGTCAAATAATACTCCATTTCGAGAGCGAGCCACATCTTGCCACCATTCATCTCCCGGCTGCGGTGATCAATGCTGCTATGAGTTGTGAGTGTGAGTGTGCAAGGATCTGTTTGCCTTTGTGCCTCACCTTCTTGGCAGGGGGCGGGGGGAGGGAGGGCCGGGACACCTCAGAAGTGGAACTGCTGGCCCTAGGGTAACTCTATGGTTCATTTTGTTAAAGACCCGCCTACTATTTCTGACCTTAGCCTCTTAGCCACGGGTGGAACTTCAGAAACCACACCGCTCCCCTTTTACTGCCTGCCCTGTGAGTTAGTGGCACCTGGAATTTGGTGCTCAGTGCACGCCTCTGGCACCCTTAAAGACAGCTCTGGGACACCCCACTGCAGCGTGGTGATCCCCCCAGAGGCAGAGGCCACCGAAGCCGCCCAGCCGGCCAAGCGTTCCGGACCCCAGGGCTCCGGGACCTTCCTCTTTCACGTCAGTTCAGGTGGCAGAGGCCTCCTCGCCACCCCTGAAGGCCAGCTGGATGGGAGGGTGCCTCCCCTCGCTGTGTGGCCCCAGGTGAGTCATTCCCTCTCTGTGGGCCTCAGTTTCCCCTCCTGTGCAGTTGGGAAGGGCTGGACCCTTGCACTTTGCTCTTCCCGTCAGAGGAAGAAACCTCTGTTTCTGGGGTGCTTACCAGCTCCCCCTAGTGGAGACACCAGCGGCCCTTGGTTTGGGCCAAGGCCTCCCAAGCTCCAGGATGCTCTCTGTTTTGCAGGTGGGGAAACTGAGGCTGTGGGGAAAAAGAGACTGAAAAGAGGGTGGGTGAGAACCCAGGTCCCCTGGCCCCCCAGACAAGGGCATCCAGCCCTCCCTCCATCGCTCCCTCCTCGCCAGGGTGGAAGGGACGGGAGCCCCAGTGCGCCTGCAGGCCTCTGCTGTGTGCCTCCCACCACCCAGGGTGGACATTGCTGGGACCAAGGGGAACAGCGCTCCGAATGCCTCCACCTCCAGCTCCAAGGAGGCTCAGTGCCCTCGGGGCCAGCCTGTCCCCCGGGCTCATTAAGGATGCATGAGGTTCAGTAAGTGAGTGAGACCCAGAGGCAGCCGGGCGGTAACACTAACACACCGCCCCTCCCGCGCTGGCGGCCGGCGCTGTGGAAGCATTAGGTGGTGGCCAGTATCACTTATTCATCACCAAGCACTTAGGCAGCCGCACCGGGCTCCTGCTCCGAGCACCCTCTGCCCTCCTGCCCCCTGCCTGGCCTCCTCCCCTCTGCTTCGGCCAGTTCTGTCCTCAACTGCCCCTGCCACGCGGGGGGCACACTCAGGGGGCAGCCCCTCAGAGCCTCACAGTGGCATTTGGGGCGGAGTCAACATTGCAGGTATGGACCCTCTCGGAGAGGGTAGGAGACTCACTCAAGGGCACACAGACTCACTGGACAGGCCCCAGTCAAGTTCATGGGATGTCCTGCTGAGCCCCCCAGCCTGCGAGGAGGTGCCCGGGGGTGCGGGCAGGAGGAATGTGGTGCAGGCAGCAGAGGTGCTTGCATTGGGGGTCCGGGGCCTGGCTCAACACTGACCCAATGGTGGCTCTGCTTCCGATTCCACCCTCACTCGGGATGACGGACTGACGAATGGATGGATGGATGGACGGACGGAGGCTGCAGGGCCGGTCTGGGGTCCCAGGGTGGGCTCTGCTCCCACCCACCACCTTCCCGGGCGGCTGCTGTCATCCTCATGTGGGAGTCACACCCAGGGAACCGGCCTGCCTCCTAAGGCGAGGCTGTGGGCCCGTGCGACGATGGCGTGGTCTGAAGACCTCACAGCCGCTGGCTGCTGGGATGCCCTGTCCACAGAGCATGTGCTCTCTGGGGAAGACAGAACCTGGAATCTCCTGGAGGAAGACCTGACCCCCCCACACACACTCTGGATTCTGAAAACGTTCCCCTCTGACCACCTCCCACCCCAGGAGGCCCAGCCGGAGGCGACCGCCAGCCAGCCCCTCTGTTCCCACCCTTCCGTCTTGTTGTCATCGAGGTCAGAGCCACAGGGGTCTGAGGGGCCTTCTTTGTCTGGACACTGAGGCCCAGAGAGGGGACGGGGCGGGCCCAAGGTCGCACGGCAGCCAGTGGAGGAGTGTGGCCAGTCCCAGGCCGCTGGCCCTGCGCTGCCCGCATCGGGGGTGAGGGGCCTGGCTCAGCGGAAACCGTGCAGAACCTCATCCTTCTCCCCGAGGGAGTGCTCGCTGCAGGGGCCACGGCAGAGCTCCCCCTCCCGGGATTCCCCGGGAAAGTGAGGCGGGAAGACAGCGGGGAGCCATAGGAGAGGCTCCTGGAGGCCCAGACCTCGGTCCTCGCTGGCCTGAGGGATGAGGGAAGGGACCCTGCCGGTCACCGGCGCCCAGGATCGGATTCAGGGCTGGACCACGAGTGCGGGATGCCAGTCACAGCGGAGCGGTCACCCTGGCCACCTGGTAGCACTTGGGCCTCACCCGAACCACGCTCACGGTGTCCCCCTTCCGGGTGAGAAACCGAGACTCGGCCGGGTGCACGGTTTCCCAGGCTGCACTGCTCTGAGTCTGCTGTGACCACGCCCAGCTGTGCCAGCCTCCGGCGTCCACCCTGTCACCTTCCTGTGCACCTTGGGGCACGACCAGGACCCAGGCCCTGTCTCTCTCTCTCTCTCTCTCTCTCTCTCTCTCTCTCTCTCTCTCTCGGGCCCTGCCACCTCCTGGAGGGGCCTGAGCTGGGCCTTCTGCCTGTGTCCCCCTTGCCCTCGGGGCTCCCAGGTCGGAGCCTGGCCACGGTGGGCACACAGGCTGCCCTGCCGAGGGGTGACTTCGGGTTTGCACACTCAGAGGCCATCGTGGCCACCCGCAGGCTGCGTCAGCAGCTGCCTGGTGAATAATTCATCGAGCCTTGTTTATGCTTCCCTTCCCGGCGCTGAGTGGCACTCAGAACCCCACCACAGCACTCTTCCTTCCCCCGCCAGCCAGGTCCCGCTGCCCTGGCCTCTGCCCCTTCTCCAGCGTGGCCACCAGGAACCCGCTCCCGGATTGGGCCATGGGCACGGGCCATCAATTATTCAGGCAGGCCTCCTCTGGCTGGAGCCAGGGCGAAGACGGGGCTGGCGGAGAGTCTGGGCCGTTGGCTCCATCCCGTTTGGGGCACACGGAAGGGGCGTGCGGGAGGCGGAGATGGGGAGATCTCGGGGCTGCAGCTTCCATCCGTCAGCAAGGCAGGGACACGTCCTCGCAGAGGGGCCAAGACAGCCCCTCCGGAGTCAGGCAGCCCCGGGGTAACTCCTGGCCCCGCTCCTCGGGCCAGGCCCTTAGCCCCCCGGTGCTCCGTTTTTCCACCCGAGACGTGGGGCCAACCACGGTCCCCACCTGGCAGGGCTGCCGCCAGCACGCGCCTCCTGTCCTACCTGCACGCGGGCGGCGCTGTATTGCCGACGCTTAGCTATTGCTGACGCTTGGCTATTTGTTTGCCTCTCCCACCGTCCTGGAGGCAGATGCTGGGCTGTGTTTCCCTTGGCATCTCCAAGAACTAACGGGTCCTGAGACGGCTCCGTGTAGTTGCTTGGTAAATGCTTGTTGAATGAGTTGAGTAAATGAGTGAGTGAGAAATGGCTCCCCAGAGAGGCCGGGGGGTGATTTATGAGGCAGCGAGAACGCTCCTGATGGCTGGGAGTGCTCCGCTGGGTCAGGAGAGGAAGGATGCCCGGTGAGGAAGAGGCTCTTCTCCCCCACCACCACCCCCCACCATTAAGCAGCTGGGGTTCTAGGATTCAAGGAGTGTGTGGGAGGTAGGAGTAGGAGCTGGTGGCAGAGGATGGCGGTGGTGGTGGTGGTGGTGATGATGTTGATGATGATGATTATGACAATGATAATAAAGGGATACAGCCTATGGCTTAAGGTGGGGCGGAAAGACAGAAGAAACAGCTGGTCCACTGGTCCAGCCTATCGTGGGCAAGGACTATGGCTTCACCTCTGTATTCTTGGTGCCGGACACGCAGAAGGCGCACAGACAGCAGTTCACCAAATGAATGCACGTCCTTCGTCCTTAGACAATCAGGGAGGCGCAGGACTTACCCCCTCCCAGCCTAGCCTAGCATGCAAACTCCTCCATCTGCCCTGAGCCAGCTCCCATGGCCCTTTCCCCTTGTCCTTTGCCTCAGTTTCCCCAGCCAAAAAAAAAATGGGGGTCACGTGAGTTGCTTCCCTTCCCTTGCTAACCTCACCCGAACTGGCTGGTCCCAGCCCCACTAGGCTGCCCGGCTGGATCTCTGGCCAGGAGGCTTCTGGCAACCACGCCCGGGGGCGGGGGTGGGGGAGGGGGTGCCAGGCCCCCATGGCGGAGCGCTGATAAACTATTTTGATATTCCTGTTACTTTCAGAAAGACAGCTTTCAAGATCCAAGACCAGGTGGTGATGGTCTTTTTTCGGAGGTGCTAATTAATAATTTAACTCCATGTAATGATAATTTTATCTTGTTGCCGTTTGCGGGTTTGTGATTATCTCATCCATCCGGTGCCTGGTGCTGGGCCCAGAGCGCGTCTCCCGCCGTTTCCCGGGACGTGAGTCTCCCCGCCGGAGGGGAGCGGGAGAGGCACCTGCATGGGAGGTCTCCCAAACCCAGAGGCTTTCGGGAGTCTCTCCGGGCCGGTCTGTGCGGGAGCAGGGGATGGATGGAGCCGGGGACCACAGCTCCCGTCATCCCCGCTTCTGTGGAGATGGACATCCCGAAGAAGCCCAGCCTGAGCCCCTCGTCGGCCTGGGAGACTGTGACAGCTGCCCCCCCGCCGCCCTCTGCCGACAGGGGGGCCGCAGCCAGACCCTGGGAGGGCTGTGTAGCACCCAGTCTCAGAGCCTGCCCCGGAGCCTGGGTCTCTGCCTCCCTAGCCAGGGCACCGGGCCCTCCAATACACCCCTCCTCCATGCGAGCTGACCCATCCTCATGCCCCTTCCCCTGAACTAAGAGCCGGGGAGTTGGGAGGGGAGTGGTCCAGGGCCATTTGAATGGCAGTGAGGGAGGAACTCAGCCCAACTCCCCCCATGAGGCCTGGCAGCGAGGAGAGGAGGGGAAGCCGGAAGGAGACAGGCAGGCAGGCAGGGCGGGGAGCCTGAGTGGAGGCGAACCCCTTTTGCTCTCCATGGCAGGGGCGATCCGGGCATCCCCGTGTCTAGAGGTGGACGGGTTGAGTTCCCGCTTGTGCTGAATCTAAACATGGCTGACGTAGATTCGGTTGACCAGGCCGAGTCAGCTGCGGAACCGGGGCTGGGAATGTTCCGGACTTAAACACGAGGGCGGTGGAGAGGAGCCATGCGGCTGGAGCGGGAGGCAGGGGCCAGGCTCTGAAGGTCCAGGTCATCTTCAGCCTCTGGAGGACTGGGAGCCAGCAGCGACTCGACCTCTGAGGGAGACCTTTGCTGCCAGAGAGCGGAAGGGCGGTGTTGGAGGCAGCGGCCGCGCCCAGGCCGGGCCCGCGTCCGGCTGCGGCTCCCGACAGCTGGTGGGACTGCGGAGTGGGTGGCACTGCCAGGCCCGCCTCTCTGTCCATCAGCGTTCCCGGTTCCCTCTCCACCCAAAGCTGGGCTAGCGACCAGGCCCCGGTTTGGCCTCTGCACAAGCTAATGCGATGCTAATGTTGTAGATCAGATTGGCTGCGGCATCAAAGTGTTTGGGGACCCCCCTGACAGCCTGAGATGCCCCCCCACCCCACCCCCCAGCCCTCTGGGCAGCTCGAGCTCCACGCCAGGATGTTCTCCCAGCCGTTGTACCTGTCACTTCTCGTTACAGCTGATGCCGGCGGTGCCTGCCGGGGACCACGGGGCAGACATGGCCGCCTTCCCTTCCAGAGCCCCCGGGTCTGGCGGGTCCCCGGGGACCCGGAGGCTTCCTTGGTGCCCGGACCGGGTCTTGCTCACTCCAGATCTCACAAGGACCTCTCCTGCTCAGATCAACACAGGATGTTTCTTTGTTTTGATTTCTCCTACCCAGGGCTTGCGACAGGGTACGTTCAGACAAATCTCTGTTGTGACACAAGCTTTCTCCCCTGGATGCTTAGCATTCAAAAACCTTAGAAGGTCAGACTAAACCATTATTAATGACCAGCAAATGCAGGGGGTTTGTGTTTTTTGTTTTTATTTTTGTTTTTTAAGCATTAGTTTTTTATTTGCTTGAAAAACCTGTAAAATACTGCAAGGCCTATAATACAAAACCCATTTTTTCCCCTGCCCTTCCTACCTCCACTCTTGCTCTCCTGGGGACGGCACATTTTATTTTATTTTATTTATTTTATTTATTTTTAAAATATATTTTATTGATTTTTTTTTTCAGAGAGGAAGGGAGAGGGATAGAAAGTTAGAAACATCGATGAGAGAGAAACATCAATCAGCCACCTCCTGCACACCCCACACTGGGGATGTGCCCGCATCCAACGTACCTGCCCTTGACCAGAATCTAATCTGGGACCCTTCAATCTGCAGGCCAAGGCTCCATCCACTCATCCAAACCCGTCAGGGCACATTTTAAACTCTTACAGCTGCATCTTCTGCTGCCTGCTGTCCTATCTATATATATAAAAGCCTGAGCGACCGTCCAACCATTTGACCGTCCGACCGGTAGCTATGATGCATACTGACCACTGGGGGGGGGGGCAGACACTCAATGCAGGAGCTGCCGAGCTGTTGTAGGACTTAGCAGCTGCAGTTCTGGGGTGACACACCTGGAACCAGAGAGGAGGGAACCTGAGAACTGCCCTCTTGCAATCGGGGAGCCCTCGGGGCTTGTTGGGAGAGATGGTTCGGCCTAATTCCCACAGGTCAGGCTGGGGGACCCCACTGGTGCACAAACCCACGCACCGGCCTCCAGTTTTTAAATAACATGCCGATGCCTCTGTTTCTTGCTTTCTCCCTTTTAGACATCATCGGTTGCCTCCCTACTATTCTGTGGACAAGGATTTCACTCTGATACCCTCCCACTCTGTCCCTTCCTCCTTAGACAGTCATATTGTTCCTTTTTGCCAAATCCACGTGGCTCACTTCAGAATCAAGAGATGGACTAGCATTGTTTCTTTCTGTGTATTTTTTCTCTGGTGTGGCAAAGACCGGACTGATCAGATACCCATATCTTCCCCTACATTCTCAATGTTCCCTCCCGTTGGGTCGGGATTGGTGACTAGATAGTTCCTTTGGACTCAGAGCCTGTGTGCCTCTCCCATGTCCTCCTCCCTCGCTGTACAGGCCATGGCTTCAATGTCTGCAAATACAGAAAGAGGGGCTGCCCACTCGTATGAGAAAAAAAAAAGAAAACAAAAAGAAATGTGATGTGAGTGAGAAATAATCTGCTATCGTTAATCCTGATACCCAGGATAAACTATCTGGATAAATATCCCCAAAGGTAATGATCACCTCACATTTTCAATTGCATAATTTTTAAAAAAAATGTTTCCAAATAGTGCATCAGCCCTGCCACACCGTTATTATTCATATTCTCTTCACAAGCGTTGTCTTTCATCAGCTCATCTATGGCTCCCCGCTCTCTCCTTGGGTTCTGGCCTCCAGGGGCCCTGACCGTCTTGTTTTAACCTGGCCTGCTGCAAAGGCGTCCGTCCTGGGCCCTTCCTCGGCCAGGCCACAGGGCCGGGTCTCCAGTTTCCTGGGTTCTCTTTGTGGGTTTAGCTCCCACGTTGGCTGGAGCATATCCCGTGGTAGCAGCACACTCAGGCACAGCGTGTGCAACGTGAGTTTCCTGAGCCCTTCCACATCTAAACACCATTTCTAGCCCCAACTTATATTTAGTGGTGTGTCCAGGTGTAGAATTCTACGTGGGAAACAATTTCCCTGGCGCATTTAAACTGCTCACTGTTGCCAAAACCGGTTTGGCTCAGTGGATGGAGTGTCAGTCTGCGGACTGAAGGGTCCCAGGTTCGATTCCGGTCAAGGGCATGTACATTGGTTGTGGGCACATCCCAAGTGGAGACAGCTGGCCAATGATTCTTTCCCATCGATGTTTCTGGCTATCTGTCCCTCTCCCTTCCTCTCTGTGAAAAATCAATAAAATATATATTTTTAAAAATAATAATAAATAAATAAATAAACTGCTCACTGTTATATAGTATCTGGTGTTGCTCTTGAGAAGTCCTACAGCTGTCCTGAATCCTGCTTCTTTGTATGAAACCTGGCTTTTTTTCTTGCCAGATGCTTTTAGGGTCATCTCTTTGTATGTTCTGCCTTTTTACAATGACGTGTCTCAGGAGTGGATCTGTCTGTTGTTTGGGGCATTGGGTGGGCCCCTTAGGCCCTGGCATCCGGAGGCTCCTCTCTTTTAACGCTGGGAAAGTCACTTGAACTGTTTTTTGGATAACCCTCTTCCTTCTATTTTCCTCTGTGAATTGGGTACCAGTTCCCGGGTTGATACTTGCATTAGCCATGGTTATAACGATGCTACAAGCCAACCGGAGACCTGGTGGCTTGCAATGTAATTACCTACTCTCAGGAATCGATGGCGGAGAGTCACTGACTTAGGCTGGACTCGGTCGTGTGGCTCATGGTGACTGGCCGAACGCGCCTGTCTCAGAGTATGCCCAGGGTGTGGCTGATCTAGGATGGGATGTCAGAGCAGTTCAGCTCTGCTCCAAATGTTGCTCACCCTTCCTGGGGGGCTAGTGGGCTGGGAATGGTCTCAGGGGGATGGCTGAGAGGCAAGATGACATAGAGTTTTGAAGCCTTTGATCAACCTCTCTCCCCTCCCCCCCACTGATATCAGACGGTGAGAGGCCTCTTGGGGGGGGGGGGGATTCGGGGAGGAGGGGACTGTAACATGTGGCAAAAGGTTTGAGTATCAGGATGAGTAAAGATCAGAGCAATCAACACAATCTACCACAATCCTTTAAATGGTATATTTTTCTGTTTTTCCCTGTTTGCCACATGGATCTAATTTCAAGATTTCATGGACAGTTTTTTACAGCCTGTGTGGTGTACTTTATTTCACATCCCACCGTTCTGGGGTTCCTCCTTGTTCTCCAGTTCTTCTTTGTCATAACCTCCTATTTTTATTTTATGAATGCAATCTATCTCCTACCTCTCTTTGAGTATGTGCTGGAGGTGTTCAGGAAGGTCTTTTATGCCTGTTTATTCGTTTTTTAAAATTCTTTACATGATCCCCTTTGCCCTGGCTTGTCCAGCTCGCTGTGCTCTGCCTGACCCCCGGGGGGGACAGCACGGGGCATGTGGGCTAGAGTGTGGCTGTGAGACTGACAGCCGAGGCCAGAGCAAGTCCGTGGCTCCCCAACCGGGTGACTGTGCTGGGCGGGGCCTCTTTCTTCCCAGAGTCCTCTGCTGCCAAACGGGAACAGAAATAGCAGCCCCCCTCACGGACCTGTGGGGAACTTTGGAAAAGCCACAGGTGGAAAGCCCCAGAAGCATCGCTAGCACACAGCATGAAGTCTTCGTTATGCGCTTTGCACGTTGGCGCCAGAAGCGGAGGGGCAGGTTCCCGTCTAGCGGCAAAGCAAAGCTCGACGTGGAGAGGGACCTTTAACGCAGCATGGGGGTGGAAGCCTGCTCTTGTGATTGGACCTCATATTGCATTTTAAGTTTGTTATCTCTCCCTGCTCAGAGCAATTCCCCGCAGTAAAGATGGCAGCGAGGGGTTCCGGGATTGGTGGGGATGAGGAGGCCAGGGGATCCCGGAGGTTTCTGCTTAGATGTCCACTTGATCCCAGTGTCCAGCGCCAGCCAGCCTGGCTCTCACCTTCCAAGCGCTGGTGCCTGAGCCCCTCAGGGGCTGCCATCGTGCTGGGGGGTTCCAGGAGGGAAAGGCAACGGAGAGGTCACAGCAGTGCTTCCCGGGTGTGAACGGCAGGAACCTCTTGTTCAAACGAACGATCCATGGCGGCCAACGAGTGAAGCAGAGGAGCCCAGAGCCGCCCTGGCGGGGCCTGGAAGCCACGCTTCCTCTCCCCCCACCCCCACCCCCACTTCTCTCTCCCCCCAGCCTCCTCTGAGACTCTGGTTCTCTCTGTACCTGAAACCCCTGAGACACAGACATCCCTGCCTTCATTTCACACGCGGCCAAGCCCAGCTGAGCGAGGAAAGGGTCTGGAAGGTGACCTCTGACCTCCAACGCTCGGCCGCTCCGGAACAGGAGGGGATGATAGGCTGATTTCCATTTCACCGTTATTTTTGAAAGTTCGTCTCAGCTCCCTCCCCGCAAGCTCCTCCTGGGTCTGGTCTCTCTGATTCTGTCTTGACATTCTATTTTCATCCCTGCCACCTCCGTGGATAATGACAAGGCCCTCATAATTGCTTGCTCCTTGCTGGGTAAAGTAGCTCTACCTTTTATTTGTCCCCAAATGTTGTCATCCCATAATTTGGCTCCCACCAGCCTCTGGGGTCTGTGCTCCCCCTCGTTCCAGTCCACGGAGTCTCGGCTCCCCTAACCTGCACACCACGCACGTTTTAAAGGATCCCCAGGCCTTGGGGTCTAGCAAGCAGCCATGGTGGAGCCCACCCCCAGCCCCCTCGGTTTCTCTGTCTCTCCAGTGGGGGGGGGGGAGGGGAATCTACCTTCTTTTAAGATTCCGCACAAACTGAGACTGGTTTTGCTCAGTGGACAGAGCGTCGGCCTGTGGACTGAAAGGTCCCGGGTTCGATTCCGGTCAAGGGCATGTACCTTGGTTGCGGGCACATCCCCAGTAGGGGGTGTGCAAGAGGCAGCTGATCCATGATTCTCTCTCATCGATGTTTCTAACTCTCTACCTTCTCCCTTCCTATCTGTAAAAAATCAATAATATATATATATATATATATATATATATATATTTTTTTTTTTTTTTTTTAAGATTCAGCACAAATACCACCTTTTGAGCGAAGTCTTGCCTTGAGTAAAATTATTCAACCTCTTGAGCTTAGTTTGTTCACCTGTAAAATGGGAGGTGTGGGGCCTGCCTCCCGGGCTTTCGGGAAGATTAGATATGCTAATGTAAGACTTGGCACAGTGCTGGTTGCATGCACACACAATATAAAAGTTTGATAAATCTTAGCTATCACTATTCTGTGTGCATCAAGGAGAAAAGAGTCCCTTTCTGTCTCCTTGGTGTGAGTCTAATTTCTCCAGAAGATGGGTGGGCCTCAGCTCTGACTACACATTAGAACAGGAGTGGGAAAATTTTTTGACTCAAGGACCACAATGGTTCTTACACTGGACCGGAGGGCTGGAACAAAAGCAGCCTGCCCATGCTGGCACTCTCATCTTGGGCTGCTGGTGAAGGAGTGGAGGGGAGAGCAAGAGAACCCTCTGCTCTTTTGGCTCCTCTGGCCGGATAGAACAGCCGAACGGGCCGGATCCGGCCCTTGGGCCGTAGTTTGCCCATGGCTGCATTAGAATCACCTGGGGGCTTTTTAAAACCCTGGTTGCCTGGGCCCCATGTCAGCTCAATTGGCTGGATCTCTGGAGCCCAGGTGCTAGTATTTTAAAATATATATATATTTTTATTGATTTCAGAGAGAAAGAGAGAGGAAGCAAGAGATAGGAACATCAATGATGAGAGAGAATCACTGAGCGGCTGCCTCCTGCATGCCCCCCACTGGGGATCGAGCCCGAAACCCGGGAATCAAACTGTGACCTCCTGGTTCATAGGTCAACGCTCAACCACTGAGCCACGCCGGCTGAGCCAGGCCTTGGTATTCTAAAAGCCTTCCAGGCCATGGATTCTGACAGATGACTAGTTGGTCTGTGAACTACCTGCGAGCCAACACCAGGTACTGCCAATTGTCATATCCTACGCGGCACCTGGCGACCAGGATCCCATGACCGTTGAACGGATGAATACATGAACACGTGTTCAACAAAGTCAAGGTTGGCAGGAGAGGGCCTTTGTAGACATGGGCTTTTCATTGAGGTCCATCAAGCTCAGGCCTGGCTGGCTGGTCGAGGGCCTAGCACAGGGCCCTGGGAAGTATGTGTGCCTGAGGGAGGGGGTGTGCACCCCAGCCTGGCAGTCCCCTCTACTCATGGCCCATGTGCTTTCCTTAGACCTCGTTACAATCCCACGAGGAGGTGCCTATTTTATGCTTGTGCTTCCTAATGACCCCGTTGGACAGATGAGGACAACGTGGCTCAGGGACATCACGACTTGTGCGTGGTCTCCTGGTCTGAGAGCTGCACCGCCAGGCCGCAGACCTCTGTTTTCTGACCTGGTCAGTCTCTTCGGAGTGAGGCTCAGAGCCACTCACCCCGTCTTCTGAAAGTGAGTCATGCAGAGGGAGGCATAGGAGTGGGGGGTGCCCCTTCGAGAAGTTGGGTCCAAGGCTGCGGTTCCTCTTGGGGACACAAGTGAGTAGGCCTGGGAAGTGGTGGAACTCATGTGTGTTTGTGTGTGTGTGTGTGTGTGTGTGTGTGTGTGTGTGCGCGCGCGCGCACGCGCGTACTACTGAGTGACACTGCATATGACTATGCTTGTATATTTCTTGCTGTGCTGTGTGGTGTGTGTGTCTGATTGTGTGTCCTTGCTGTGGCGCTGTGTGTCATGTGTGTTGCGGTGATGAGTGTGTGCTGTGACTTCAGGAGCCCCTGGAGTTCCTCAGAGCCTGCTCCTGTGGCCACGGGAAGACCCCTACCCACCTGGGAGTTCAGGGACTCAAGTGGCTGTCCCTGAACGTCCTCTCCCAGTCTGGGGTCCCAAGCCCTTGTGGGGACCCCTCTCTGCCCAGCACCCACACTCCCCCCGCCCCCGCCTCGGCCTTGCTTCCTTCCAGAGAAGAAGAAGTGGTCGTGTGCAAAGGAGAAGGCTGCCTGTGGCTTTTCCTGTCCTGCCCGCTCACCACCCACCACCTTGCGCCTGCTGAGCCTTCCCTTCTGCCAGGCTTGGCTTCTGTGGGAAATCTCTCTGGCACTTTTACCCCCAACAGTGTGTTAATTGCTTCATCTCCAGGCTCCCCATCCACCCCAGAACCTATGGCAGGGTCACCTTGACACATAACTGTACCCCTGTTCCAACAGGAGGTGGGAGGCACAGCCAGGGGCCAGGTGTGCGGGTTGAGGGGTGCCTACGCCAAGACGGGGGCCGCCACAAGGAGGACACTGGGTATGAGGAGCTATATGCCCGATCTGGCTCTTACCACCCCTTCCTTCCTCCTCTCCTGTATCGAAATGCAGAGGATCATCTCAGGGTCGAAGGTCCTTGCAAAGAGACGCTGCTCTGACTGCCCGGGGACCTGTAGGGAATGCGCCGAGCCTGGTTCAGGTCAGAGGAGGGGTCTTGTCCAGGGGACAGCAGGAGCGGAGGGATGGCGGTCCAGAGTGTCATGGACTCATCTGCTTGGACGCATGGGGATGGCTTTGGTGGGCCAAGGTCTGCTGCACGTTGCCTCTCATTAGTGACAGCAAGGCATTCTATCCCCACTCTCAAAGGAGACGTCCCTCTTTCTGCAAATCCCCCCTCCCAACCTCACACTCATCCTCTGCTCCCAACCCCAGCTGCTCACATCGTCAGTTCTTTCATCCCTAGAGGAAAAGGGTTTCTTTCACCATCGTTGCCCGATGTCTCATTGCGCCAAGGGGGAACTGGTGCCCAAGGCAGGAATTCTTTCTTCCAAGGGCACATGGTCTTAATTCTGGTCTGACCCCGTGACCACTCTGCTGTGTGATGCTGGGCACAACACTGCTCCCCTCTGTGTCCAGTTTCTTTCTTTTTTTAAAAAATTTATTAAGGTATTATATGTGTACATAGCTTACCACTGCCCCCCCACCTCCCATTCATGCCCTCCCTCCCCAGAGTTCTGTGTTTGTTGGTTGTACTTATATGCATGCATACCAGTCCTTCGGTTGTTCTCTTATCTCCCCCCAGGTCTCCTTCCCCTCCCCGCTGTCATTTGGCAGTCTGCTTGTTTTATGGTGACTATCTCATGACCACATGAATAGAATCCACTCCTCATTTGGCAGTCTGCTTGTTTTATGGTGACTATCTCAGGACCACATGAATAGAATCCTCTCCTCCTCTGGTTCACACCACCCCTTCCTCCGGGTCCCACTGCTTCCCCCGGGCACATGTCTCCCCCGGGGCACACGGCTCTCCTGGGACACCCGGCCCCCCTGGGACACATGGCTCCCCCGGGGCACACGCCACCTGGGTGTGTCCAGTTTCTTTACCAATAAAAAAAATCAAGGACTAGGCAGCCACCCCATGCTCCATCCTGGTGCATCACGGTGGGGTTCCAGGGTTCCCCTGTGCAGGGACCCAGTCCCTTGGACCATCCAACCTCACAGTAAAGGAACTTCTTCCAAGGGAGGCTCAGGGACACTCAGAGGCCCTGGTGGTGACAGGAGGCCATGGGCAGGGAGTGGAGGGGAGGGACGGCTTCCTGACCTCAATCTCTATCTCCAACCCAGATGGTGGTGGTGGGAGTATCAGGGTGACTGAGACAGAACTTCCCAGCAGTGGAGAGACTGCCCAGATCAGGGCAGGGCCCGCCAGACGGTGAGCCCCCGAGGGCATCTCTGGTTCATCTGTCTTTTTAGTTCTTCACATTCTGTCTCCTCGAAGCTGATGCTCTGTGAGTATTTGTTAAAGAACTGAGTAACTGAACAGAGAGGAAATGATGAATTTGGTGGGATGGCCGCCCGAAGAAGACGGGGGTCTTGGGTGGCTGGGCCGAGTGGAACAAAGCAGAGGGGGACATGGCAAGTTAAGATGGGTTAAGTTATGCTATGGTAACAAACCAAACCCAACCCTCAATGGCTGAAAGCAATAAAGATTTCTTTTCCCATTCACGCCACATGTCTGCACGGGTGGGCAGCTCCCATATAGACATTTGTCATTGCAGTCACCCAAGCACCTAGGACAGTGGTCAGCAAACTGTGGCTCTTGAGCCACATCCGGCTCTTTGGCCCCTTGAGGGTGGCTCTTCCACAAACGACCACGGCCTGGGCGTCTTCTATTTTGAAGACGTGGCGTTAGAAGAAGTTGAAGTTTAAAAAATATGGCTCTCCAAAGAAATTTCAATCGTTGTCCTGTTGCTATTTGGCTCTGTGGACTAAGGAGTTTGCCAACCACTGTCTAGGGCATCTCTGACCTATAGCTGGCACCTCCAGTCCCGGGAAGCTCACTGCCGTGCAGCGTGCTGTGCTGGTGCAAGACCCACGGCTTGGGAGGAGAGCCCATCATCACACTCAGCTGAGCTCCTTCTACGGAGCCCGCTGGCCCTTCTGGACGGGGAGGTCACGGGCCAGTGGGCCTGAGCGGCTTTGCGAGCTGGTGAAGAGAGGCGAGGAGACACCAAAAGGCAGGGGAGAGCAGGCCCACTCTGGTCTTCCAGAGGCACAGAGGGAGGGGGGAGGGGGGACGAGGAGCCAGAGCCATTATCATTGCTCAAACGCAGCCTCCCTTTCTTAAAAACAAGGGGTGGGGACGGAATGTGTGTGCCTGAAAGCTAATGAAGTTGTGAGCAATAAAAGGCGTTAGGCCTCCGGGAAGCAAATTGTGGGCCAAATGAGCTCGTTTTTTAGCAGAATTATTAAATTAGCAGATGAAGGAAACACATTAGACATTATGAGCCTTGCTTTTAGCAGTGCCCTTGATGGAGGGCTGTGCAGATGCTTGCTAAATTCATCCCGCACAGGGCTGGGGGGGGGGGGGGGAAGCTGGCGTCACTGGGATCCCCAGGAGCAGGGACTGGGGACGGGAAGGGCGGTGTTTAATGGACATCGGGGCCAGCCACTGGCGTGGGGGCCTTCGGTCCACTATTCATTCAATCCCCGCAACCCCTGGCAGGGGAGGGGAAGGGGCTGTCCTCATTCCAGAAGGGAAGATGGGCTCAGAGGGGTGACGTGCCTGGCCTCAGCTCCCTCAGAGTCAGTGGCTGAGGTCGTGGTTGAATCCTGGTCACCCTCAGTGCCCTTGACCCAGGGGTAAAACATACTTCCTTGGCAGGAGCTCTTGGACATGGAGCAAAGGGACGTGAGAGACTAGTGAAGGGAGAGGGTGGAACAAGAGCTGGAGTCAGGCAGGGAGGACTGAAGGCTCAGGTGGGGTTGAGTCGGTGTCGGGGGGTGGGGATGTGGGCCCCAGCTGCAGGGCTGATTCTGATCGCTGCCTTTAAGAAGGTCTGCAAACTCATTAGTCAACAGAGCCAAATATCAATAGTTCAATGATTGAAATTTCTTTTGAGAGCCAATTTTTATTTATTTATTAAGGTATTATATGTGTACACAGCTTACCATTGCCCCCCCTCCACCTCCCATTCATGCCCTCCCTCCCCATAGTTCTGTGTTCGTTGGTTGTACTTATATGCATGCATACCAGACCTTTGGTTGTTCTCTTATCTACCCCCAGGTCTCCTTCCCCTCCCCGCTGTCATTTGACAATCTGCTTGTTTTATGGTGACTATCTCAGGACCACATGAATAGAATCTGCTTCTCCTCTGGTTCACACCGCCCCTCCCCCCGGGTCCCACTGCTTCCCCAGGGCACATGGCTCTCCTGGGGTACATGTCTCCCCCGGGGCACACGGCTCTCCTGGGACACACGATCCCCCTGGGACACACGGCTCACCCAGGGCACACGGCTCCCTGGGGCACAGGAGAGCCAAATTTTTTAAACTTAAACTATATAGGTAGGTACACTATTATTAACTTAATTAGGGTACATGGTATTTTGTGGAAGAGCCACACTCAAGGGGCCAAAGAGCCGCATGTGGCTCGTGAGCCACAGTCTGCCAACCACTGCCCTAGCAGGTTTGGCTCAGTGGATAGAGTGGCAGCCTGCAGACTGAAGGATCCCAGGCTCGATTCGATAAAGGACATGTACCTTGGCTGTAGGCTCCTCCCAGCCGCACCCTGGTTGGGGTTCGTAGAGGAGGCAACCAATCGATGCGTTTCTCTCACATCGTTATTTCTCCCCGTCTTTCCCTCTCTCTCCCACTTTCTCTAAAAATTGAAGAAAAAAAAATGTCCTCAGGTGAGGATTAACAAAAAAAAAAAAAAAAGAAAAGGTATTCTGAAAGGACAGGTGTGCAGCGTGGAATCCACTTCACGTGGAGATGGTTGAGTGAGCAAATAGGACTGTGTCACGTGCTTGAACTCTTCAGAGGCCTGTCCTGCAGGATGCTGGACACTGCTGTGGCCTCCGAGGGTCAAACTGGGTCAGCGACGTCTCCCACGGAGGCCAGGTGAGCGATGCCCCCTTGTCCGGGTGCAGCTGTCCCTGCAGGGGGATCCAGATCAGAATCACGTGGCTCCTAGGTGGCAGCTGCCCCACGTGCATGAGACTGGAGGCCGGGAGGGCGTCAGTGCAGAAGCCAGGGATGGCGGCAGCCTCAGGAGGGTTGTTCAGAGGAGCTGGCTTAGGGCAAAAGGTTCTCTGAGCACGTGCGTGTGTGAGCACACCTTCAAGTGGATGTGGATGTCTCTGTGTGTGCACATTCAAGGGGGATGTGTTGTCTGTTTACCAGTGTGCCTGAGGGGGCCTGGTTGTTGTCTTGCTGTGGAGGGGTGTGCACACCTGCCCCAGGAAGCATCAGGCTTGGACGCTACCTTGTGTGGCTGTGTGTGCACGCGTGTACACATGCACAGACTACAGAGGGAGGCAATGCAGATAAATCCTACTCTCAGGCTGCAGGATCAGGCCAGACAGACAAATCTTGCCACAGCCCTCAGCCACCAGAATTCCCTCTCCGGCCACCACCCCTTACAGTGGCCTAGATGCTCCATAGGGGACACCGTGGGGTGGGCTGCGTCCATCTCATGCGGGCCTCTCTCTCCCCAGACCGCATCCATTGCCATCTCCACTCCCGCCTTTGGGCTCTTAGGTGACACGGTAACTGCTCAGTGCAAATCCCTCCTGTGTCCTAACAGTGGGGGAGGAGGGTGCTGCGGTGGAGCCCCTAATCCTGGTTGCAGGACAGAAGAGGAGCCCTTCCCACCATCCCAGGCCCACCCTATGCCATCCCACCCGGGACCTCCTGGATGTCCTCACGTGGGTCAAAGCTACCGTGAGCCTGCCATTCCTGAGGCCCCAACCGAGAGACATGCCCCCCTAGCTCTGTAGGCAGCCTGGGGAGGGCAGGAGAGGCCTCTCTCGACCACAGAGCCCTGATCCTGGCCCTGCTCTTGACCCTCTAGATGACCTTGGGCTGAACCCTCTTTAGCCTCAGTTTTTCCCCTGCACGAAATGGGGCCGGGCTGTCTTGTCTGTATCCCAGGCATGGAGCTGGGGTGACCACAGTAGGGCTGTTATCTACTATGACGAAAGGCGGAGTCCTGTGACCCATCTCGTTTGGGCAAGTCCTTGACCCCGAGATGTGCCGGTAAGTGTTTAACAGCCGGCTCCCTGTGAGAAGAAAGCCCGTGTTTGCCGTGTTTGCCAATTCCTCTGGTGTCAATGCTCCTACTGGGACTGATTTCAGTCCACCGGCATGACACCACTGAACAAGGAAGCGGAAGGAGTTGTGCACAGTGGCTCCTGGGAGAGGGTGGGAGCTGGTCCAGCCCATCGCTGCCTTTCTCCTAAACAACCAGTAACAGCCCAGCCAGAGGAAGACGCTACGTCAAGGTCAGGCAGGAAGCAAAAGGCCCAGCCAGAGCGCCGAGCGTTGGGTCTGAGTAAGAGGCGAGGCTACAACACAGAGCGGGAAAGAGCCGGGACTGTAGGCCCCGGGAGGATGAGGAACAGGCGGGAGGTGTGATGTGCAAGGAGGTGCCAGGGGGAAGCGGTTCAGGATGGAAACCACGTTTTGCTGGGCGATGCTCAGACGGCCCAACGCGGCCGGAATACAGTATTTTCCTCCTGCTGTTCCCGGGCCTGGGAGAGGGAGGAGGGCGTACGTGAGGATGAGGAGCTGGGCACACGGTCAGGTGTTCCCTGAGCCCGGGGATGACGTCTGGGCAGGCCCTGCCAGGAAGGGGCAAATCCAATTCTGTAATTGTTGTTGCATCCATTCTGGTGACAGTCCCGCAGGGCGATGCCAAGGGCCCCGGGGAGGGGGGGAAGCCCTGGCTGACATCATCTGCTATTTCTGGGCTAATTCACAGCCTCTTGCAGGGGGAACTTCCTTTAAGGCATAAATTACCGGGGCCTTCTCGAGATCGCCTCATTCTCCTGAGTACGCAAAGGGAATCCACGCCCGTGGGCGTCCTCGGGAGATGCGCCGGGGGCGGGGAGAAGAGTGTCTCCTGGAGTCACGAGGACCTGGGTTCAAGTCCCGCCTCTGCCCCTTATTAGCTGAAGGGCTTCGGGGAGTCATTCCTCGGACACGCCATTCCCTCCAGCGGGCTCACAGTACCTGCGAGGGGTCCGGTGTGATTAAGGGACGAGGCAGGTGTGACGGGTCGGGCACAGGGCCTGCTCTCTGCAGGGAACACCCCATCGCTCCCATTTCCTGTCTTCGCTGTCCTCTCTCGGAGAGTAGACCCACTGTGGGCAATCTGTGGAAGCTTCCAGAAGGAGGTGCAGACTCCCTTTCTGACTCTTTCCCTGGCTTTGTGGAGAGTGGTCCCCAGGGTGGGGGTGGAGAGCCGCCTGTGGGAGGAGGGAGAGGGTGGGAGGTGCGGGGATGGAGGATGTTCACCTGGGTGGGGAAACTGAGCCCGTTGGATTGTGGGAAGTTTCTTTTTTAATACCGTATATATTTTATTGATTTTTTACAGAGAAAGAGAGAGGGATAGAGAGTTAGAAACATCAATGAGAGAAAATCATCGATCAGCTGCCTCTTGCACACCCCCTACTGGGGATGTGCCCGCAACCAAGGTACATGCCCTTGACGGGAATCGAACCCAGGACCTTTCAGTCCACAGGCCGAGGCTCTATCCACTGAGCCACTCCGGTTTCGGCTGTGGGAACTTCTTGGCCAAGCAGGAGACAGCCCGGCCCTCAGCAGGCTCCCAAGCAGAGGTGCCTGCCTTTCGGGCCCCTGTGTCCACATGTCTGCTCGGCGCCTTTCCTGCGGGTGCCCGGCTCTCTGTCTTCCCGCCCCCACTGCCCACCAGTCTGAGGGGAAAGACCGTTAGGCTCGTCTCTGCCTGCGGCACGGATTCCCGCAGAAGCCTGCCCGCCTTCAGGCCCATCGGTCCCTCGGCCTGTGACCTGCCTCTGATTGCAGCTGCTCTGCCTCTCGCACCGAGGCTCCCCTGGATGCTGCCTGAGGGACAGGGAGGCCATAAGTGAGGGAGAGAGTGACAGACAGGCACACCCACACGGTGGAGGGAACACGTGCCCACTCAGTGCATTGATGGCGGGGTTGTCCCCTTTGAGACGAGGCCACTCAAAGTGTCCCCAACCCCAAAGGGCTGCCCAGAGCACCATCTATCCCACCTCCACGCACCATCTGTCTGCCCCCCTGCCCACAGTCGGGGGCGCCCCCAATGGAGGCTGCGGGAGAAGGAGGGACAGTACCCATGGCAACAGATGGAGAGCCACGTTTCCAGCTGAAGAACCTTTGTAACCACGGCGCTGTCCCAACCAACCCAATGGGCTGTTGGCAAGGTAGATCCGCCCGGCATTGACCTTGTGCCCTCGTGGGCTGGGCACCGCCTGCCAGGGCTGCTTTGGTGGGGACTCCCGGGTGAGGGATGGGGTGAGACCGGGTGGTCGAAACGGGCTGACTTCTAAGATGACGGCTTGTATCAGCGATCCACGGAAAGCACGTGTCTCAGTTCCTGGCAGGTAGTGGGCGCTCCAAAGCATCACGATTATCAGGAGGGAGGCTGGACGAAGCGACCTCAAGGCCGATCCTCCCACCTCCGGGCTGGAGAGAGAGGAAAGGCCAATTCTCGTGGCAACAGGTTCTGCATGAACGGGAGCTGGGAACGCGGGGTGGTAAAGGGCTTCCCAGAACAGGCGTGTCTCCGGCTCCCGCGCCCTGATTTGCATGGCCCCCGCAGGCCTCCCTCCCCTCTCTCCGAACTCAATTTCAATTTCAATGTCAGTAACTTCCCTGGCACGGCGGCGAGCAGACAGGGTGCCAAAGGGAACTGGAACATTGAGTTTCAGAGCCTGGGACCGGCTCGCCCAGCCAGCGCCGTCCCCCTCAGACCTCCCAGGCCCTCCCGGCGCCCAGGCCTCCTCCTCGCTGCCTTTGGGGACACGTATGTTCCCTCTCCCCAGCTGTCCCCCGGTGAGGCTGTTTGTGAAAAAAGATGCACTCGCTTGTTGGATCAAGAGCTGCAAACAACAGCATCGCGGGGGCACAGGGGACGTCGGGGGCCGCTCTGCGCCCTGTGGGCTCGGTGCTGGGCGTGTGAGGACGGAGGCTTAGCCCCTCCCTCTCTCCTGAGACCCCGGCCTGGGCCTGGTCGGGGAGACTGAGGAGCATCAACAATTCGGTAACGTGGCAGCTGCTCTGATGGAGGGGAGGAGGGCTCTGGGAGCACCGAGAGGGTTCTCTGGGAGCACCGAGAGGGTTCTCGGAGCCGGGGCGGGGCAGGGGCGGGGCGGCCTCCTGGAGGAAGCAGGATGGGAGGGGACTTCTGGGGGCCTCCGATGGCAGGCTGAGTTCTTTCCCTCCTGGGTCAGTGACCGTGGGAGCGTCACCATCGCAGACCCTTTCATGGAAGCCAGAACAACTCCTGGCCCCGCACAGTGGGACGGAGATGGTGTCCTCTCATGTCCTCTGCAGAGGAGGGTTTGATGTGGAGGAGGGAGGAGTGGATAAAAGGCACCGGGTGGATAACGCCTGAGGGAGACGGAGCCTGAGGTCCTGGAGGTGGGGACGGGGTGCCTGGGCAGCCCGAGGCCCTGGCTGTGCTCGCTTCCCCCCTCTGACCCCTCCAACCTGACCTCCTTCGCCGGCACCCACGCGGGGTCACCTGTTGCTGCCCCCGTGGGAGCCACAGCTCAGGGAGTCAGACAGACGGGTGCCGGGCAGCTTGGCCAGGAGCCCCGGGAGCAGGGCCTTACCCAGCCTCCTCCTCTGCCAAGAGCGCCGATGGAAAAGACAGCCCCCTCCACGCGACCCCCCCGGAGCCGGGCTGCCAGAGCAAAACATTCCCGCGGTGGGGAGAGCCAGTAGGTGTGGGCTTCCACGCTCTATGGCGGAGAGGAGCCGAGATAGACCACCCCGGGCAAGGCGGACCCAACGGCATCTGCTCACCCGTCGGAGGGTCCAGGGGGCGATGCTGAACCTCCGGAGCAGACTCCCCTCCAGCAGCGCCCGTCCTCTCGGCTCCCGGGCGCCTCGGCCACGGGGTCCTGAGCATTTGCAGAGGCTACTTGGGCAGCAGCCCTGGCTGTCCCCTTTGACCCTCCTGGCCCGCCTCTTTGCGCATCTTTGGGGTCTGGTGGGGCTGGGGGCCGAGGGAGGCTGTGGCTGGGGTTGGGCGGCCATGGTGGAAGGAAGTCTGGGACGTGCAGTTCCAATTCTGTTGCTGGGGCCCTTGGGGCAAATTCCTCTCATTTTCAATTGTTTGTTTGTTTTGTTTTGTTTTGTTAATCCTCACCCAAGGATATTTTCCCAGGGATTTCCTGGAGAGTAGAAGCGAGTGGGAAAGAGAGAAACACATCGATTGGTTGCTTCCTGCATGAGCCATGAGCAGCTTGCAAACCAAGGTATGTGCCCTTAATTGGAGTCGAACCCAGGACACTTTGGTCCCCAGGCCGATGCTCTATCCACTGAGCCAAATCGGCCACTAGGGCCTCCCGTTTTTAGAATCTTCATGTGACTCCTCAGTGAGATGAGAGGCATGGGCTAGAGCAGGGTCAGCAAAGAGGGTTCCTTAGGAGACACCGTGGAGGAAACGGTTTGGGAGGATGCACCCTCCAGCCACCCGCGTGCATCTCACTCTCCCAGAAGCTCCGGGTGCTTGGGAGCCTGCCTGCGTTAGCCTGCGAGGTGTGTTCCCCAAGGGCCTCATTTTCTAAAACAGCCCCGTTCTCACGCCCAGACAGGAATGGTCCCTGAAGCACAGTTTGGGAAGTCGTGGACCCTACACTCTTCTGCGGATTCCCTCAGCTCTGCCGCCACGGGGATTTGAACCCTGGTCTGTCTAGGTGTCTGTTTCTCTAAAGAAAGTGGGAAAGGAAAGGGGGGGCGGGGGGAGACAGGAAATGGCATTTAGAGGCTCTTCGTGAGCCCGGCTCACATCTCATTGGATCCCACAGTGACATGAGGGTGTGGGTGTGGATGACCCGCTGGCAGGTGGGGACAGGCAGGCGTGGACTGGCTCAGGGACAGGGGGACGCTCCGGCCACCTGCCGCGAGCAGGAAGGTGAGGAAGTCCCGCCTGGAGGTCAGCACGCCCTTCCCAGCAGCGCAGACCCTCCGGAGCCTCTACCAGCCCCGAGCAGGCTCACTCCCTGCCTGCCCTAGCCCCGGGAGAGGCCACTGGGAAGCATCGCAGGGTGAGGACTGGGGCAACCATTCCATGGAACTGAAAAGGCTGACTCCTAAGAGCTCAGTCCACACAGGCTGGCCCTGGGCAAAGTGTTCAGCAGGCGGGGGGGGGGGGGGGGGGGGGGGGGGGGGACAGGGGGCGGGGGAGTGGGGAGGGGGCGAGGAGGGGGGCATGGTACAGAGGAAAGGACCTGGTCTTGGGCACTAGACCGACCGGGTTCACACCTGCCCCAGGGAACATCTCTTAGTCTAGGACAGCTGTGGGCAAACTACGGCCCGCAGGCAGGATCCGGCCCGTTCGGCTGTTCTATCTGGCCCGCGGAGCCGAAAGAGCGGAGGGTTCTCTTGCTCTCCCCTCCGCTCCTTCCCCAGCAGCCCAAGATGAGAGTGCCATCATGGCCAGGTTGCTTTTGTTCCGGCCCTCCGGTCCAGTTTAAGAGCCCACTGTGGCCCTCGAGTCAAAAAGTTTGCCCACCCCTGGGCTAGGAGGTTAACTGACTCTCCGTTTCCCGGAAAACCTGCCCGTGGTGGCCGGGGTGGCCGGACCCTGAGACAACTCCTGTCCCGTTCGCCTGTGTCCTGTGCGTCCCCGAGCCCGTTTATGCCAATTGTACCTGTCATTGTAAATGGATACGGTAATTTAATCAAGTGTAACGCAAGCCAATTAGATGTGAGTGCAGAAAAGAGTTGTGTTTCTATGGTAATTAATTCGATGCTTTGGGAAGGCTGCTAAAAAATTGCGGCTGAACTGGGTGTGGGCAAGACTCAAGAAGATCTGAAGGGAGGTAAACCCCGTACGGGGAGGTGCGTGTCCACCGACTGCCGGGCAGGGAGTCAGAACCTGAAACCTCTTCGCGGATGCTCACGTGGTCTCTAGTCCGTGTCACCTCGGAAGACCAGTTCACCTTCCAAATTTATTTTTTTAATATGTTTTATTGATTTTTTTTTTTTTTTTACAGAGAGGAAGGGAGAATGGTAGAGAGTTAGAAACATCCATGAGAGAGAAACATCCATCAGCTGCCTCTTGCACACCCCCTAACAGGGATGTGCCCGCAACCAAGGTACATGTCCTTGACCGGAATCGAACCTGGGGCCTTTCAGTCTGCAGGCCCAACTCTCTACCCACTGAGCCAAACCGGTTTTGGCATGAATTTATTTTTCTTGCGCCTAAAGCGAGTAGAATCCCTTCCGCCTTGCAGAGTTATCACGAGGCCAAATGATACCGCGCACGCAGCCCTGTTCCATTTGCCTTGATCTCTCTGTGGCTGCTAATTCCTCTCTCTCCGCCCTGCCCGGCGGCCTTCCCCATCCGTTTCCAGGGCCTCCCCCGTCTGCAGTTCAGCCAATCTGCTGGGGACTAGGGTGTAGGCTTGGACCTTCCCGGAGAATGGCTTCGGCCCCGAGGGAAGCCTTCTCGAGGAGTGTGATTCCCGGCCTCGGGTCCGAGCAGCCGGGGTCCGCTTGGGCTGGAGAACCTCTGTGGCATTCCTCCAATCCCCAGCCCAATGATGGTCCAGGTGAGGGCGTGGTTTTTTCCTGATGCATGGCCCGGCCATCCTTGTATCCTCGCCGTGACGTGCCATCTGCCCTGGCCAGCCTACCTAGGGGTCACCTCAGCCTCAGGCTGCGGAGCGACCTTGTCAGCCCGGGCCTGGGGCCCCCAAGGAAGCTGACACTGCACAGGGGGACCCCGCCTTGCCCAGCTCCAGCCCCCGGAGCCCTGCCTCGGGCCCAGCACCTCGGAGGCGGGGGAGGGGTGGCTGTCACACCTGCACCCCTGGCGGGCACTGCCTGTCTCCCCAGGGAGGGAGGGTCTGCCCGTGGCTGGGTCAGGCTGCTGGCTGCCGGCTGCCGGTCCCGTGTCTCCCAGGGCCTGTCGCTGGGCACCTCGTGCTCCCAAATCCTGGCCTGCAGCACCTCAGGGAGCCTCGGCAGGGATCACAGTGTGTGTGTCCACCCCCACCCCCACCCCGAGGACCCGGCCCTGCCTTCGCTGCTGCCACTGCTGGCTTCCCAGCACGTGGGCCGTGGCCTCAAGGCTCCGGCAGTGGGTTCGCCCTCCCATCTCAGCAGGATGGGCCGCCGCTGGAGCCCTCCGCACCGCGTGTGGCCCGGAAGCCCGCAGCCCGGCGAGGCCCCCAGGGCGCTCTGTGTGGGCGGGCCGGCGGGCAGCGGTGGGGGGAGCCAAGGAGGGGACGTGAGGCTAGACAGCAGACTCCTCTCTCTGCTGCTGGTTTCTGTGTGCGGATAAAGGCAGGCAGACCTGGGTCCTCGCTGACAGCTGTGAAAGCTTGGGGCTTCCTCTTAGCCCCCCCCAAGCCTTTGTTTCTCCACCTGTGAAGTGGAGGTGGTGATGGTTGCCTCAACTGTTTCTTAAGAATATTGTCAATAGCCGAAACTGGTTTGGCTCAGTGGTAGAGCGTCGGTCTGCAGACTGAAAGGTCTCGGGTTCGATTCCGGTCAAGGGCATGTACATTGGCTGCGGGCACATCCCCGGTGGGGGGTGTGCAGGAGGCGGCTGGTCCATGTTTCTCTGTCATGGACGTTTCTAGCTCTCTGTCTCTCTCCCTTCCTCTCTGTGAAATATCAATAAAATATATTTTTTTAAAAAAAGAAGATACTTCAATAAAAACAAAAACATTAGAAAGACAAAGATAATGTCTGTAAAGACTCCACATACACACACACACACACACACACACACACACACACGTGACCTGTTCTCATCAAGGAAGCCGGAGGCACACCAGGAAAAGCACACGCTCTGCCGTGGCTGACGGGTCTCAGGACGGACCACGGGGCTGAACACCAGGCGGTCCCTCCAACAGGGCGGGGAGCTCCCTGTCCGCCCGGGCAGCCAAGCTGGAGCCGGCCTCCTTGGCTTCTGGCTTGTTGATCTGGACAGATTTCCGGGAGTTGGAGCAGAGAGCCCGTTTCCCATTTGGCAAGGCGGAGGGCAAACGACCGACTCCAGGCCACGCGGCAGCCCGGGTCAGCGTGAGAGGCCTGAGCCCGCCTCCCCTGGGAAGGGCTGGGGTCCCGCTCGCTGCTCCCAGCCCTTCGGCCCTCTGTGGGCTGGCGCTGGGCACGGGGCCGGTGGCGGTGAAGCTGCGTGCGCTCCGTGGGGCGGCCTGGCAGTGGGGCTGGTGGGTCGTCCCGCCTTTTCTCGCCAGCTGTGCCAAGGGCGGGCGGGCGGGCGGGCTGCCTGAGCCCTGGCTGCACGGCTGGGCTGACTACCTCGTTCTGCTGGCTCCAGGAGCAGCATCTCGGGGGCTTCTCTCAGGGAAATAGCCCTCCCAGCCCATTGCGGGAGGGAAGAGAGGCGGGGGGCGGGCAGGGCAGCCAGAGGCCAGCCCCTGAGTGGTTCACTCACATGCATCCACTCAGCTCTGACGCTGGGCCAGGACGCACCCGTCTTCTGTTAAAAGGCTGAAATCCTTTTACCTCAGCTGCTAAGAGTGTCTTCCCAGAGCTCCGGGAGCATCTCCTACAGCCATGGACCCTCCTTCGGGTTCTCTTGGGTCCCCCATCAGGTAAAAAAATCAAAGGTTGATGCCTGGCCCGCAGGGACCTCAGCTCTGGGGCTGGTTGATACACACTTTGACGCGCACCCCTGGTCACAGATGCCAGCAAACACTTTAATTGGAACGGTTGGATGCAATAGGAAGTACTCATCCGTAAAGTGCCATTATCCAGCCATCCACCCATCCATCCACCCATCCATCCACCCATCCATTCATCCAGCCAGCCAGCAAATGTTTACTGAGCACCTAGTAACTGCCAAGGAAAGGGCAGGGGATCGGGATGTGGGGCTGAGTAGCATAAGGTCCCAGCTCACGCTCTAGCTGTGGAATGGCGGGGGGGGGGGGGGGGCGTGCAGCTGTAGACAGTGGCGGGAGGGAGAGGACACGTGGCGGGGAGGAAATGACATGGGCTGGCACCTTGGCTCGGAGACACGGGACGGAAGCTGTTAGGCCCACGGGGAGAGGTCCCGGAGTCCAGCTTGAGGCTGTCAAGGTTCTTCGGTTCTTCCAATTACCCACTAATGACTCACAATGAGCAGATTAGGAAGGGGGCTGAGGACAAGGAGGCTTAATTACCGAGCAGATGAGTGAGGAACACTGAGCCTCTCCGGACAGTTTCGAGGAAGGGAGGCCGAGGAGGAGGGAGGGAGGAGGAAAAGGGGGGAAGCATGGCACTCTCTCTCCTGGAAGCTCCATGGCCATTGGTGGGGGCTGAGCCTGGGACCTACCACCCAGGACCACAAGTGGAGCTCAGTGTGTGTATGTGTGAGTGGAGGGGGGGGGATTAAGGTGGAAGTGGGGGGTGTATGGGGACTGGCAGATGGGAATGCAGGAGGTCTCTGCATGCCATTTCCTCTCGCCCCTGTCAGCATGGGTGCCCCAGAGCAGGGACTCGGGGCCGTGGACTTGGTCTGCTGAGACCTTGGCTCTGGCTCTGACTTGAGGTTGCTCCGGTCAAGCCTGGAGTCACTGGGAAGGACACTGGCCCTGTTGCCCCTCCAGCCACACCTACTCCTCGGTATCGGGGTCCCCGCCTTCCTCTGGCCCCCCGCAGGAGGAGAGATTCCACGCAGTCTCTTTTAGGACAACCATTACCAGCCTCTTCGCCCCACACTGTCACAAAGGCTCACAGTCTCCTTGTGGCTCCCAGCGTTCTCTCCCCTGAGACTCCCAGGATTCTCCCACTCGAGACTCCCAGCACCCTGGGAGCCAGTGGGCCAGCATTCACTCCCTCCCCAGGAGGCCCAGGAGGAAAGCGGGGCTCAGACAGGTGACTTGGTTTGCCAGGCACCTCACAGGTGATGTGTGGAGGCTGGGCTGGAACGCACGTCTGTCTGGGGAAGCTCTTCCTGCTTGATGCTGATTTGTCCCTCAGACCTGAGCTGCGGATGTGGAGAGCTAAGCTGTGGCTCCTGGCAAACAAGGTCTGCTCGGCCTGAGGTCACGTCCTCCCCACGTTCTCCTCCTCCGGCCTCGTTACACTCCACCTGTGAGGCACTCCTAGCCCCTGGCTGGTTCTTGGCTCCCATGAGGCCATGGGTGATGTTCTCCAGACCTCAGAGAACTCTCTCTCTAGTACCCGAGCATTCCCTGCCTCTCTCATGCACCTGTTATCTAGTGGAGACACAGGGACCAGGGCAGCTCCATGTGCTGGAGTCTCTGCCCACAGAGACTTTCAGTTCCTTGAGTCCAGTCTGTCTGACAGCTGTCTGCCCGACACCCCGCGTTCGGCCTTGCTCACATCTTGGGGTCACTAAGCACGTGCTGATTGCCCAGACAACCAGGGGACATGAGTGAGAAGTGGACATGGGGGAGTTTGTGTTTGCCGAATTCTGGGTTGAGTTTGATTCCTGCGAGGGCTGTGCTTCCTCAAGGAGACTCTATGTTTCTAACTGTTGTCCTGGGCAACAGGTATTGCATGTCTGTTGTGTGCCAGATGCTTTGAGGACAGTCTCTTGCTTATATTCTCTCAAACATCTCATAAGTAGGTGTTTCAAGTTTGCAAAGGAGAAAACTAAAACTTGGGAAGGTCAATTGACTTTTCCAAACCAAGGTCAGCTAGTTAGTATCAAAGCTGGGATTCCAACATAGGGTTCTTGGGCTCCAAACCCCATATTCTTCCCTCCACTGACTAAAGGGCATGCGAAACAACCCGGGAACCCAGGGCTTGGGATGGGGCTGCCTTGAGCCAAACGTACCGATGTGCCCATCTGTAGATGTAGAGACTGAGTAGAGTAACTTCTTGTTAGGGACCAAACATGTGTGTCCCCCACAAAGTCATATGTTGAAACCCTGTTGTGACCCCACACACACACAGGATGGTATCAAGAGCTTTTAGGAGGAAATTAGGCCGTGAGGGTGGAGCCCTCGGGATGGGATTAGTGCCCTTACAAGAAGACACACAAGAGCATGCTCCTGGTAATCTGCTCTCCACCATGGGAGGGCACAAGGAGAAAAGAGCCAACGAAAACCCGAAAGAGGGTCCTCACCGGTCACTGGATCTGTGGGCACCTTGATCGTGAACTTCCCAGCCCTCAGAACTGCGAGAAATAAATGTTTGTTGGTCAAGCCACCCAGGTCCATGGTATTTTGTTGCATCAGCTCAGGCTGCCTGGGACGCTTGCCCAAGATCACGGAGTGACAAAGCTGGAGCTTGCACTTCAGCCCGACTCCTTCCAGCGGGAGGAGCGAGGGGAGAGGAGCCGGGAAGGGATGTGCTTTGCAAGGCCTCGCTGGGCCAGGCCCAGGGATTAGCTCACTTCAGGATGGAACTGAAACCTGTTTCCATCTGAAGAAAAGGTGGGGGAGGGGCTTTGGGTGGAGGCCCGAGCGGATTTGATTTGTGGCTGAAATCCCAGCTTCCACTCTGGGGCCTCGGGCTCCCTCAGCCTGGTCAGCGTTTGCTCTGTGGGGTTTTTTTTGGTGGTGCCCTCTCCTCTTCTGTGTAGGAAATCCATCCCTCCTCTGGGGCTTTCCCGCAGCCCACACTGCGGGCCACATTTCCTGGGCTCAGCACCGTCTGGACGCCTTCCTGTCCCGGCAGGCATCAGCCCGGGGCAGGGCCTGAGTTTGCCAAGCTTCTTTCTCATCTTCTCTGCATCTCTCGCCTTGTCCAGAGGCGCTAGAATCTGCTCGCCCACAGAATGTGGGACCCGGAGGAGGGTCTAATCCAACCCCTTCGTGTTTCAGACAAGGCGCCGAGGTCCAGAGGTGGGGACAAGTTCCCAAGGTCACAGGTGGCATGGCAGGTCGTGGACAGCACGGGCAAGGGAGTGCAGCTGTGATCTCCATTGCACCAGGCAGCCTGCCCCGAGCTCTGCAGGGAAATGCCCCCCACGGGTTATAATTTTTACTATTAGCTATTATTTGTGGAATATTTACCATCTGTCTGACATGGCGCAAAGCACTTAGAATATATAATCACATTTAAGCTCCATAATAACCTTATTCTTTATTTACTATTCCTACCATCATCATCATTATCATCATCATCATCATTCTGATAATAAGTTCAGAGAAGTGAATTACTTCCAAGGTGCACAGCTAAGGAACTGGAGCGGCAGGGATTTTAAAACCAGTATTGTGGCTCAGCTTCCCCTTGAGTGGGTTCCCCTCAAACACTTGGACCTCTATCAGGGTGGGGAAGTGAGGGAGGAGTCCTGTGTTCCCGGTCACTGGATCTGTGGGCACCTTGACCTTGAACTCCCCACTCCTCAGAGCGGCTGGGGATTGGAGGGTCGTGTTCAGACCCATCAGGGCATGACCCTCACAGTCTGCGGAACTTTCACGCCCGGGGTGTGGCTAGGCCCAGGAAGACATATCCCATATACCCCTCCCGCCCCCTCAGGATTCCTCTGTAAACAGGGGATGGGGGTGATGTGGAGATAAAGCCTTGCCCCAGCCAGTCGGCGCTGGCTAATGCATGCTGTTTGCTCATCCTCACAGCCAACAGGTGTCGACGGAGGGAGACATCAGCAACTGTGGGGACTGGTCCAGCCTTTGCCACTGATTAACGATGTGGCCGAGGGGTTGTCCCATAATTCCTCTGAGCCTTCGTTTTCTCACGTATAAAGAGGGGAATAATATCCACCCTGAAGGTCCCTTGGAGAGTTTGTAAAGGTAGAAAAACGCACTGTGGACGGAGGGGCTTCCAGAAGAACAAAGCACTGGGCATTTGTGGAATGATGGTTCCAGGTGTGCAGATTGAGGCGTGGGGATGGCACGATGGGGAGGCAACATTGACTGAGCATCTACTTCGAGGACTTCATAGCCATTATCTCATACAGCCCTCAACACAGCTCTTCAGAGAGGCATTAAAGGATTTGCCGCTTCTGCTCCTGGCTAAGTGGTTCTTAAAAACAGACCAACCACCCACAGATAACGGGTTTACACTATGAGCAAAATATTTTCTAAAAAAATAGTTATCAGGAGAAGAGCCATTCAAAAGATGGCAGATCCCAGGGTCTGGGCGTGGGAGAGGCTGTGGGCACGTGGAAGCAAACAAGAGCCTTGTTTTTACAAGTTGAGCCCGAGGGCGCACCCCATCCTCTCATGCTGAATGGCTAACACCTACACAGAGACCTGCGGTCGGACGGATTTGAAGGATGAGAAGAGATTTCAAGGCCACCAGGGCGGCGAGAAAAATGAAGGCGGAAACTCAGAAGCGAGTAAACCAGAGAGGGGAACTCCAGATTCTGGGTATAAACCCTGCCCAAATGTCTGGTCAACCCCCGAAACAATGCACGTGTAGGACAGATGCCCAATTAAGCCTAAAGGAGCTGAATGGATATTTCAGTTGCAATTCACTAAAGGAGTGACAGATTTGCAAGGAGATCTTCAGTCAAGTTATCTACTAAATTAAATTAAAAATAGTCAAACAAACCCAATACCCTTTATAGCAACAGGAAGGGCCCAAAGTCTCTACAATTTATCATGCAAAGTATTCAGGATGCAATCCAAAATTATCAACACAGAAAGACACAGGGTAAGGTGACCCACAGGAGGTAATCAATGGAGACTACCCATATGATAGCTCAGAGTTTGCAATTAGCAAAGATTTTTAAAGCAACTCTTATAGCTATGCTCAAGGAGGGAAGGAAGTGTGCTCACCATAAATGTAAATGTAGAACCAATCTCAGGGGGGAAAAAGAAAAAGAAAAAAAAAACTACAAAGGAGAACCAAATGCAAATTTTAAACCTGGAGAAAAAAACATATCTGAAACAAACAAAAAATAGTATAATCACCATTTATAAGGAAAAGGAATTCTGGTTCAGAGAGATTATGTAATTTTCCTCAAATTACACTAACAAGTAATAGAGTTGGAATTTGAATCCCAGGTCTGTGTAGCTCTAAACACTTTATTTTTCAGCCTCACTTGGCAGGATTTAAAGATTAGCGGGAGGCTGTGGGGAAGTGGATGTGGACTGTGAACTCTTCTGAAACTCCACTGAGACTACGGTAAGGAGCCAGGCTGCAAATTAGCTCTGTTTCCCCGACAGCCGCTGCTAGGTTGTCTGTCCATGGTGCTGAAATTTGCCCTCTCTCCAAAACTTCTCTACCAAACCATTTCTGGTTATTCCCACTGGTGAGCGGAAAGAGAAGGGAAGGTAAACCAGGACAGCTCACGCTCTAGAATCCATTCATTGCCCCACCCACGGCTGTCCATGGGTTTTTGGTCATGTTCTGTGCAAGTTTTCCCCATGGTTTGCAAAAATCCTGTCCCCGGGGGTGTGAGCAGAGAGTGAGCGACTTCGTGTATTTGTACTATAGCTGAGATCCAGCTAAATTGAATTCCTCTTTGGCGAGTTTAGTAATGTGCCTAATGCTAGCATCACGTTGTAAAAGGCAGGGAAACATGAGACCCAGGGCCTGCCCTCAGGGACACCCCCACGAAAATGAGCACGGAGAAGCAGCCAGGGCAAGGCCAGCCGTGGGGGCTCAGTGTCTACTGCGTGTCCTTAGAAGACCTGCCTTGTGACTTCCTAGCAGGGTCATGTCAATGTGAACTGGGAGCCATCGCAAAAGGCTTTCTGGGAGAGGTGGGATGCCAGCAGGTCTGTAAAGGCCACACCCGGGAGAGGAAAAGGAAAGATCATCCTAGGACACAGTAGGCGCTTAATAGATATTTCTTAAATAATGGAACGGGCGCACAACTTTCTTCCTGGTTATTTTTTGAGTATCTGCTTTCTGAAATGGTGTTTTAAATATTAAAAAGGGGCTTTTTAGCACTATATTTAATAGCTCTAATCTGGAAGCCACCCAAATGCCATCTACAGTGGGACGGAAAAAATAAGTGATGATGTATCCCCACCGTGGCACGCTGCATGGCAATGAGGAGGGGCACTCTCTGTGACAGGCAGCGTGATGGGCGGACCCTCAGAAGCACAGCGTCGTCAAAAGGAAGGCAGCACCAAAGAGGACCTTTGGGTGGTTCCGTTTGCACACAGGACGGGGAGAAGCAGAGCTAACCTACGGCATCTGAGGTCGGCCCGGTGGACTTGGGCAGCCGAGAGCGGAAGGAGCGGAGCGGGGGCTTCTCCGGCACCAGGAAGGTTCTGCTTTTTGATCTGGATATTAGTTACACAGACGGTTCTGGTTTTGAACTCGTCACTGGGCTGCATGCTTACGATAACGGCATCTTCCTGTGAAAGCATGTCGTGTTTCGAGAAGAAAAAAAAAACCGTAACAAAGACAGGCTCTGTTCCCCAGCTTGACTTCCCAGACCCGGCGCTCTCTTATCTTTCCTCATTGATGTCAGATGCCATGGCCTTCTGAAGGTGGTTCTCAAAGAACGGCAGGTGTCACCCCTGCTGAGACCAGGACAGATAAGGCAGAGGACTTGTTCCTCTGCTTTGATCATGGGGAAACTGAGGCCTGTGGATGGGAAGTAATTTGTCCTTGTGTCACATAGTGAGTCAGGGTAAGAAAGAAACTTGGTCTTTTTAAAAAACATATTTTTTATTGATTTCAGAGATGGAAACATCAATGATGAGAGAGAGCCACTGAGCAGCTGCCCCCTGCACACCTCACGCCAGGGATCGAGTTTGCAACCTGGGCATGTGCCCTGACTGGGAATCGAACCGAGGCCTCCTGGTTCACAGGTCAATGCTCAACCACTGAGCTACGCCAGCTGGGCAGAACTTTGGTCTTCTAAGAAGCTACTCCCTATGGCCCAGGTACCAGACACCTGCTCAGCCACACCTGCCCGGAGAGACAAAGAATGTCAGAGGAAGCCAGAGTGATGGATGGGAACGCCTGGCGGTGTTTGGAGGGCTTTGAAGCCCCCACCCTCACGCCAGGTCCACAGGAAGCAGCATCCGGAGGGTCCTGGGCTTGCGCCTGCTCGTGTGAGATTTGAGTGAACCAATTCCTCTCCCTGCACCTGTGACCTCCACTGTAAAATGGGAGATTGAATTTGATGACAATAGGCATAAATTTCCTTCCAGTTCCAATATTTCAAGGTCTAAATCTGAACCAGGGTCATCCAAGCTTGATTAGGCACTACTATTGCCTACCCTCGGAGGCTGTGCTGGGTCAGGGTTAAAGAAGGAAGTTTTGGGGACATTTTAAAACATTCATTCATTCATTCATTCATTTGTTCAGCATCCATTTCAGAACCCCTGACTGAGTATCTGCTCTATGCTAGGTACTGGGCTTGGAGGACACAGATGGAAGGCCGAAGTCCTTGAGGAGCTTGTGTTCTGGGGGCAGAGATCCAGTGAATAGTTGTAAAAAGTGCTGCACACACAGATAAGCATTGAGTGCTGTGGGTAGACAGAAGAAGACTTGGTTCTTCCTTTATTAAAAATATATTTGTGTTGATTTCAGAGAGGAAGGGAGGAAGAGAGGGAGAAACATCCATGATGAGAGAGAATCACTGATTGGCTGCCTCTTGCACACCCCTTAATGGGGATGGACCCCGCCACCTGGGCAAGTGCCCCGACCGGGAATCAAACCGTGACCTCCTGGTTCACAGGTCACTGCTCAACCCCTGCGCCACACCGGTGGGCAGAAAAACCGGATTCTTGCTTTAGGGGTGAGGTTAGGCCAGAGAAGGCTTCTAAGAAGAAGTGGATATTTGAAAGCTGGAGTAAATCAGAGAGGGGAAGTTGGCGTAGGGAGCAACATCCTTGACAGAGAGGACACCATTCCCAGAGGCACAGGAGAGGGGGCTAAAAGACATTCCTGTGTGGCTGGAACCTGGAGTTGGATTAAGGAACAAAGGTGAGGCTGACGGTGGGAATGTCGTGACGGCCAGCGTGGAGTGAGTGTGGTGGTGTGCGGGGAGAAAATATCCAGAATAAGTGTGAGGCTGGAGAGGGGGCCCCGGGCCCCTCTCCCCCACTTTCTTCCTTCCCTCGGTCTCCGTCCCGCATTGGAGGAGACTCGGGTTTTGCCGCACGTCCCAGCCCCCTGCGGCTCTCCGGTCAATACGCTCTTTAAGGAGCCAGAGAGAGGCAAGATCAATAGTTGCCATCGATTCCGCCTCCGTGGCCTATTAGTGGCAGGGACTCTGCTGGCCCGGAGAGCCTCTCGCTAATGCACCGTGGACGTCAGACTGAACTGGGAGCACCGGTGGCCCGGGAGGAGCTTCTGCCCCGCCGTGCGGGAGGTCCTGACCCTGCTGGCAGATCGATGACACCCCGAGAGCCCATGCATTCATTCCCTAGGCGGGTGGCAGCACCGATCATGGCATTATCTTGCTCAAAACCTTCTGATGTGCCCCGTGGCCTTCGGGGGCCAGCGTGCCCTTGGTGAGCTGGCCTCCGGGCTGCCTCTTCCAGCCTGATCTCACCGCCTCCCCGCACCCTCTGTCCTCGGTCCGGAAGAGCTGCCTTCGGTTCTCCCAACCTGACTTCCTGTGGCCTGCGGTCACCTGCCACTTCTTCCCGAGAGTCTGCCCTAGCCCTCCCCTTGCCACCAGCACCACCAGCACCGGCCTGGGCACCTCTCCCAGGCCCTACCTGAGCTTCCCCTGCAGAGCGGGGATGGAACGCACTGCAATTGCTTCTTTTCTTGTCTCATCCTGGCTGTGTATTAGAATCACCTGGGAGCTTTAAAAAAAAAAAAGCTACAGATTTGGATTCAGTTGGTCTGGAATGAGACTTGGGAGGTGATCTTTTACCTCCTCCCTCAATCCAGGGCAGTGGTCGGCAAACTCATTAGTCCACAGAGCCAAATAGCAACAGTACAAAGATTGAAGTTTCTTTGGAGAGCCGAATTTTTTTTAAACGTAAATTTCTTCTAACGCCACGTCTTCAACATAGACTGGCCCAGGCCATGGTAGTTTGTGAAAGAGCCACCCTCAAGGGGCCAAAGAGCCGCATGTGGCTCACGAGCCGCGGTTTGCCGACCACTGATCCAGGGGATTCCGAAGCCTCTACGGCTGCAGATTGTGGATTAGAGTCTACACTTCCAAAAGGCAGGGCCACATTGATCACTGTAACACCCCCATCGCTGGCACCCGGCACAGTGCCGGCACATGGGGGGGGTGCTCGGGGCATATTCATGGAACCACCTGGCCTGGACACTCCCACCCACGGGCCCCCCCCCCTCTCTTCCCGCCATCCCTTCCTCTGATGGGCAGCAACCCCCTAGAGTTGGATAGCGTAATGTAACCTCATAGGGCAATTTTTTCCATTGAAAATTAATTTCTTTTTCTGGTGATGTCCAGGACACTAAGGTAGCCAGGCTGGGTCCTGCCTTAAGAAGAGAAAATGTCTGCCCTAGCCCGTTTGGCTCAGTGAGCAGAGGGTTGGCCCGTGGACGGACGGGTCCTGGGTTTGACTCCAAGTCAGGGGCATGGTCCTCGGTTGCAGGCTTGACGCCAGGCCCTGGTTGGGGCACGTGCGGGAGGCGACCAATCGATGTGTCTCTCTCCCACCAACGTTTCATCGATGTGTCTCCCTCTCCCTTCCACTCTCCCTGAAATTCAATGGAAAAATACCCTCCGGTAAGAATTAACAACAGCCGAAGCCGGTTTGGCTCAGTGGTAGAGCGTCAGCCTGCGGACTGAAAGGTCCCGGGTTCGATTCCGGTCAAGGGCATGTACATTGGTTGCGGGCACATCCCCCATAGGGGGTGTGCAAGAGGCAGCTGGTCGATGTTTCTCTCTCATCGACGTTTCTAGCTCTCTATCTCTCTCCCTTCCTCTCTGTAAAATACCAATAAAATATATTTTTTTAAAAGAATTAACAACAAAAAGAGGATAAAATGTCTGTATGACTCGGGCCTCGAGGCTCTGCTTGGAAAGACCGGCAGGCGCAGGGCTCAGGTGCCCGGGGGACCAGGTGGTGCGTCCAGTCTTAGGATGGATGTTTTCCTGTGATCCTTTCCCCAATGTTTTGCAGCTCAGAAATAACATAATTTGAATAATGATAGTCTTTGTTACACGCTCCTCGTTGATCATGTTTGTTCCTATTTGTCATTCACTCGAGTTAAAAATACAACAGGTTCCCTCACACCCACCGCCGACCACAGCAGGGCAGACCTTGACGAGGATCGCTGCGTAACCACGTGACCTCCCCCTGCCCATCCCATCTCCCCGTCTCCCTCCGCCCACGGCCGTCACCCTCCAGCTGTCGTGTATCTGCTTTATTTTTCCCATTCTTTCTCTAAATGTTTTTCAGTTCCCCTGCATTTTGGCTGGTTTCCCTCCCCGTTTTGGGGTGCTGGTGGTTGCAGAAGCAGAGGATGTGGGTTGCTCCATTATTTTTAGCTGCAATAACAATCTGTGAGTAAAAAAAAATAAATAAATAAAAACCACCTTGGCCTCCAGGGCTCTCTGAAAGTGGGGGAGCAGGGGCGGAGGGAAATTCCCCATCCGGAGAGGCCGCCATGTAAGGGAATGGCGTGACAGGTGTGCTCTATCCGGCAGAGTTTAAAAGAGCGGGCTTGCCCTAGTCGGTGTGGCTCAGTGGATAGAGCATCAGCCTGCGGACTGAAGGGTCCCGGGTTCGATTCCAGTCAAGGGCGCATGTCCAGGTTGCGGGCTCGATACCCAGGAGGGGGCATGCAGGAGGCAGGCGATCAATGATTCTCATCGTTGATGTTTCTATCGCTATCTCCCTCTCCCTTCCTCTCTGAAACCAATAATATATATATATTATTTAAAAGAGCACGTTTTCTGAGTGACCCGCTCCTTCTACAGCCTCACCTCCTCCATCCCCGTCCACAGCCCGGAGCCTGGTAAAACCAGCAGACCCTCCGCCGACGGCCAGCCCTGGCAGAGCTGCTCCCCGACGCCCCGGGTCTGCGTGGGCCAACCTTCCTCTCGGGGATTCCGGACAGCGTCTGCCCTCTGGAGGGCACAGCAGGTGCCAACCGGAGACTGGACACCGCCTGAGATGTAGCTACTGGGATGGGAAGGTGACCCCAGGGTCACACCCTGGACCGGCCCAACCCCCCGCCCACACCCAGACCATCTTGCTGCCAGTGTTCAGGCCTTGGACCCTCTGTGATCCCCCCCCACCGCCCTAGCTCCTCAGGCTGAGAACCAGCTCTACCCCTGAGTGAGTCTGCACGGTCCCCGCCCACGGCTTGGGGATGCCTCGAAGGGGGTAGGAGCAAGCTGCCGGGCCAGCCCTCCCTTCCCGTTGGAAGATGTGCGGGCGCTCTCCTGGCTGACCCGTCCCCGCCCTCCTCTCCGGCGGGAGGACACGGAGGCTTCTGTGACACCCGCGGAGCCCGTCCGGATCCCTTCGCCATCGCGTTTCTGCTCTGAGGGGTGTGGGTGGGGCTCTGGGGGGAGCATCCTCCTGTGCTCTCTGCTCCCCCGTAAGTCTGGGGGAGGGGAAGCACTCTGCCCATAGCTGAAGGACCCCCCTACACACACACACACACACACACACACACCTTCTCTGAGCCAGAGGCTTGGCGAGAGAGCCCCACTCTGGATTTATTGATGGGGAAACAAAGGCCCGAAGAGGACCGTCCTTCAGTCACTTAAAACTTGCTCCTGTCTGCCGTCTTCCAAGCTGCTGCCCCCATTCTGAATCCTGGAACCCTTGCGCCTCTGCCCTTGGAGGGGGGAGTGCCCTCCCCTGTTATCATCGAGGACCCACATCCTATCCGCTAAACCAGGGGTTGGCATCGATGGTTTGGGGTTCAAGGCCTACCTCTGCCTCTTGTTACGCGGCCTCGAGCACGTGATGCAGCTTCTCCTCCCAGCCTCTTGCTTCCTCTAGACAACCACAGGGGTGACAGCAATGGAGTTTCCCTTTCCCGCTGGCGTGGCGTTTGAATGAGACGTGACAACAGCCCAGCACAGTGCCTGGTACATAGTAAACAGTCCAGACCCCCTGCTGGTGGCGGTGATTGTCATTGAGCGGGTGGCTCCTGTTCACCCCTCACAACCCTGCTCGGGCGTCACCTCCTCCGTGAAGCCCTCCCCGATGCTCGCTCCCTCCCCGCTGCAGCTTCATCTTAGGCGGAAACCATGCTCTCTTAGGTCTGGTTTCTGTCACGGCCGGGTTACCACCTGTGTGGGAGTGTGAGCTCCCGAGGAAGAGGGCTGTCTCGTTTTGTCCGTGTCTCTTCTGGGCTGTGATGGGCAGAGCTGTAGAGTGCTAGGCACGGGGCGGGGTTCTCTGGTCTTGAGGCCAGTCTTCCGGTCTGCACTTGGTGGCCTTTGCTGCCCTCTCCTGACCACAGAGGGCAGGACAGTGCCCGGGGAGGGGTAAGAGGGGGGGCGAGGCAAACGAGAGCTCTGTGTCTCCCCTCACAGCCTTTGCACACCCCTCCGTGGCCTTGACCTCTCTGCCCCCCCCGCCAGGAAAACCAAAGACCGTGCGCCAGGCGGGCAGGGCTCCAGAAGAGCTGGCCTCTCCCGGGAAGCCAGCCCTGCACGGCACCCAGGGGACCGGCCCCAAAGCCGGTGCCTGCCTGCTCGAACCCGAGCCCACCTCCCCGCCGCAGCCTCCGAGAGCCCGGTCAGCCCCGCACAGGTACCCGCACGTGCTCACCCGCTCACAGTCTCTCCAGCCATCCGGGGGGTAGGGGGGAGGTGGGGTGACAGATTGAAAAAAGATGGTTCCAGCTAAGAGAGTCCCATAATTATCAACTGTGGATTATTTTAATTAAAATTCTTTGCATCCGCAGCTCCTAATTTCTAAAATGATTATAAATGTTATTATTAAAGAAAAAATCCTTGAAGAGAGATCCATAAATCTCCGCCGGGGCTGCGACGACAGGGCGAGCGGTGCGGAGGAGAAGGAGGAGGAGGAGGAGGAGGAGGAGGAGGAGGAGGAGGAGGAGGAGGAGGAGGAGGAGGAGGAGGAGGAGGAGGAGGCCCTGCCTGGGGCGAGGCTCCGGGGAGGCGAGGACAGGGGGAAGGAGAAGGGAGGTGAGACATGGGGGGTGGGGGGGTGGAGAGATGCAGGAAGGCTGGATGGCATGGGCACCCCTCCGGCCTCACCGTCCCAGCCACTCAGCCACTCAGCCGCTGGGCCTGAGAAATCGGGGCGGGGCTGGGTGGGCCCCGGCCTCTGCTGTTTGCTGTGTGGCTTCGGGCGAGTCAGGCAACCTCTCTGGGCTTCCAGTTTCCCGTCCAAAGATGTTCGGATCTTTCAAGGGTCTCGTGCACAGACTGAAAATAGCTGCCATCTGCTAGGGCCATTTTGAGGCGCGCGGATAATGTGGGTGCTAAAGCGTTTGTCCCAAAGCAGCCACAGCGTGGCAACGTTCGTTACTCTAGTAGCCTGCTCTCCCCCCCTCCCCAAATCCCTGAGGAGAGGGTCTCAGGGCACCAGGCTGGCCCTTCGGGTCTCAGCAGTCACAGAGGGCAGGAGGCCCAGAGGCCAGCCCCTCCGGGGCACCCAGGACGTGGAGGCCCAGAGAGGAAATGTCTCGCCCAAGGTCCCTCAGCCGGGTGCTGGCAGGCCCTTTCAGCAGGTGGCTGAAGCCGGCTCTTGAACCTGTATTGTTAAGCCTGTGTTGCGAATGGCGGAGAACTGATCGCCTGAAGCAGGAGGAGCCGACGCCGACCGTGACATTCCGAGGCGGCCGAAGGGGCCGGCAGCAGCCGATGGGGAGGTGCGCGCCGCCCGGGTCCGGACACCCGGCCTCTGTGCCCGGCCCTCCCCAGGCTGCCTGCGCCGTGCTGGCCCGGTACCCGGACATTTACCCCTCCGCCCCCAGCCCCTGTCGCTCCCCAGCGGGGTGGGGATGGTCGCCGCTGGCCCGTCCGGCCGCCCCCCACCCCGGCTGGCGGCGAGGACCGGAGGAGGTGATGGATCTGAAAGTGCTCCGTAAGCAGGAACGCGTGAGGCAAATGCCGGAGATTATTAACATGAATATTAATGAACTTGTTCGGCGTTGGCGGGTGGCCACGGACAAGACGGAATGCCGGGCGTCTGGGGGAGATGAACTTCTCCCCGCCGCTGGCGGGTTCCCCGGGGGGCGGGCACCGCTCTCCGCTGGGCCAGGGCCCAGTCCTGCGGATGCGGCACTGGAGGGAGGGAGGCCTTGGGGGCCTCCAGCCAGGGAAGCTGGGAGTGGGTGCAGGCGGCACTGGGAGGGCGCAGGGGACCCCGCTTCCCGGGCAGGTGCAGCGACAGAGAACACTGATTCTCATCTCTTCTTGGGGACCCAGGAGGCACCCAGGGCTGAGGACTGGTCTCCTACTGTCCCCCCCAACCCCCACCCCCTACCCCCAAAGGCAGGAGGCTGTCTCCCCTATCGGATTCCCCTTTCCTGTCCAGAAGACTCTCCATCCCTCCTGGGGAAACTGCCAGGTTCGAGAGCTGAGGTGGAGTCAAGCTCCGACACCCCTCCCCCAGCGCATTCCTCCTCCGTCCTCTCCCCAGACACTCACATGTGTGCCCATCTGTGCCCATTCACCCATTCCCTCATTCATTCACTCATTCCCTCATTCATTCTTCCATTCCTTCATTCATTCACCCATTCCCTCATTCATTCTTCCATTCCTTCATTCATTCAGCCATTCCTTCATTCGATCACCCATCCCTTCATTCCCTCACCCATTTGTCCATTCATTCACCCATTCCCTCATCCATTCACCCATCCCTTCATTCGATCACCCATTCATTCATTCACTCACCCATCCCTTCATTCCCTCACCCATTTGTTCATTCATTCACCCATTTCCTCATCCATTCACCCATCCCTTCATTCATTCTCCCATTCCTTCATTCGATCACCCATCCCTTTATTCGCTCACCCATTCGTTCATTGGCTCATATGCTCGGTAAAGGTTTAGTAAATGTCCAAGGTAAATGTCCGGGTACTGGGCCAGGCTCCGGGATGTGGACATGAAGGAGACCTTGTCCCTGTCCTTAAGATCAAAGGTTGCTGCAGGAGACAGATGGCAGACGTGCACACAGGCCCGGTGCCTCCTGCCCAGGTCTGGAGCGACGGGAACATAGCGGAGCCTGGGGCTGGGGGTGGCTGCCAGAGAAGGTTTCCAGGGGACATTGTCCCGAGCTGAGCCTTGAGGTGGAGGGTGATGTTCATAGCCCCAGCTACTTAACCCACATGGAATATTCCAGTGTCTCGTCTCACTGAAGAAGGAGGCGCAGACCCCCGGGCTTGGAGGAGCTCAGCTTCCAGCCACAGCCCACCAGCCGCCGTTCCCGAAGACCGGAGCCCCCCACAGCTGCTGCCCCCAGGGCTTTGGGCGTCCGGTGCTCCGGAAGACGGGGTTCGGGAAGTGGCTCTGCCTCACACCGGAGGACGGGACCAGGTTGCGAGGACCCCGAGAGACAGGCATTGTGAGTCGCGCTCTGGGAAGGGAAGAGCCTGTTGTCACCGTGTATTATTCTATTATTCAGTCGCTGGAAGTGTTTTGATCTGCCCAGCACGACGGCGGCGGGGAGAGCACAGCTGAAATTTCATTTCAATATTTGTTGAATAATTTGTACCACTCGTAGGGCTTAAGAATGTGAAGATTTATGTGTGCAGTGTGTGTGAAGGGAGAGAGAAAGGAGAGAGAGTAAGAGAGAGAGAGAGAGAGAGAGAGAGGAGGAGGAGGATGGCTCGAGAGCCCTGATGTGCAGCTTGGCACTGAGTCACTGGGAAGAAGCCCTAGGGGCAGGAGAGAGAGAGAGAGAGAGAGAGAGAGAGAGAGAGAGAGAGAGAGAGGACAGACAGCTGGTGGGCTGGGGGACAAGCAGGCCGGGTGTTTGAACACCTGAGCCCACTCCATTCTCCCCTTCGCCTGCAGAGAGAGGAGAATGGATGACCTGCTCCACTCACAGAGTGCCTACTGTGTGCTGCGCGAGTGGCCTGCTAGGTGGCTGCTGTCTCCCCACTCCACAGGTGACACGATCGAGGCTTAAGGATGCGTGCAGCTGGCCGGAATCACGGGGGGAGGACGGAGGTCTGACTGCACAGCCGGCGGCCAGCAGGGGCCCCCTCCCTCCCACAAGTTCAAAGCCTTCCGATAGAGCTGACAAGGCCCGCCTCCATCACTACCTCACCTCCAGCTGTACCCTCTCCTTCAACAGGCCCCCGACGCCAAGCCTTACCTCCCCAGGGCCTTTGCCCGTACCGTTCCCTCGTTCTGGGACACCCTTCCATCGTTTCTTATCTGGACGGTTCCTCCTCGGCCTCTGGGCCACAGAGAGGCCTGCCTGTCCCTGACCCACCAATCTCTCGCCACCCCCATGATTTACCCAGCAGCCCTTGCGGCTGATTCTGCCGCTGCCGTGAGGACTGGCCAGCCGTCTGAGCATCTTTGTGTCCACCATGACCAGCCCAGGCCCGCCACGAGTCCCTGTTGACAAATCATTGACTTTCACCTCCTTGCCACCTCAGTTCCTTCATTTGTGAAATGGGTACAGCAACATCTACCTCCTAAGACTGCGGGGAGGGCAAACCAAAGGGGTCCGCCCATGGTAAGTGCTCCCTCAACGCCAGCCACAGTTCATAGCCATATCCGTTCTTGGGTCCCGCCGGGCACGGCTGGCACCCCGCAGGGCTTGGCATGAGGAAACTGAGACTCTGAGAGCGGATCAGAGACCAGCTTCTAGGCAGCTGGCCACCGGGGGCCCGGGGCTCCTGCCTGCTTGTCCCCTGGGGCTGGGCCTCGCCTGGAGGTCTCTAACCTGGCTGCTAGGACGCGCGCTGGAAGCCCTCAGAGGAGCAAGCAGGTGGAAGATGCCTCCCACGGGGCACAGAGAGCCGGGACCAGCCCGCAGGCCCCATCGGTGCCCCTGCAGCTCACCCACCCCGCGTGCCCTTCCGCCATCCCCCTCCCCGGCCGAGGACATTTGCATGAGGGCAGCGTCTCCGGCGACGGCTCTCTCACCACCACCTGCTCCTGGGCTCTCTCCCCACCTGAAGCCATAAATACATACGCGAAGGCCAGCATATTAATTTGGGTTTGAGCAGGAGCCGGGGACACAGCCCAGAAAGGGGATTAGGCGGTGGCAGCAGCGGGGGGAGGTAACAGATGGCTTGATTGCCTTACCTGTTGCTTACTTGTTAGGCGACAATTCCTCGTTTGTGTTTCATGGTGCCCAGGCCCCAGGATGGCAAGGCATCGGGCCCGGAGGGCTGTCTGGTGTGTGTGTGTGGGGGGGGGGGTTAGGTGGCCGGCCTAGGAATTAAGTGCCAGAGCCTGGAAGTGAATAACTCGCCCTTGTTCTCCCTTGAGCAGACTCCGGTCCCTCCCCTGGCTGGACACCCAGGGCCCGACAAGCACACAAAGCCAGGAGGGGGCCTTCCATTAAAAGGCTGTGCAGGCTGAAACTGGTTTGGCTCAGTGGATAGAGCATCGGCCTGCGGACTGAAGGGTCCCAGGTTCGATTCCGGTCAAGGGCATGTACCTTGGTTACGGGCACATCCCCAGTAGGAGGTGTGCAGGAGGCAGCTGATCGGTGATTCTCTCTCATCAATGTTTCTAACTCTCTATCTCTCTCCCTTCCTTGCTGTAAAAAAAATCAATAAAATCTATTTTTTTTTTAAAGCTGTGCAGGCCTGGGTAGCTCACTCAGCATCTCCGGGTCCCAGTTGCACCATCGGTTGCTGTGGGTGTGAACTGAGGTCGTGAACTGGTGTGAGCGCACTTTGACATGCGGAATGCTCTGGAATATGAGGTTAAGAGCTTGGATTCCGGAGGCAGCCCGGCCTGGCCCAGGCTCTGACTCTGCCTTAGCACTGTGAGGCCTCGGGTAACAACTCACAGCTTTCTGCGCCTCGGTGTCCTGGCCCGTGAGTGCGGAGCGGGAGCCGCAGGGAGGCAATGCCGCGGCCGGCTCGGCTCAGCTTCCCAGGAGCACAGGCAGACCCCCGGGCCGCTGGCGGGGTGCTGCCGCCCTCCCTTCCGCCTCAGGAAGCCCACTGCACTGGGCCCCCCACCCCTGTGGATGGCTCCCTCCTTCGAGTCACCCTCCTAGTCTGGTGGTCACTTCTTCCTCCTCGGCTACAATCGCGGGACCCTAGTCTGGGGCTGTGATCCTGTCACCAGAAGACAACGCCTGAACGAGCATGGCCAGCTGGGAGCAACTTCGGGAGCCCACGCCCCCCCGGGGGCAGGGCCCACCGCATGGGGCCCCGCTGCCCCCTGTCCACCCCCGGCCTCCAAGCGGCCCCAGTCCACCCCCATCCTCGCTGATCCTCCAGATTCCCCAGCTGCCTGCTGATCCTTTGCGCCCCCGATATATTTCCAGGGAACCAGGGAAGTTCCTTTTGCTTGAGTGAGATAGACACACGTTTGCGTTGCTTATATGTCAAGAATCTGGCTGACATACCCCTATGCCATATATATATATATATATATATATATATATATATATATATATATATATCAAATGGCACATCAAGTGTAGGAACTTCCTTTTTCTTTTCTTTTTTTAAATATATTTTATTGATTTTTTTACTGAGAGGAAGAGAGAGGGATAGGGAGTTAGAAACATAGATGAGAGAGAAACATCCATCAGCTGCCTCTTGCACACCCCCTACTGGGGATGTGCCCGCAACCAAGGTGCATGCCCTTAACTAGAATCGAACCTGGGACACTTCAGTCCGCAGGCTGACGCTCTATCCACTGAGCCAAACCGGTTTCGGCAGGAACTTCCTTTTAATAAGCTTTGTCTGTTTGTCTCCATTGCTTGCTTGTTTTGTGACCCTGGGCAGATGCCTTCAGCTCTCTGAGCCTCAGTTTCTTTTTCTGTAAGGCGACAGGGAGGGCGTGGGACTCCCCCGATTATCGCGAGGCTTTCCGGCAAAGGCCATCCTGCAGGTACGCGCCTCGCTCAGGATCGAGGGCTCCGCGGTGCTCGGTGCCCGTGTGACTGATCGGTTAATTCCCTATCAGCGACATTGCTTCCATTCAGGAGAAGTCACGGAGAAAACAAGGCCGCCGGTTTGTCAGGGAAACATCCTCCGGAAAGTTGCTGAGGGCCTTATTGATTGGGACCTCATCTTATCTCTCCGGGAACACGCGATGGTTAGAGACTAAAGACGCAGAAGGAATGGAAGGAGGCAGAAGGCTCCTGGGCCAAGCTGAGAGGAGGCAGAGCCAGGGTCATGACTGGGTTCCTTGATGCTCCTGAGGGAGAGAGCAGGAGGAGGAGAGGAGAGGAGAGGAGAGGAGAGGAGAGGAGAGGAGAGGAGAGGAGAGGAGAGGAGAGGAGAGGAGAGGAGAGGAGAGGAGAGGAGAGGAGAGGAGAGGGGCAGAGAGGCTGGTGTGAGGAAACCCGGGAGGTGTAGGAGAGGGAGGGGTGGTGATCAAGACCCCAACTGTCCTTTGCACCCCGCATTTCCATTTTGTATCTACAGAGCACTCTCCCCAAATAATGCCCCGTGCCCCTGACCGCCTCCGCATTTCACTAGCAGAGGGGAGCAGGCATCGCATGGGTCAGGATTTCCTCTGCTTGAGCTGCAGCCTTGGGGAGAGGGCTCTCCACTTATGCCTCTCTGGAAGTTTCCCCTTCCTGGGCAAGGGCGACGCCAGCGTGCACAGAGTGAGGGCAAGCCTGGTTTGCACGTGGCGTCTCTTGGTACCATCTGGCGTCATGTGGCCCATGACAAAGCCCTCTGCTCCTCTTGCTGTGCGCCACGAAGATGGTGCCAGAGGCTAACACTTGCCCCGGGAGTAGCGCCCAGCCGGAGGGACGGACTGGGGCGCTGTGTGAGGACGGCTGCAGCACCCCCAGCCCGACCAGGTTCAGGCCCCTGATACAGAGGCCTCAGTGCATCACGAAGCATCGCCCCGTTGGAGGCAGGTTTGCGAAACCAACTCAGGGCTGCCTAAGCCAGCGGGATGCAGGGCTGGGTTACTTGTGGTGTGACCAAACCTGTCCCTTGTTGACCTAGAATCAGGCGTGGGCAAACTACGACCCGCGGGCCGGATATGGCCCGTTCAGCTATTCTATCCAGCCCGCGAGGAGCCAAAAGAGCAGGCCGTACCCTTTTATGTAATGATGTTTACTTTGAATTTATATTAGTTCACACAAACACTCCATCCATGCTTTTGTTCCGGCCCTCCGGTCCAGTTTAATAACCCATTGTGGCCCTCGAGTCAAAAGTTTGCCCACCCCAATTCTTCCCTTGACCTTGTAACACGTCTATCTTCTCCAGGTCTGCCTGCCTGGCTGTGTCCCTACAATCAAGGAAGCCGGGGAGGGAAGGAGGCTAACTCTGGGCCAGCCACTGTATTAGAGGTTCCTCTAACCCTCCCCACAGCTCACGGAAGCTGGTAGGATTGGGTTTTGAGGTTTTTATTAATGTTTAAATTTTCAATTACCGTTGATGTACAATATTATATTAGTTTCAGGTATGCAATCCAGTGAGTAGACATTTATATGACTTACAAAGTGTTCCCCTGATGTCTCCGGTTACACACCTGGCACCGTACAAAATTATTACAATATTATTGACCGCATTCCCCATGCTGCACTGTGTCACCCCTGGACTGCTTCGTAACTGCCAGGTGGCGCGTCTTAATCCCTTCACCTGTTCACCCCGTCCTCCTGCCCCCTCCTCCCCACGGGCAAACGCCAGTCTCCTTTCTATATCTATGAGTCTGTTTCAATTTTGTTTGTTCGTTTATTTTGTTCATTAGATTCCACATATAAGAGAAACCGCGTGCCATTTGTCTTGCTCCGTCTGACTTATCTCTGTCAGTACCCTCCAGGTCCATCCATGTTGGTGTGGAGTTTTATAAGGTTTTTTTTATATACCGTATTTGCCGGCGTATAAGACGATTTTTTGGCCCTGAAAAATACCGTATTTGCCGGCGTATAAGAGACTGGGCGTATAAGACAACCCCCTAACATTTCCACCCAAAATACAGAGTTTGTTATATACTCGCCGTATAAGACTACCCCCCACTTGGAGGCATATTTTTCAGGGCCAAAAAATCGTCTTATACGCCGGCAAATACGGTATAAATTTTGAATATTAACTCATCCTTACCAGATGTATCATGGGCAAATATGTTCTCCCATTCACTGGGTCATCATTTTATTTTGTTGGCTACCTTTGCTGTGCAAAAATCTTTTTAGTTTGTTATAGTCACTTTTGATTTTTTTTTCTTTTGTTTCCCATGCCTGAGGAGATATATCAGAAAGTGTACTGCACCGAAATCGGTTTTGCTCAGTGGATAGAGCGTCGGCCTGCGGACTGAGAAGTCCCAGGTTCGATTCTGGTCAAGGGCATGTACCTTGGTTGCAGGCACATCCCCAGTAGGGGTTGTGCAAGAGGCAGCTGATCGATGATTCTCTCATCGATGTTTCTAACTCTCTATCTCTCTCTCTCTTCCTCTCTGTAAAAAATCAATAAAATATATTTTTTTAAAGAAAATGAAGCAATTCAATAAAGTTATGGCATTTCTATGCCAATGGCCACCCTCCAGTGACCAAATTGCTTTTTTTTTAAAAAAGAAAAGAAAAGAAAAGAAAAGAAAGAAAGAAAGAAAGAAAGAAAGAAAGAAAGAAAGTAAGAAACAAACAAACAAAGGAAAGAAAGCGTATTGCTATGAAAAATGTCTCAGGTTGTATTGCCTACGTTTTCTCCTAGGATTTTAATGGTTTTGAGTCTTAACATTGAAGTCTTTAATCCATTTTGAGTTTATTCTTATATATGGGGTGGTCTAGTTTCATTTTTATTTGCATGTATCTGTCCATTTTTCCAACCTCATTTATGGAATAGACTTTTTACCCCATGGTATGCTCTTGCCTCATGTGTCAAATATAATTGGCTATAACGGCGTGGGTTTGCTTCTGAGCTCTCTGTTCTGATCCACCCATCTATCTGTCTGATGTTATGCCAGCACCGTGCTGTTTTGATTCCTATGGCCTTATCCTATAGTTTGATATCAGGTAGCCCGATTCCTCCAACTTTGTCCTTCTTTCTCAAGACTGCTGTGGCTATTTGGGGGGTCTTTTGTGGTTCTATATAAGTTTTCGGAATAGTTGTCCTAGTTCTGTGAAATACGCCATTGGCATTTTTAAATAATATATTTTCATTGATTTCAGAGAGGAAGAGAGAGGGAGGAGAGAGAGAGAGAGAAACATCAATGATGACAGGGAATCATTGATCTGTTGCCTCTTGCACACCCCACACTGGGGATGGAGCCTGCAACCTGGGCATGTGTCCTGACCTGGAATCGAACTGTGACCCTCTGGTTCATAGGTTGACCCACAACCACTGAGCCACGCCAGCTGGGCCGCCATTGGTGTCTTGATAGGAATTGCATTGCATCTCCAGGTTGCTTTGGCTCCTCTCTGGTCTCTCAGCTCATGTGCTTTTTCACAGCCCCGGCAGCAGCTCTAGACTTCCCCATGTTTTCCTGCGTCGGAAACCATAGAATTCTATGACATCTGCGCAGACTCTAAAGCAACGTTCTTCCTCGTACCATCTACTCCCACTCTGTCTCGTGTTCCTGGGGGGTGTCCTGACCACAGTTGTTAACAGTCACCTGGAGAGCGGTGAACAGACCCATAAGAAGCATTGCAGGCCCGGAGGGCTTCTGGTGTGGCTCTTCCTGTGACCAGGGAAGGCTGCAGAACCAGCAGGAAGCAGCCTTACCCTTTATCCCAAACTCAGCGGGCGTCCACTGAGAAACAGCGGTTCTTGGAAACGCAGCGATCAGTTTCTGAGAATGAGGGATTGGATTTTATCAGAAACCTGAGGGGGACGCCGGTGATGGGAAAACAAAGCTGAGAGGATGGGAAGACCAGGAATGACAATGAGCTAGTGGAAGCCAGCTGTTCAAACAGGACTTCGGGGAGCCCCTCTCTGAGGAAGGAAGACCCCAGGGCAAGACAGGACTTCTCTCCTCCGCCCCCTCCGCTCTGGGCCTCTCTCATTTGCATGTGGATTACAAAAGGCCAGGTCTGGGTGAGGGTGAGGCGATTTGGGGACTGCGCATGTTCTGTGGGGATGAATAAGAGTTTAAATTAGGCATCCCAGCGCCCCGTGCCCACGTCTGCATCCGCTCGTGGAGAGGTGAGGAAAACATGAGTGAGTTTTTCATACAGCTAAATGTATTCCTTCCCGATAGCACGGTCCTTTTTTTTCCGGGGATTATATCTTCCCTGCACTGTTGGTGTTAAAACATCCTTTCATCTGTGAAACGACATGTGACGGCCGGCTGCAGTTGATTTCTTGAGTTGCTGTACTTGGCAGGCTGGAAAGCTGGCAACTCGACGTCGAATCCTCCAATGTTCTCGTTCACTTTTTTTTTTTTTTTTTTTTTTTTTTGCTGAACGGCAAAATTCTAAAGCCCGGGACCGCTGGGCTGTACTTTGTCAGTTACCATTCGTATCAACTCTCTTCTCAATCTTGGGATTTTTTTTTTTTTATGCTTAGCATAGACAGTCTTTGAAATTCAAATGCCTCAACCCTGGTGCTTACATTTAATCGCCTTTTTTTTTTTTTTTTGGTCTGCAGGGAAACAGGTATTATCCCCCCCATACTCCATACCTGGGGGAAGGAGATAGTTCTTTTACAAGATTGTGCCTCTTTGCCTTCCTGTACCTGTTTACTAGGACTTGGTTTGAAGAGTGTTTGGTCTAATGAAAAGACCCCACTGGCTGGAACGAGGTGGTGGAGGTGGAGGGGAGGAGCGGAAGGGTGGAAAGAACAGATGATGAGTCCTCACGGTATCTTGAAACCATTGAGATAGAGCAAAAGCTCAAATCATGGGGAAGAGGCTGCTTCGTTCCTGGGCCCGGGAGGCTCGGTGCCTGGAATCAAGTTCAAGGGGCCAGGTCGGGAACATGTTAGAGGGATCAGGAGGGCCACATGCTAAGAGAATCTACCAGAGAAGGTGGTGGAGAACGAGGATCCCCAGGAGGCTCCAACCATGAAGACCAAGCGAGAGCTGGAGCTCCGTGCATTTCCTGGGGACTGGGGCGAGGTGAGGAGCCCGGGCGGGGAGACTGCGCAGGTCCCTAGAGCAGGGGTAGGGCCTGGGCGTTAGTCACGCTGCTGTGGTAGAGAAAGCAGGGGGTGCCCCACAGCTGGTGACCCCTGCGTTGTCATAACCGCGGCCAGTCATGCCGGTAGAGGGCTTGCCGCCTTCTTCCTGTGGAGGGAGTTTTGCCGGGGAAGCGCCTGCAGCCTCCCCACCCATGCTCCACTTCTTCTTCCGGCCCCGCCCATGGCTCCACCAGCGGGGAGGAGCTGGGATGCGATGGCTCCAGCTCTGGGCTCTCCTGGAGACAGTAGGACGTGGGCAGGACCCTGCGCCCTGGGGCACCGTCCCCTCCGGTGCTTCCTGCATCCTTGTGGGCACCCCAGGCCAGCCCCCCTTTCTGAGTTTCTATGGAGACGGTAGGCAAGCAAGGCAGGTCCCAAGTCTCAGGCCTCGTCCTCTGGACCCCAAGTTGGGGGGATCGGTTAGGCCTGCTTTCAGATTCAGGGGAAAGAAATCAGAAGCCACGTTAGAACCCTAGGCCTCAGCCCCATTCTCCAACTCAGTTATCCCAGCAACGCCTACCTTGAGGCTCTCAAGTATTATAATCCTCACCAGAGGATATTTGTTCCATTGATCTTTGAGGGGGGGGGGGAGAAAGAGGGAAGAGGGAAAGAGAGAAACATTGATGTGAGAGACACATCGACCAGTTGCCTCCTGCACATGCCCCAACTGGGGCTGGGGATCGAACCTGCAACTGAGTTATGTGCTCTTGACTGGGAATCGAACCTGGGACCCCTCTGTCTGAGAGCCGACACTCAAACCACAAGCAAAACTGGCCAGGGCTGGCTTAGATATTAATAAAATAGTCCTTTGGTTTCCATTCTGCTCATGTCTCGTGGCTTTAAACACCAGCTAGCTGCTGCTGCTGATCCCAGCCCCTCTCTGAGCTCCGTGTCTGTCCATCTGACAGTCCCCTCGGCACCTCTTGTCCAGGGGGCAGGTCACGCGTTGCATGGCCCAAACCGAGATGCTGGTCTCTTTCTGCAGCAGGTCCTGCCTCAGTTAACGGGAGGTCCGCTCTGCCCGTTTCCCAGGCTAAAAACTCTGGTGTCGTTCAGGGACCTTTCTCTTTTTCTCTCAGCCTCCGGGAAACCAGCTGGCAAATTCTGTTCGCTCTGCATCTAAGACGTATCCAGGGCCCAACCACTTCCTTCCATCCCTCTTCCTCCTTGACCCTCGTCTGGACCACCATCATCTCCCATCCTGGATCATTTAGGAGCTGTGGGCCTTCTGACGGAGCCAGCATCGGAGGCCAGGCCTGATCCCCAGGATGGAGGGGGTGTTAAGGCCATCAGAGGCCTGGGAAGGAGAGGGTGTTATGCCCAGAAGGGCCCTCGGGGTCTTGGGGATCCTGGACGAGCCCCCGTATGTTATGCCCAGATTTCATGATCCCCAAGGACCACCAGGGAACCAAATCCGATGCAATTAGCAAGAGAGTCTCTTCCACGCTAGCATGGGCTCCATTCCACTCACGCCAACAGCATGGGGGGAAAAAGAGAGAATGTAACATCTCAACCAGTTTTATACAGGGGTGGATATGACCCTGATTGGTTGGGTTAGGGCTAGGGTCCGGCCACAAAATGGAGGATAGCTCCGCCCTGTCCCACAAGGAGGCAGGGTTCTAGCCTCACCCTTTCAAGGGGGGCCCAGGAAGAAAGATCTGGACTCAGCAAAGGCTTCAGAGACACAGAGGGGCAGGGGATAAAAGGGAAGTGAGAAGGGCGTTTTACAAATCTATCAGGGAAGAGCAATCTGTGAGAGCTGCCTTGCCCATTAATAAATGAGAAGGGAAATAAAATTAATGATGATGATAAAAACGGCTGAGCCGCTGAAGTGCTTTGTAAAATTGGTCTTTAACAAGGAAAATGGGGGGGAGAAAAAAAATCCAAGGGATGGGCAATTAGGAGGGGACAAAAGCCTTGTCAGGAGAGTTGATGAAAGGCAGCGAGGAGGATACTTAGAGGAATTGGATAATGCCCTTCCCGGTCCAAACCACCCCGTCTGGACGCAGGCCTCGGGGTCGGAAAGGAATTAGCTGAAGAAATGATTAAACCCTTGGCAGGTGTTTTAATAATAGTAATTTGTATGTGTATCTGTTTGGAGAGGAAGGCAGAATCGATGCAGACTCAAGAGCATGGGGTAAAGGAGGGACGGCGGCACCGCCTTGTTGAGCTCATCACCAGCCAGGCACCACGCATCTCAAAGGTTCTGTCACGTAACCCCCTACCCCCACCCCCAGCAGTTTTGTGGCTCTGTGGCCACCCATTTTGCAGGCAAGGAAACTGAGGCCCAGGGAGTTTAGGTGACTCTCCGAGGTGACTCCGCTAGCAAGCCCACGGCGTTCTGATTCCAAAGAGGATTAAGCGCCCACTGTGTGCCCATCACCACGTGAGGCGCCATGCGTTTACAAGTCTCGGTTCCTGTCTTCTAGGAGCTCAGCCCAGGGAAGCCGGGAAGGGAGGCAGATGATGCCAACGAACGCTTCTCGGAGGAGAAAGACCCCTGAGTTGAGTCTCGGAGGAGAAAGAGAGGGAAGGCTCATGGCCACAGGCTCAGGGGTCGGAGCATGCTGGCACATCCGCGCAACCCAAGCCCCTCTCCGTGCTGGACCAGCAGAGCCCAGGCCTGCCGGACACTTGGCGAGTCTCTGACCAAATGGTATAAAACAGGCCCGTTCAGCTGTTTTATCCAGCCCTCGCGGAGCCGAAAGAGCAGGCCGTACCCTTTTATGTAATGATGTTTACTTTGAATTTATATTAGTTCACACACACACACTCCATCCATGCTTTTGTTCCGGCCTTCCGGTCCAGTTTAAGAACCCACTGTGGCCCTTGAGTCACAAAGTTTGCCCACCCCTGGTATAAAACGAGGCGTCCACTACGGCAACTTACTCCCAGCTGGCGAGGCCCCGGGGAAACTCCATAAAATGAAAACACGCCACAGAGATGCGGCAAAACTCGAAGAAACGCCGCGGTCGTAGGAGACTCGGGTTCTGCTGCGGACGCAGTCAACAAGCGGCACGACGCAGGCTCCCGAAGGCGCGGAGGTGACCACACACCGACACCTGAGCCCGGAAGTCGGGTGGGTCCCCGAGGTCCAACCCAGGGCTGCTGGCAGGAGGAATGCCCAGCCGTGCCCTCACCCATGGCACCCAGATCCCTCCCGAGAGGCAGACCCTTGGCTCCTCAGGGGGGCATGGGGGGCAGGGAGGGGTATGACGGGGGGAGGGAGGGGACCGTGAGCGGGCTCCCTGCCCATATGGCCTGAGCATGGCCACCCGCTCCTCCTAGCCCTCCCCTCTCCTTCCAGGGTGGGAGCCGGCCCAAGTGTGTGATTCCGGAGTTAATCTGTCTGCACTAATTAAATATTGACAGCTGTTAAATATGCGCGGGGCGTTCGGCTTGCAGGCAGGCTCCATGTCCCGGGCTCCACCGGCTCGGGCTCCTCCGATGGGCTGCTTTGTGCTCCTGCCGCCTCTCCCTCGTCCAGGTGCTCCCGGCCGCAGGACTCTCAGCCCCTGGGCCTTAGGGGACCCCTGCCCCGACCCGGGACGTCCCCTGAGCTCGCTGTATGGGATCCGGGGGCCTGCAGCGTGGGGTCTGGGGGCTTGGCGGGGAAGAGCCTCCAAGTAAACACGGTCCGCAGAGGGCATCTGGCCTCAGGGGTGGGAAAGAGAGGCTGAGCCAGGGGGGCAGGGGGGACTGAGGACCAGGCGTGGTGATCCCCAGCAGGGCCTCCCTCCACCCGTCCCTCACCTCCTGCATCCACCCATCCTTCTGTCTTCTAAGCGGGGGCCCAGTCTGTGTGGGAAACAGCCTGCAAAGGGCAGTCATGACCCCCAGGGAAAGTGGGACACTGGGCCGGGGAGGGTGGGCTCATGGGCGGGAGCTGAGGGGCTGGGGGGACACCAGCCGGGCGGGGGGGGGTAGGGGCTGGGGGTAGGGGCAGTCTGGGCAGGGTTCAGGCAGAACCCTGAGAGACAGGCAGGAATGGGCCAGGCGGTACTCACGCACACACACCTCCTCATCCTCTCATCCTCCCACAGCTGTTTGCTGAGCACGCACACACGCCTGCGCCGGGAACACCACAGCGGGCTGCAGCTGTGAGGACGTGAGACCACCCCTGGGGAACGAAGATCAGCCATAAACAAAACCCCAGGCAAACTGCACGGTGCCTCCGTGTGTGGAAGCTGCACTGGGGAAGAATAAAGCCGAGCAGGAGGATGGTGGGGCGAGGGGGGGGGGGGAGGTGTTCAGGGCAGGTGCATTTGAACCATCAACCTAGAGGGTGAGGGGTGAACCCCGTGCGTGTGAGGGGGACAGTGAGGCGGGCAGAGGGAGCACCGGGAGCAAAGCCAGGAAACAGGAGACCGGGGACACGGGGGTGATGGGGGTGGAGGTGGGGTTGGGGGCGGGGGGAGAAGAAGTCAGAGGGAGAACAGTGGAGAGAGTCGGTAGTGGAGGGCTGCTTCGGCCAGTGCAAGGCCTTCGACTTGTGTCTGGGAGACGGGGGGCCCTCAGTGGACAGCAGCTGCCTCTTCGTGGTTGCCCCAGATGTTGAGAGAAGAAACTGCAGGGCCTGGTGTGTGCAGGGGCCCGAGTGGGCGGTCCGGGGGCCAGGTGATGGCTTGTGCCGAGGTATTAGGGTCCAAGAGGGCAAGGAGAGCTTGGTGCTGACAGATGGTGTTTTGAAGGCAGAACCAACAGTGTTTATTGACACGCTGGATGAGGCCTGGGGAGGGAGGGGGTCCAGGGACCCGGGAGGCCAGGGCAGCCACTCCCTGAGATGCAGGGAGGGGGGCTTGGCGTGGAGCCGGCGGATGCTCCGGGGCTTGGGGTTGGCTATCTGAAGCCAGATTCCTGTTAATGAGATCTCCAAGTGCAGGCTCAGGGAGGCGGTTGGAATGCAATTCTGAATTCGAGGGGATGCCAGACTGGAGGTAACAACTTGGGTGCTGTCAGCATGCAGACGGCATTTAGAACTCCGACACTGGGTGAGATTGCCCAGGGAGGAGGAGGAGGACCGATGGGAAAGAGCAGAGGTCGGAGGACCGAGCCCCGGAGCAGGAACATGCACAGGGCGGGAGCCTGCAGCCTGGTGGCCACAAGCCCAAAGCTGGTCGCGCAGCACCAGCTCTGCGCTTTTGGCGGACCTCTTCTGCCCTCTAGTGGTGAGGAAAGGGAATGACCGGTGCAGCGGGAGAACCCGACAACCTTTCTGGGTTTGTTCCGCAGGTGGAGGGGGTGGGTTGCTACTGGCATCTGGCAAGCAGGGGCCAGAGATACTGCAAAAGATCCTACAGCACCCAGGACGCCTCCTGCAACCAAGAATGATGGGCCCCAAATGCCAGTGAGGGCCCAGGGGGGAGACCTGCGTCTAGGGCTGTAAGGTGGGTGTTAGCCCAGCCGTTTGGCTGCGGGGGTAACTAAACCGTCTGGGGTGGGGGGAGTGGTGTAAGGAAGGCTTCCCTTCCCAGAGAACGTGTGTCATTGTCTTGAAGGATGCATAGCGCTTTGCCACGTAGATAGGGGAGAGATTAGGGAACAGGTGCTGGGAACGTGCTCAAATCAACTGCCCGGCTCAGCGAGGTGGCCACAGGTCCAGGTGTGTCTGACATGCCCGGCTATGCTCGGCGTCCCGGCATAATGGTCCCTGGAGGCCCCTTCCTCTCTCACACCGGCCCAGTGTGGGTGACAGAGAAAGGGGCACCCTTGACCCCGCAGGCTCGGCGTGGCTGGAAGGGGTGGATGGGCACTGCCTTGTCAGGGAAGGTGGAGGGGCTGGGTGTTAGCAGAAAGCAGTGGGGACCCCTGGTGGCTGCGGTAGGAGTCTTGCCTCAAAAGAGCCGACCAGAGGCAGCGTGAAGGTCCCAGAGAGAGAGAGGAAGAGCTGGGGCTGTTAGAACGACCCCCCTTCTCAGTCCTGAGACACCCCCCCCCCGTCTTGCCTGAGGGTTGCAGAGAAAGGGGCCAAGGGCTCCACGCGGAATCCGGACAAACGGAAGCCCTCCATGTCCATGGCGTTGGCCCCCCCGCTGTTGGTGGGCCCTTCCTCACTCCTGGGCTCAGGCTGGGTGCCGATGGGGTGAGTGCAGAGCAGGGGGTAGGGAAAGTTGGGGCTTAACCTCAGCTCTGCTGCTGACCAGCCGTGAGGCCTGGGGCAGGTCACAGCCCTTTCTGCCTTTGGTTTCCCCGTCTGTGCCGGGAGCAGGCGGACCAGCTCACCCCTAAGGAATGTCCTGGTTCTCGCCTCCTCTGCTCTTGCACATTCTCCTGCTGACACCCGCTGAGAAGTGGATTCTGCAAGCTCGTCCTCTGATCAGTCGGGGGACCACATCCCCTTTCCGGGACTCGGGCCTTTAAAGAAGCAGGAGCCGTTCCAGCCGCTTGGAAAAGGCGGCCCCCTGGGATGTGTACCACACGCGCTCCTCTGCAAGACAGGCCTGGGCTCTGGGGCTGGGAGGGCTGGACGCTCACGTTCGGGGGCGGAGTGGGAGTAGTGTTTCTGGAGGGAGGACAAGCGTGCTTTGCTGGAGGAAGCTAGAAAAGGGCACAGCCCCGAGAGCCATCAGAGAGTGCGCCAAGTTACTATTTACAGATGGCTTAGCTCGAGTGGGCAGCGATGACGGCAGATGGGGCCGCGCGGGACCGAGCGGGAGAGGGCTTTCTAGGAAGACAGCCTCCCACATGCAACGGCCCAGGGCAGGCCGCGTGGGCGGACCGTCCCCATCAATGGAGCTGGGGTTGGGAGGGGAGCTCATTCAGCAAGTGTTTGGCTGAGCCCGTGGGTGGAGCCCGGGCACCTGCCTCCTGTTGGATGCTGCTTCCGGGACATCTGTTCTGAGGCCTTTTCTCTTTCTTTGTTTTTCTTTTTCTTTTTTAATATATATATATATATATATATATATATATATATATATATATTTAATATATTTTATTGATTTTTTTACAGATAGAAAGAGAGAGTGATAGAGCGTTAGAAACATGGATGAGAGAGAATCATCCATCAGCTGCTTCCTGCACACCCCCTCCTGGGGAATGTGCCCGCAACCGAGGTACATGCTCTTGACCAGAATGGAACCCAGGACCCTTCAGTCTGCAGGCGACGCTCTATCTGCTGAGCCAAACCAGTTTTGGCTTTTAATGTATTTTTATTGACTTCAGAGAGGACGGGAGAGGGAGAGAAAGAGATAGAATCATCAGTGATGAAAGAGAACCATTGATCGGCTGCCTCCTGCAAGCCCCCAGCCGAGGACTGGGCCCATCACCGGGGCACGTACCCTCGACCGGAATTGAACCCAGGACCCTTCAGTCCACAGGTTGATGCTGTAGCCTTTGAGCCAAACTGGCTAGAGCCTGAGGCCTTTTCTTCGGTGGAGGAGGATTTTGGGGTCGGAGAGACAAATGGAGTTGCCACAGGTCATCCAGCTGCCAAGAGAAACATCTGGGACCAGATCTGCCTGCCTCCTCGGGGTCTCCCGCCTGTAGCTGGGGGATAGGGGTCTCGATGTCCCTCAACTTGCCTGTATTTCAGACACCGTGTGTCTCTGTGTGTCCCTCTCTCCGTGTGCAACGTCACACGGCACTGCCTCCCGTTCTAAGAACTCGAAGAGAATTTGGAAGAGAGAGAGAGCCGGCTGAAAGAATGGCCCTCCTACCCGACCATTAACTTTGAGGTACATTTGCTTCCTTTGCTTTTCCTGTGCGTAATTTTTCTCCCCTTTTCACGTAGTGGAGTTCCTATTGACCGTGTAATTCCGCGCGCCGGTCTCACTCTCACTGTCATCAATATTTTCCGTGTTGTTACACACACTCCCCAAATGGCATTCTGGAGGCGGCGGGCTCGCTGGACCAGCCCCGGATGGTTGGACATTCAGACAGCTTGCCATTTCTTTCTTTCTTTTCTTTTTTTTAAATTTTATTTTATTGACTCTTTTTTTCTTCTTATTTTTACAGAGAGGAAGAGAGAGGGATAGAAAGTTAGAAACATTGATGAGAGAGAATCATCGATCAGCTGCCTCTTGCACACCCCCTACTGGGGGTGTGCCCGCAACCAAGGTGCATGCCTTTGACTGGAATCGAACCTGGGACCTGAATTTCAGTCCGCAGACCGATGCTCTATCCAGTTTCGGCCCGCTTGCCATTTCTAACTGTTGCCGTGGTGCTTCGGAGAACAGCTTCCCGGAGGCTGCCTTCAGAGCCTCAGGGTGCTTTTCCTTGGGCTGCACTTCCGGGGAGAATGCTAACGGGCATGCGAGAGGCTGCGTGGGGGCCCAGCCGTGGGAGTCTCCTCTGGACAGCCCCTCTCCTCTGTCTGCAGCCTTCCCTGGACATGACCTTGAAGTTGGGGCCTACAGGTTCTTCCCAAGACCCTGCCATTGAGACCCATCACCTTAGCCGGGAAACGCTCTCTGCTGAAAGTGAAGAAAGATTTGGGAGGTGCTGAAAGAGATGCTAAAATACTGTGAAAATAAAAACTGTGAAATAGCTGACTAATAATTTTGTATTGAATACCTGTCGACATACTGAGTTTTTTACTATATTGAGTTAAATAAAAAATAGAACCTAATATTTATTTCCAAAAAGGAAAAAAAAATCACACCCCGGTCTACACTGAGTAAACAAACCGAAAGGCTCCTGCCTTAGGGTGTGGCTGGGGCCAGTGCTTAGGCAGCGTGACCAAGACCTGGTTTTCCACTGCCTCTCAGCCCAGTCCTGTCAATGCTCCATCTCGTGGGCTACTTGTGGGCAGGAAGGCTGTAGCAGATTCATTTCAGCAGACCTGTTTTCAGGCCTAGAGGAGAGAAAACGATGTTCTCCCTGAGACCTCCTGCCTAACCCACTTGGACTAACCCACTCCACCTGGACTAACCCACTCCACCTGGACTGACCCACTCCACTTGGACTAACCTACTCCACTTGGACTAACCTACTCCACCTGGACTAACCCACTCTACTTGGGCTAACCCACTCCACTTGGACTAACACATTCCACTTGGACTAACACGTTCCACTGGACTAACCCACTCCACCTGGACTAACCCTCTCCACTTGCAGTAACCCACTCCACCTGGACTAACCCACTCCACTTGGACTAACCCACTCCACCTGGACTAGCCCACTCCACCTGGACTAACCCACTCCACCTGGACTAGCCCACTCCACTTGCACTAACCCACTCCACCTGGTCTAACCCACTCCACTTGGACTAACCCACTCCACCTGGACTAGCCAACTCCACTTGGACTAACCCACTCCACCTGGGCGAACCCACTCCACCTGGACTAACCCACTCCACTTGCACTAACGCACTCCACCTGGTCTAACCCACTCCACTTGGACTAACCCACTCCACCTGGACTAGCCCACTCCACCTGGACTAACCCACTCCACCTGGACTAGCCCACTCCACTTGCACTAACCCACTCCACCTGGTCTAACCCACTCCACTTGGACTAACCCACTCCACCTGGACTAGCCAACTCCACTTGGACTAACCCACTCCACCTGGACTAGCCAACTCCACTTGGACTAACCCACTCCACCTGGGCGAACCCACTCCACCTGGACTAACCCACTCCACTTGCACTAACGCACTCCACCTGGTCTAACCCACTGCACTTGGACTAACCCACTCCACCTGGACTAGCCCACTCCACCTGGACTAACCCACTCCACCTGGACTAGCCCACTCCACTTGCACTAACCCACTCCACCTGGTCTAACCCACTCCACTTGGACTAACCCAATACACCTGGACTAGCGCACTCCACTTGGACTAACCCACTCCACCTGGACTAACCCACTCCACCTGGACTAACCCACTCCTCCTGGACTAACCCACTCCACTTGGACTAACCCACTCCACCTGGGCTAACCCACTCCACTTGCACTAACCCACTCAACCAGGACTAACCCACTCCAATTAGACTAACCCACTCCACCTGGGCTAACCCACTCCATTTGCACTAACCCACTCCACCTGGACTAGCCCACTCCACTTGGACTAACCCACTCCACCTGGGCTAACCCACTCCACCTGGACTAACCCACTCCTCCTGGACTAACCCACTCCACTTGGACTAACACACTCCACCTGGACTAACCCACTCCAATTAGACTAACCCACACCACCTGGTCTAACCCACTCCACTTGGACTAACCCAATCCACCTGGACTAGCGCACTCCACTTGGACTAACCCACTCCACCTGGACTAACCCACTCCACCTGGACTAACCCACTCCTCCTGGACTAACCCACTCCACTTGGACTAACCCACTCCACCTGGGCTAACCCACTCCACTTGCACTAACCCACTCCACCTGGGCTAACCCACTCCACCTGGACTAACCCACTCCTCCTGGACTAACCCACTCCACTTGGACTAACCCACTCCACCTGGACTAACCCACTCAAATTAGACTAACCCACACCACCTGGTCTAACCCACTCCACTTGGACTAACCCAATCCACCTGGACTAGCGCACTCCACTTGGACTAACCCACTCCACCTGGACTAACCCACTCCACCTGGACTAACCCACTCCTCCTGGACTAACCCACTCCACTTGGACTAACCCACTCCACCTGGGCTAACCCACTCCACTTGGACTAACCCACTCCACCTGGGCTAACCCACTCCACCTGGACTAACCAACTCCTCCTGGACTAACCCACTCCACTTGGACTAACCCACTCCACCTGGACTAACCCACTCAAATTAGACTAACCCACACCACCTGGTCTAACCCACTCCACTTGGACTAACCCAATCCACCTGGACTAGCGCACTCCACTTGGACTAACCCACTCCACCTGGACTAACCCACTCCACCTGGACTAACCCACTCCTCCTGGACTAACCCACTCCACTTGGACTAACCCACTCCACCTGGGCTAACCCACTCCACTTGCACTAACCCACTCCTCCTGGACTAACCCACTCCACTTGGACTAACCCACTCCACCTGGGCTAACCCACTCCACTTGCACTAACCCACTCCACCTGGACTAGCCCACTCCACTTGGACTAACCCACTCCACCTGGGCTAACCCACTCCACCTGGACTAACCCACTCCTCCTGGACTAACCCACTCCACTTGGACTAACCCACTCCACCTGGGCTAACCCACTCCACTTGCACTAACCCACTCCACCTGGACTAACCCACTCCAATTAGACTAACCCACTCCAATTAGACTAACCCACTCCACTTGCACTAACCCACTCCACCTGGACTAGCCCACTCCACTTGGACTAACCCACTCCACCTGGGCTAACCCACTCCACTTGCACTAACCCACTCCACCTGGGCTAACCCACTCCACTTGCACTAACGCACTCCACCTGGACTAGCCGGCTCCACTTGGACTAACCCACTCCACCTGGGCTAACCCACTCCACTTGCACTAACCCACTCCACCTGGGCTAACCCACTCCAATTGGACTAACCCAATCCACTTGGCCTTACGCACTCCACCTGGACTAACCCACTCCACTTGGACTAACCCACTCCACCTGGACTAGCCCACTCCACTTGGACTAATCCACTCCACCTGGACTAACCCACTCCTCCTGGACTAACCCACTCCACTTGGACTAACCCACTCCAACTGGGCTAACCCACTCCACTTGCACTAACCCACTCCACCTGGACTAACCCACTCCAATTGGACTAACGCACTCCACCTGGACTAACCCACTCCAATTGGACTAACGCACTCCACCTGGACAAACCCACTCCACCTGGACTAGCCCACTCCTCCTGGACTAACCCACTCCACTTGGGCTAACACACTCCACCTGGGCTAACCCACACCATTTGTACTAACCCACTCCACCTGGACTAACCCACTCCACTTAGACTAACCCACTCCACCTGGTCTAACACACTCCACTTGGACTAACCCACTCCACCTGGACTAACCCACTCCACCTGGACTAGCCCACTCCTACTGGACTAACCCACTCCACCTGGACTAACCCACTCCACTGGGCTAACGCACTCCACTTGGACTAACCCACGCCACCTGGGCTAACCCACTCCACTTGGACTAACACACTCCACTTGGACTAACACGTTCCACGGGACTAACCCACTCCACTTGGACTAACACACTCCACCTGGACTAACCCAATCCACATGGCCTAACCCACTCCACCTGGACTAACCCACTCCACCTGGACTAGCCCACTCCACTTGCAGTAACCGACTCCACCTGGTCTAACCCACTCCACTTGGACTAACCCACTCCACCTGAACTAGCCAACTCCACCTGGACGAGCCCATTCCACCTGGACGAGCCCACTCCACCTGGACTAAGCCACTCCACCTGGACGAGCCCACTCCACTTGGACTAACCCACTCCACCTGGACTAACCCACTCCACCTGGGCTAACCCACTCCACTTGCACTAACCCACTCCACCTGGGCTAACCCACTCCAATTGAACTAACCCAATCCACCTGGACTAGTGCACTCCACTTGGACTAACCCACTCCACCTGGACTAACCCACTCCACCTGGTCTAACCCACTCCTCCTGGACTAACCCACTCCACTTGGACTAACCCACTCCACCTGGGCTAACCCACTCCACTTGCACTAACCCACTCCACCTGGACTAACCCACTCCAATTAGACTAACCCACTCCACCTGGGCTAACCCACTCCACTTGCACTAATCCACTCCACCTGGACTAGCCCACTCCACTTTGACTAACCCACTCCACCTGGGCTAACCCACTCCACTTGCACTAACCCACTCCACCTGGGCTAACCCACTCCAATTGGACTAACCCAATCCACTTGGCCTTACCCACTCCACCTGGACTAACCCACTCCACTTGAACTAACCCACTCCACCTGAACTAGCCCACTCCACTTGGACTAACCCACTCCACCTGGACTAACCCACTCCTCCTGGACTAACCCACTCCACCTGGACTAACCCACTCCAATTGGACTAACGCACTCCACCTGGACTAACCCACTCCAATTGGACTAACGCACTCCACCTGGACTAACCCACTCCACCTGGACTAGCCCACTCCTCCTGGACTAACCCACTCCACTTGGGCTAACACACTCCACCTGGGCTAACCCACACCACTTGTACTAACCCACTCCACCTGGACTAACCCACTCCACTTGGACTAACCCACTCCACCTGGTCTAACACACTCCACTTGGACTAACCCAGTCCACTTGGACTAACCCACTCCACCTGAACTAGCCAACTCCACCTGGACGAGCCCACTCCATCTGGACGAGCCCACTCCACCTGGACTAACCCACTCCACCTGGACGAGCCCACTCCACTTGGACTAACCCACTCCACCTGGACTAAACCACTCCACCTGGACTAACCCACTCCTCCTGGACTAACCCACTCCACTTGGACTAACCCACTCCACCTGGGCTAACCCACTCCACTTGCACTAACCCACTCCACCTGGACTAACCCACTCCAATTAGACTAACCCACTCCACCTGGGCTAACCCACTCCACTTGCACTAACCCACTCCACCTGGACTAGCCCACTCCACTTGGACTAACCCACTCCACCTGGGCTAACCCACTCAACTTGCACTAACCCACTCCACCTGGGCTAACCCATTCCACTTGCACTAACCCACTCCACCTGGACTAGCCCACTCCACCTGGACTAACCCACTCCAATTGGACTAACGCACTCCACCTGGACTAACCCACTCCAATTGGACTAACGCATTCCACCTGGACTAACCCACTCCACATGGACTAGCCCACTCCACCTGGACTAACCCACTCCTCCTGGACTAACCCACGCCACTTGGACTAACCCACTCCAACTGGGCTAACCCACTCCACTTGCACTAACCCACTCCACCTGGACTAAACCACTCCTCCTGGACTAACCCACTCCACTTGGACTAACCCACTCCACCTGGGCTAACCCACTCCACTTGCACTAACCCACTCCACCTGGACTAACCCACTCCTCCTGGACTAACCCACTCCACTTGGACTAACCCACTCCACCTGGGCTAACCCACTCCACTTGCACTAACCCACTCCACCTGGACCAACCCACTCCAATTAGACTAACCCACTCCACCTGGGCTAACCCACTCCACTTGCACTAACCCACTCCACCTGGACTAGCCCACTCCACTTGGACTAACCCACTCCACCTGGGCTAACCCACTCCACTTGCACTAACCCACTCCACCTGGGCTAACCCATTCCACTTGCACTAACCCATTCCACCTGGACTAGCCCACTCCACCTGGACTAACCCACTCCAATTGGACTAACGCACTCCACCTGGGCTAACCCACTCCAATTGAACTAACCCAATCCACCTGGACTAGCGCACTCCACTTGGACTAACCCACTCCACCTGGACTAACCCACTCCACCTGGACTAACCCACTCCTCCTGGACTAACCCACTCCACTTGGACTAACCCACTCCACCTGGGCTAACCCACTCCACTTGCACTAACCCACTCCACCTGGACCAACCCACTCCAATTAGACTAACCCACTCCACCTGGGCTAACCCACTCCACTTGCACTAACCCACTCCACCTGGACTAGCCCACTCCACTTGGACTAACCCACTCCACCTGGGCTAACCCACTCCACTTGCACTAACCCACTCCACCTGGGCTAACCCATTCCACTTGCACTAACCCACTCCACCTGGACTAGCCCACTCCACCTGGACTAACCCACTCCAATTGGACTAACGCACTCCACCTGGACTAACCCACTCCAATTGGACTAACGCATTCCACCTGGACTAACCCACTCCACATGGACTAGCCCACTCCACTTGGACTAACCCACTCCACCTGGACTAGCCCACTCCTCCTGGACTAACCCACTCCACTTGGACTAACACACTCCACTTGGACTAACCCACTCCACCTGGACTAACCCACTCCACTTGGACTAACCTACTCCACCTGGGCTAACCCACACCACTTGTACTAACCCACTCTACCTGGTCTAACACACTCCACTTGGACTAACCCACTCCACCTGGACTAGCCCACTCCTCCTGGACTAACCCACTCCACTTGGACTAACACACTCCACTTGGACTAACCCACTCCACCTGGACTAACCCACTCCACTTGGACTAACCTACTCCACCTGGGCTAACCCACACCACTTGTACTAACCCACTCCACCTGGTCTAACACACTCCACTTGGACTAACCCACTCCACCTGGACTAACCCACTCCACCTGGACTAGCCCACTCCTCCTGGACTAACCCACTCCACCTGGACTAACCCACTCCACTGGGCTAACACACTCCACCTGGACTAACCCACGCCACCTGGGCTAACCCACTCCACTTGGACTAACACACTCCACCTGGACTAACCCACTCCACCTGGACTAACCCACTCCACTTGGACTAACCCACTCCACCTGGTCTAACCCACTCCACTTGGACTCACCCACTCCACCTGGACTAACCCACTCCACCTGGACTAGCCCACTCCTCCTGGACTAACCCACACCACTTGGACTAACACACTCCACCTGGACTAACCCACTCCACTTGGACTAACCTACTCCACCTGGACTAGCCCACTCCACTTGGACTAACCTACTCCACCTGGACTAACCCACTCCACCTGTACTAACCCACTCCACCTGGACTAGCCCACTCCACTTGGACTAACCCACTCCACCTGGACTAACCCACTCCACCTGGACTAACCTACTCTTCCTGGACTAACCCACTCCACTTGGACTAACCCACTCCACCTGGACTAGCCCACTCCACCTGGACTAACCCACTCCACCTGGACTAGCCCACTCCACTTGGACTAACGCACTCCACCTGGACTAACCCACTCCACCTGGACTAACCCACTCCACATGGACGAGCCCACTCCACTTGGACTAACCCACTCCACCTGGACTAACCTACTCCACCTGGACTAACCCACTCCACCTGGGCTAACCCACTCAACTTGGACTAACCCACTCCACCTGGACTAACCCACTCCACCTGGGCTAACCCACTCTTCCTGGACTAACCCACTCCACCTGGACTAACCCACTCCACCTGGACTAGCCCACTCCACTTGGACTAACGAACTCCACCTGGACTAACCCACTCCACCTGGACTAACCCACTCCACATGGACGAGCCCACTCCACTTGGACTAACCCACTCCACCTGGACTAACCCACTCCACCTGGACTAACCCACTCCACCTGGACTAGCCCACTCCACTTGGACTAACCCACTCCACCTGGACTAACCCACTCCACTTGGACTAACCCACTCCACCTGGGCTAACCCACTCAACTTGGACTAACCCACTCCACCTGGACTAACCCACTCCACCTGGACTAACCCACTCCACCTGGGCTAACCCACTCTTCCTGGACTAACCCACTCCACCTGGACTAACCCACTCCACCTGGACTAGCCCACTCCACTTGGACTAACGAACTCCACCTGGACTAGCCCACTCCACCTGGACTAACCCACTCCACCTGGACTAGCCCACTCCACTTGGACTAACGCACTCCACCTGGACTAACCCACTCCACCTGGACTAACCCACTCCACATGGACGAGCCCACTCCACTTGGACTAACCCACTCCACCTGGACTAACCTACTCCACCTGGACTAACCCACTCCACCTGGGCTAACCCACTCAACTTGGACTAACCCACTCCACCTGGACTAACCCACTCCACCTGGGCTAACCCACTCTTCCTGGACTAACCCACTCCACCTGGACTAACCCACTCCACCTGGACTAGCCCACTCCACTTGGACTAACCCACTCCACCTGGACTAACCCACTCCACCTGGACTAACCCCCTCCACATGGACGAGCCCACTCCACTTGGACTAACCCACTCCACCTGGACTAACCCACTCCACCTGGACTAACACACTCCACCTGGACTAGCCCACTCCACTTGGACTAACCCACTCCACCTGGACTAACCCACTCCACCTGGACTAACCCACTCCACCTGGGCTAACCCACTCAACTTGGACTAACCCACTCCACCTGGACTAACCCACTCCACCTGGGCTAACCCACTCTTCCTGGACTAACCCACTCCACCTGGACTAACCCACTCCACCTGGACTAGCCCACTCCACTTGGACTAACGCACTCCACCTGGACTAACCCACTCCACCTGGACTAACCCACTCCACATGGATGAGCCCACTCCACTTGGACTAACCCACTCCACCTGGACTAACCCACTCCACCTGGACTAACCCACTCCACCTGGACTAGCCCACTCCACTTGGACTAACCCACTCCACCTGGGCTAACCCACTCCACTTGCACTAACCCACTCCACCTGGGCTAACCCACTCCAATTGGACTAACCCACTCCACCTGGACTAGCCCACTCCACTTGGACTAACCCACTCCACCTGGACTAACCCACACCACCTGGACTAACCCACTCCACTTGGACTAACCCACTCCACCTGGGCTAACCCACTCAACTTGGACTAACCCACTCCACCTGGACTAACCCACTCCACCTGGACTAACCCACTCCACCTGGGCTAACCCACTCCACTTGGACTAACCCAGGTGCTTACTCACTCCTGAATGAATCACTTTGGCTTAGTTAGCTTTGTGCCTGGAGCTGGGGTTGGCTCCCCTTGACTCAGAGCGCAGAGAGTGGGAGGAGAGGTGGATGCTGCAAAGCATGCTGGGGCCTTGACCAGCAGGAGGAGAGAGAGTGGGTACTGGAAGGAGGAGCACAAAGCAATAGGTGGCCCCGTTTTGGGAATGAATCGGAAGCAGGAGGACGGTTCTGCAAACACCGCCCCTACCCCACCCCCACCCCCACCCCCGAATTACCCTAGACCAAGGGGAGCCCCGGAGACAACCTCTCTGAGAGATAGGATCCTGATTCTCCTCTACCTCGCGTGTTTCTCCTCCACTTACCTGTGTTCTCACAGCACAGACCTCCTGGACCCACTGGGGACCATCAGGCTGTGGAAATCACCGTCCTAGCCTTCCCGGCCTTTCGCTCTCTCAGCTAAACAGCCCCTGGGCTTGGCGGCTATGGCTCCGTTTCCTGTCTCTTTGCCGTTGGTTGGCTTCCCTGGATGTGTTCCTGTTGGTTTGTATAAAGTCAAGAACCACCGGTGAGGCTGGGTCTGAGGCAAGTCCATGAATTCCTGAGTTTTGGAGGAGTCTTTAGTGAGCTTCCCACGTGTCCCCTTTGCTGCGCTGCCCAGCGGTGGAGAGAGCTGGTTCCGGCCCAGGTATCCGAGTCGTCCCTTCCCTGGTGGCTCGTGTGAATTGTTCTTTTAGCCAATTTCAGGGGCCTGCAAGCAAAAGGAGCAGGCCCAACTGTGGGTTACTGAAAAGGAGATTTATTACACTTAACCACAGGGATCGTTTTGAAAGACGAGAGAGAGCTCTGAGTGCCAGCAACCACAGGCTGGGTGGCTGCTGGCTGGGTGGCTGCCTGCTTCCCCGGAGCTGCCTTCTCTGCCATTGCCGCCCCGATGCTCAGAGCTGGCCTCTGCCCATGGGGCACCCCGCCACGTCACGGGCCCAGCAGGTCACAGCCCAGGGAGCACATGCGTGGACCATCCTGTCCACAAACTTTGTGTGACTCTGGTCTTTTTGGTTTATTTGTTGTTTGTTTTTTAAATATATTTTTATTGATTTCAGAGAGGAAGAGAGAGATAGAAACATCAGTGATGACAGAGAATCATTGATTGGCTGCCTCCTACATGATCCCTATTGCGGGATCCAGCCCGCAACCCGGACATGTGCCCTGACCCAGAATCAAACCCTGACCTCCTGGTTCATAGGTCGACGCTCTAGCACTAAGTCATGCCGGCGGGGCACATGTGACTCTGTTTTTCTTTCTGTAAACTGAGGGGGCTGCCCTTCAAGACAGCCACCAGCCCTTTTGGACCAACCTCGAGCTGATGGCATCATTCCTCCAACTGTCAAATGCAAGGAAGGGGTCCGTGAAATCATCCATTGGCAGCTGCGGTTTTCACTCTGTTGGCCATCCGAGTGGGTTAGGATAATGCTTGCTGCTCTAACAAATAAACCCCACATTGTAGCATGGCCCGGAAGTGATAGCAGCTACTTCTTCCCTCGGTTCCAGGACTGGTGCGTGGTCAGGGGGGCAGGAGGCTGTCCTTCCTGTGGTCTCTGGGCCCCAGACTGCTGGGTGCTCCACCGCCTTCAACCAAGGGCTCCCAAGGGGATCCAAGGCCGGTCACCATTTCAGCCAGCCAGAGAGGAGGAGCGGCAAAGAGGAGGTGGTGGGAATTGTGTCTGGGACAGTCCCAGGAGTGAGGGGCACCTGTTTCTGCTCATCACCCATTGGCCAGGGCAGACGTAGATCACAAGACCACACAAGAGAGACTGGGAAATGCAGTCAGGTTATGAACGAAGAGGAGAACATAGATCGTGGCGAGCAGAGAGCAGTCTTTGGCACACGATCCCAGACCAAATTGCAAGCTTGGACCCTTTGAAGAGGAAGCTGAGGAAACGGGTCGAGGACGTGGAGGAAGGGCGTGGCTGCGGGGTGGTCCACCAGTCATCTCCAGCGAGACTGCCCTCGGCCAGCCCTCAAGCTGGTTCCGCCTGGCGCCCTTGACTAGTTACCATGACCGTTTCCAGGACAAAGACAGGGGACCTGCATTCCAGGGATCCACCTACGCACTGTACCTGCTTTGAACACACCCTGATAGAATCATCTGGGCAAATGAGTTTTGACTAAGCTTCCCAGAGACTTATGGGACAAGAGAGACCGGGATTTGTAGCTCTGACACACACCGGAACTTGGGAATGGGTTCGGATAACAACGTGTGATTGACGGACAGCATCCCAGGACTTCTCCTAAAAACACGTCAGCGGCCATTGCGACATCTTGTCGGCTCCGTTCACATGAACATTCCTTAGCAGAGGATCACCGCAGACTGGAGTAACTTTCACAGACTCTCTGCCGCCCAGTGGGCTGTGGTTATCACCTGGTGCTCAAGGTGAAGCCCTGCCTTTTGCTGTAGGACAGCTTCCATGAGAGGGTCCCTCCTCTCCCAGCCAGGCCCCTGCTCACCCCCACCGCGGCCCAGAACGCCCCCACTCAGCGTCATTGCTCTGCAGCTGCTAGAGGCTCCTGACCCAGCTCTCCTCCCTCCATCTGTCTCTGGAAAAGCCCCTTCTTCAGGGAGCCCCAGTCTCGGGAGAATGAGGCAGGGAAGAATTGCATTCTGGGCTGTGACTGCATCGACGCCACTTTGCAAGCTTCCTGGTTACATGCAAGGCTCTGCCAGCGGCAGTTCAGGCCTCTCTGCAGAGAGGGGACGTTTTTTCAAAGTCACGAGTTCATGCTGATGTGTCGGTGATCACATCATTCCACAAAGCCCCCTCTTTTTTTTTTTTTTTAATCCTCACCTGAGGATGTGTTTTTATTGATTTATTTGAGAGAGAAACATTGATGTGAGTAAGATTGATCAGTTGCCTCCCGTATGCGCCCAAACCGGGGGTTGAACCTGAAAACCTAGGTATATGCGCCCTGATCGAGAATTGAACCTGTGACCTTTTGATGTATAGGACGATGTTCTCACCAACGGAGCCACTCGCCAGGGCCAAAGCCCCTCCTTTTATTATTCTCACATAAGCACCTCTTGATTTATGTCCTTGTTTCTTTTTCACAGCCCCCAGCTTTTTTCCTCTCACACACAACACTGGTTTCTAAATGCCACGCTGTACATTGTTAAACCAGACTGCGTGGTGCATTAGAATGATGCCCACAGCTCTCAAAACAGCAACATCCAAATGCCAGCTTGTGGCTACTTGCGTTCAGGATGTCTCCTGGATGACATTCCACACACCTCGCATCTGTTACCATTTCTCCGAGCCAGTGAGCTTGCCTTTCTGATTTATTCTCCCCACTTACTCCACTTATGAACAACGGTTCACGTGTCCACCTCCTTCAGGAATCTGGTAGCTGGTCACTCTGGAAGGAAGGTCACCCTGGAAGGAAGAACACAATGAATAGGTAAAATTAGAATCCCTTCCTATTTATACTGGCCATCGGGGTGCAGGCACACCCCTGTGCGGCTTACCACACACACCTATTGGTAAGCGTCTTTCCCAGAAAGATCTCCCTGGATGATCTCAGGGTGTGGTGGAGGTGAAAGGGGCGGGGCAGCTTCAGGGCTGTACGGAATGACTGGACATGACAGAGTTGAGTTGGCCCTGGGACAGCAATCCTGGGTCCCAAGAAAGACTCTTCGGGCCTTGAAGATCTATTGGAATAGAGGACACACACACACACACACACACACACACACACACACACACACACCTGTAGGCCATTGTGCAATGCTGTTCCTTCTGCCCAGAACGCTGTCTTCTTCCCCATCTGCCCAGCCTATGAGTTATCTTAATTCCATGTATGAAGATCTCTGAAGCCACCTCCACCCCTCCCCTCTGCATGCGACCCCTCTGGTACCACTTGCCACACTTGATTGTAGTGTGTGTGTGTGTGTGTGTCGGTGTGTCTGCCTGTCTTCTCTTCTGACCCTAGGCTCTTGGGGCTAGGAAGCACTTTCTCCTCATCTTCATATCCTCAGGTTCTGACCCGTGGTCAATACTCAATAAATGTTGAATCAATGGCTAACATTAGCAACCAACGCACCATAAAACCTTAATGAGCCTTAAGCTCAAAGTGAATCCCACACCATCCAGAGCCTCTTCTTTGTCAATATGCAGGAAGACATTGATATGCACGCTAATGATGACCGTGCATATCTCATGAAAACGTTTCCAGAAGCTATGGAGCCCCCGTGCCCGCCATGGGAGATGGCACTGTGCTGTTCTACTGTGTTAACAAGATGGGTCAGCCCCGCTTCTTTGGCCTTTGGGTGGCTGACAGTTTTTAGTTATTTTGTGTAAGGCCGAGATACACATGTTTTTCTTTCTTTGGGGCTAATGCCACGGGGTTTGTTACGGACGAGGAAATGACTGGGTCGGAGAGTCTAAACATCAGCGCCTCTCTCAATCATGAAGCCGATTGCTTATGCAAATTCATCCAGTCTCTCCAAAAAGGGATGCTGACGGATCCGCACGCACTGACTGCCAGTCTTGGGTTGTATCGTATTTATTTTTGTGGCATTAATGGGCATGTCACGGGACCTGGAAGTTGCATGCATCTGAATGTTATGTTATAGCTGGCAAGATGGCACAGGTGTCCACGCTGTGATTCACCATCTCCATTTCCTGGTGTGATTCTGTTTCATCTCCTTTGACCACTTATGGGGGGAATCACACCGCAGCCCATCCATTACCTATTTGGGGCAGAAATCAGGCCCGGGGAGGAGCACGTGACCGAGGTAATGAATGCCCCCGTTTTTCTTTAGATATTTATTGATATTACATTGTGGTGCAAAAATCTTCAGTCTTGCCAAAACCGGTTTGGCTCAGTGGATAGAGTGTCGGCCTGGGGACTGAAAGGTCCCAGGTTCGATTCCGGTCAAGGGCATGTACCTTGGTTGGGGGCACATCCCCAGTAGGGGGCGTGCAGGAGGCGGCTGATGGATGTTTCTCTCTCATCGATGTTTCTAACTATCCTCTCTTCCTCTCTGTAAAAACTCAATTATATATACATATATATATATATGTGTGTGTGTGTGTGTGTGTGTGTGTGTGTATGTTTTAAATCTTCAGTCTTATATAGCTGAACCCATACATCAGAGCTCCAATGGCATCTGTTTCTTCAACAGCTCGGAATTGATCTTATCGGCAGGTTGGCGATGCTGGTCTCTTGCCTCCGGGTCTGTCACAGACGAACCGAACGATAGGGCTGAACTTGACCAGCATGCGCTGTGAATTTAAATGAACTCTCCCCTGGCCCATTAGCCAATGGTCCCGGCGATGTTTATTAAATAACAATCTCTTTACCCAATATGCCCTGGGCTGGCCTACCGTGAGTTTTCCCGGGGTTCAAATTCCTCTCGGGAACCTCTCTTCTAGTGACCTTTGCTGCTTGTAATTCATCAAAGGGCAATTTCAGCGATCGACACTTGGCGTCTTAATCGCTCAGGAGGGCTGGGCTCTCGGTGCCAGTAAGAGACAAATCCTTGGACGCTCTTCACCTGGACGAGTAAGCGTCCAGCGCCCCGAGCCATCAGATTCTATTAGGGGACTTAGGGGATTGGCACCGGCATCGCATTAACTCCATCTATTGACTTTGGGATGTAGAACATGTACTTAGGGATTACAATTAGGCCAGAGCCGGAAAGCTTCCCAGAGACCTCGGAGCTTGAGATAAAAGGCTCGTGTTTCCTTCAAATGGGCCTGGCCTGGGAGTGTCCCAAGGGGTCTGGCCGACCCGAGGCTAATTGTTTCTGAGTAATGTAATGTGTCCGTAGCCTCCCCTCGCCCCCACCCCAGGAGAATGGCCCGGAACCCCGCAGATGACCCAGAAGGAATCTTGACTGTAACACCCGTGAGTCCTGCAGCAAAGGCGCTGGTGGGTGGGCGGTGGTTTGGGGTGGGGATGGCAATAGAGGATACACAGCCCCTCCAATCAGTCCAGAGTCCACAGCATATGACCCCCACCCCTTTGATGCCAATATTTCCAATCCCTCTGCCCCGCTGTCTTCCAGTTGCACTCTCCAATCTCACCTGGACACCTTCTCCTCAGCCCGCCCTGGGCTGGTGAGAACTCCTGAAGCTAGACCACACACCGTGCACCTTGGCGCTGGGCAAGTTCACAGTCTCCGAGCTCACCAATGCTCGCGGTCCTCCTCTGCTTCCGTGGTCTGCATCCCCCTCCCGCCTGCCTTTCCTTCCTGCTTCCCGGGAGCAGTGGCCTTGTCATGCAGGGACCTACCCCTCTGGAGCCCATTTCTGTTTGCCTTGTCACATGAACTTCACCCATGCTTGCCTCCTTCACACCAGCCTGTTTAGAAGTCCGTATCCCCCAGCAGAGAGAGAAGTCATGCCACTCTTGTTCATTGCCATTTGTCCGGTGCATGGCACATAGTAAGTGCTCCATAAATATCTGCTGACTAAATAGTCCATTCCACAACCTTGGGACAATATGCATGCCCTATGCATGCTCTTCAATACAGTATTCTATTCAACACCTCCCACTGGGTATCAGGTATCCTTCTCCCCCTTGTCGCTCTCCTCTCAGCAATTCCCAGACCTTGCCATTGAGAAGCTCAGCGTGTAGGGGTAGAGAGGCACAAGGAAGCAGGCAGTGACAGGGGGATAACACGAGGTGACCTGTGCGTGCCAGAGTCAATGGTGTGAGGATGGGGGCAGAGGGTGGATGGGCAAGACTTCCTGGAGGAATTAACTCTGAGTCAAGTTTTTAAAAATAAGAAAGTGTTGGATAGGGGACAAAGGAGAGGGAAAAATGTGCATGTCTTAATTCTTGTCATGTCTTGAATGCTCATGTCCTATTCTTCTATGTGCCAAATAGCAGCCACGTAATGACAACCCTTATGTCTACCTCCACCTCCCATCAGCTCATTTCATTAAAAGACTGTGCTGCAGGGGCCATGTGCCCCAGTGAGCCGTGTGCCCCGGGGAAGCAGTGGGACCCAGGGGGAGGGGCGGTGTGAACCAGAGGAGGAGTGGATTCTATTCGTGTGGTCCTGAGATAGTCACCATAAAACAAGCAGACTGCCAAATGAGGATCGGATTCTATTCATGTGGTCCTGAGATAGTCACCATAAAACAAGCAGATTGTCAAATGACAGCGGGGAGGGGAAGGAGACCTGGGGGGAGGTAAGAGAACAACCGAAGGACTGGTATGCATGCATATAAGTACAACCAACGAACACAGAACTCTGGGGAGGGAGGGCATGAATGGGGGGGGGGAGCCAATGGTAAGCTATGTACACATCTAATACCTTAATAAATTAAAAAATTAAAATTTAAAAAAGAAAACAAAAAACTTCGGAGCCCAATTTAAAAAAAAAAAAAAAAAAAAAAGACTGTGCTGCACCCCTCCGATGTCTCTGCTCATCTAAACAAGCTTGGCTAATCCTGCAGAGCAAACCCTGGGTAAATGCCAATGTTCAGTGCACACCTGTCTTTATTTATGGTTTCTCCAATCCGAGGGCGTTGACTCAGAGGTGAGTGGGTGGGGATGGCAATAGAGGATACACAGCCCCTCCAAAGTTGCACAAGGATCTTTGGAAGCTCAGCTAGGAGGCAACTCCAAGGACCTGCTCTTTTCCCCACAGCCGGGGCCTGCTGCATTCTTCACCTGCCTGCGCTGCAGAGTGATGTGAAGGCTGGCTGATTGATGGGGATGCGCTATTGAGTAGCAACCCCCAAATCCTGAACTTGAACATGAAGAATCTTGGGTAGATGCGTCATGGAATGTTTTGTTCGCTAAGAGACAAAGACACTTACTCAATAGGAAAAGACAGAAACAGTTTGCCTTCCATATCCTGAGGCTGTGGTGCAGTGAAATTAGAAATAAATCGCACAAACAAGGAGTTACCCAATCACAGAGGAGTCAGCATTCCTAAATCACGCCGCGGAGAGGGATGCGGGTCAGAACGGGGTATTTCAAGAACAAAGACATAAGCACAGCATCTCTTATGGGCGTAGGAGAGGCTGCCATGCTGGTACTTAAAGGGGGAAACGTGGCTCTTTCTGCTAGACAGCAGGAGTGACAGACCAGACGTGCATTTCAAGTGAGGTCCCTGCCCGCTCCGTGAAGAAGGGGTCAGTCAGGACGTGAAGCAGGGACCCTAAGCGACAGGATCTTGCTTTCTGTCACAAAATCTCTTAATTAAGACACCAAGGTTTCTCCAGCCGAGGGCGTTGACTTTGGGTGGGGATGGCAATAGAGGATACACAACCCCTCCAAAGTTAATAAGAGATTTTGTATCAGAGAGAGAAGATCCTATTGCTTAGGCTCCCTTAGTTAAGACATTCTGTGACAGAAAGAGAAGTCAATTCAATTTTTTAACTTAGCACAGTGGAGGGGTGTCCTGACAATGCTGGAGGTGTGCACGGAACATTAGCAGTCACCCCGGGTTTGCTCTGCAGGATTAGCCAGGCTCGTCTAGACGAGCAGAGACATTGGAGGGGTGCGAAGTCGAGTGGAAGGTGACCTGCCTGCCCATTTCCCTCTCCCGGTTATCCTCCTGGGCGGGTGCTGTGATTCCCTCCATTTTACAGGGGAGAAAACGGAGGGCTCCAGAGGCTGAGGTTGACCAAAGGCACAAAGCTGCCATGTGGTGGCCGTCCGGCCCATGATCTCACATGCTGCCTCTAAACCAAGACGGTGGCCTCCAGGGGCGGGGAGAAGCAGAGGGGTTTCATGGTACTTGAGAGAGAGAGTTGCCAGGATTTGGTGGCTGGCGAGATGGGGCTGGTGAGGAAGAGGAAGGAGCTAAGGGTGACAGCTAGGTTCTGGCTGGGTAACCAATGGACCCAGAGTGTCATGACTCCTCTCTCTGCTGGGGGATATGAGGAGGAATATAGTCAAGATGAATTAGATTCACATGGGTGTAATGTTTTTTAATATAAATGTACAAAATAGCTTTATTCCTCAATATTTTACATTCTGTTGAAAGGTCTATAAACTTCAATGAAAGTTTCTAAATATTACCCATATTCGCTAGACATGAACACACCTCGTTGTATCTTTCTCTCGTTGTCTGCCCACTGTTGTGTTGTGTGCTTTTTGCACTGAATAATTTCAAAGATGCCTCTGTGTGTGTGTGTGTGTGTGTGTGTGTGTGTGTGTGTGTGTATGTGTGTGTGTGTGTGTGTGTGTGTGTGTGTGTGTGTGTGTCTTTTAATGTCGTTGTACCAGGAACTTCTGAGGGCTTCGTACTATTCCATTGCATTGAATATTCATTTGTTAAAAAAGGACTCTTCAATGCTTAACATGTCAGTCTTTGCCTATGATCTTTTCAGGATAAAGTAAGACCCTTTCTGTGATCATGTCTGTGTCCTGGGCACCTGGGTGGATCCCTTTTCCTAAGTGGGGGCTACTCTCACATTTTTATTCTCCTCCTAAAGAAAGAGAGTTTGGTTTTAGAACTCATTTGTTTGGTTTTAGAACTCAGTCTGTTTTATCCCTTCTACACCATGTGAGTAACCTTGTTCCATTTAAGAGGCAAAAGTAGATCTTGGTTGTGTTCATTTCTCATTGAACATTCCCTCTCCTTTCTCATTCCCTCTGGTTCCTTTGGAGATGATCTTGGGGTGGAATTAGCAGCCGTGCTTGTTCTGAATCTTGATGGGAACCGAGACCTGAAAAGAAACCTCTGTGTCCCTCCTGTTTTTGCTTTGACATCTCATATAACCAGTGCATGCGGACACCCTTCCAGCATTGTCAGGGTGAGGGAGAGGGATGGCTGGAGGCACTGGTACAGCCAATCTTGGACATTACTCTGCCATGATTCCTGATTTTCCTAGGCTCTCATGTCCATCCAGGTTTATCTCTGATGCTATGAGATGCCCCAGTGTCCTTCTGATACACATTCTATTTTCTTACTATTCTTATTCATTCATTTAACACATCTGTATGGAGCACCAACTATTTTAAGCACGGGGCTAAGTGAAAAATTGAATTGACTTCTCTTTCTGTCACAACCAAAATGTCTTAACTAAGACACAGGTATGAGGGAGGGGGACCAGGTGAGTCTAAACTGAGGTCCCTTCGCCGGTAAGGGTAAAGCTAGGAAATATACCCTTGTCTGAGCTCTTTCCACTCAAATCATTGCATCTCTGTGAATGGTGGAGCAAATTAGAACTCTCTGGTCTAGGTATCCTCAGGCGTGAAATCAGGCCACCTCAGGAGTTCTGTGCTTAGCGGAGGGTAAGCAGACTGAGTCACCTTTGAACCTCCAGGGCTGGGAAACTGCACTGGGAGGGGCGGTCCCTCTGCCTGAACCCCAAAGCAACAGCAGCTCCATCAAGGGGAACTACAAAGGGAATTTTTTAAAACCATATGTTTCCTGTATGACTTAGCAATCTGACACCTGGTACAATAAAAATAATTATATATTGCTTAGTACTCTCCCTTCCAGTATCTGGGGGAGATAGAAAGAAAGACGGGGCAGAGACGGAGACAGAAGCAGAGAGAGCGAACTTTCAAATATCATTTAATGTCTAAATGTCACAGGCTTTAAAAATTCATCAGAATTCTCGTGCATTCTTTCCCACAGGGGCTACCCTTTAAACAATGACCTTTAAAAAACAACAACAACCAAGCAAACAAACAGCCCTGATACTGACAACATGTTTTATTTTTTTCCTCCTCTCCCCCCTTCTCCTCCTCCTCCTCCTTTTCTTCCTCCTCCTTCTTTCTCCTCCTCCTCTTCTACCTCTTTCTCCTCTTCCTCCTCCTCCTTCTTCATCTTCATCGTCTTCTTCTTTTTTAAATCAGTCTGCATATCCTACTACTGACAGGATGGATTTTGTCAGCCCTAAGTGTCGTTATTTGGAGCAGTCGATCTTGGAATCTAACAGATTTTTTTGGATCACATCTATCTGGGGTGATTCAGTCTCTGGTTCTTCCAAGCTGAGATGTTTTAAGTAACGATCATTTCCTGTGGTTGTAAAAATTCCATTTCACCTTCTAGCTGGCATGATTTATCTGAAGACGCGGGGCGGAAGGTGGGAGCACAGAGTGATCTGTAGGGAAGCATATCATTTACATTGTAGCAGGTGCTACTTCCCCTAAGATCTCAAAGAATGGTTCAAGGGCCAGTGCTTCATAGTGGAAAGGCCATGGGTACTTAAGTCGGTAGGGGTTCGTGTCTTGGTGTTTTTACAAACTCCCAGCAGGAGCCGTAGGGCCAAACATGGCGGTCTTTCCAGATAACAGCAGGTGTTTTTGCAAGTCTTGATAAATACAAGACTACCAAGTCTTGAACTACCAAGACTATCAAGTCTTGAATGGCCTAGTTCTTACTAGGTAGTAAGAACTCTGCTTAAAATTGGAACTTTGCACAACGGCATACACTATCTTTGTAATTAATATGAAGCATGTTAATACATGGAAGTGACCTTCCCAGCTCAGACTGGCATGGGATCAGACCAGCCTGGGCCTAGTGTCAGCAGATCTGGGTGACAGAAGAAGGATCTGGGTGAACTCTATACATAGAAATTATTGTCTTAGTAAGGGATTTGCTAATTGCTAGTGAGAAGGAATTAGAAGTTAATTGTTGGAATCTTGCTCTGTGTAGTTTTATTTTTTTTAATATATTTTATTGATTTTTTTTTTACAGAGAGGAAGAGAGAGGGATAGAGAGTTAAAAACATCAATGAGAGAGAAACATCGATCAGCTGCCTCTTGCACACTCCCTACTGGGGATGTGCCCGCAACCAAGGTACATGCCTTTGGTGGGAATCGAGCCTGGGACCTTTCAGTCCCCAGGCCAACACTCTATCCACTGAGCCAAACTGGTTTCGGTGCTCTGTGTAGTTTTATTTCAAATATTCTATTCTCAGCTTTTTGCCTATCACCAAAAACTCAAATACAGCAGCCCTTTCTGGTATCTAGGAAAAAGTAAACTAAATAGTTGTCCATACTTGCTGTCTCCAATTCCTTCCTTCCCTTCTTTTTGGAATCCATTCTCTCTGAATCCATCCTAATGGACCTCTTGTCAAGGTCCCCAGTGATAAAGCCAAAGGTTGAGCCTCAGTTCTCATTCACCTTGAACTCTCAAAAACATTTGGCTTAGTTACTTAGTTACTCCTTATCACGTTGTCTCCTTGGCTTCCGGGACACTATATTCTCCTGGTCTCTCATGGACCCGCTCCCACCCATGTTCTTGGTGTTCTTTCTTGGTTTCTCCTCACCTTCTTGGTACTTAAACAGTGGAGAATGCCAGGACTGTCAATGGACCTTGTTTCTTCTATGCCTACATTCAGTCTTTGGTGATCTGATACATTGCTATGGCTTTAACAATCATCTCTAGGCTACACCATTAAAAAAAAAAAATCACCATTTTGGCCAAAACTGGTTTGGCTCAGGGGATAGAGCGTCAGCCTGCAGACTGAAGGGTCCCAGGTTCAATTCCAGTCAAGGGCATGGTTTCGGGCACATCCCCAGTGGGGGATGTGCAGGAGGCAGCTGATCAATGTTTCTCTCTCATCTAACTCTCTATCCCTCTCTGTAAAAAATCAATAAAATATATTTTTTTAAATCACCATTTTGTAGATGAAAATGGATGGCTATTGGCATTTTCACATGGCTTGGATGTAATGAGTGTTCAGTAAATATTTGTCTAATAGATGACCTGTGGTTGTAGAGATGTTATGGCTCAAAACAGAATGGAATTTGAGGCCTAGAGAAAGGTCTGGCTGGTCTGACATCACTGGCCTGATATTCTGTTGGATGCAGCACCTTCAACTCTGTCCTCTTTGAGTCCACTCCTTTACCAAATCTTGCTCTTCAGCACAACAGCAGACAGAAGAAGCAGTGTTTAAGGCAACTTGGGTTCAAGATCATAGATATGAATGAAGTTCATTCCGGGTCATGTACTTCCTCCTGCTAAATTATCTCTCTGGGTATCTGTTGCTGGTGTGGAAGAGAGGCACCACTAGCCAGCAGCAGGTGTGGTCAAGAGTAAACAGCCGAGGCTGGTTTGGCTCAGTGGATAGAGCGTCGGCCTTCGGACTGAAGGGTCCCAGGTTCGATTCCGGTCAAGGGCATGTACCTTGGTTGTGCCACATCCCCAGTGGGGGGTGTGCAGGAGGCAGCTAATTGATGACTCTCTCATTGATGTTTCTAACTCTCTATCCCTCTCCCTTCCTCTCTGTAAAAAAATCAATAAAATGTATTTTTTTTTGAAAAAATAATAAATAGATCACAGTCCTAGACTTCTTTATTGGCCGCCTGTGTCCCAGGCCAAGGCCAAGGAGTAAACCCAGCAGTGGCAGTGGGGTAGCCACTGGGGATGGAGTAGGAACCTAGGAAGGGATTTTGGAGGGGAGAATGAACCACTATTTCTCAGGTTCTAAAGCATGAATAGAGCCCCATAGGTCAGGGGTCTCACACCCAGCTTGCTGTTTATCAGCTGTGTGACTTGGACAAATCACTTAACCTCTCTAAGCTATTTCCTTCTCTGTAAATGGAGCTGAAACCATGACAGAGTTGTGGTGAAGATGAATGCACTTTGACGTATACCAGTAGGTCCTGATCTTATAGCTGTATTTTCCCCTCCCAACTACTCAATGAAGTAGGTATCATCATCCCATTTCAGAGATAAGAAAATGGAGAGTCTAGCCACACAGCTAAAAAGATACACCTTTGGAATATTATCCCAGATCTTTCCTCCCCCTAGCACCCCCAGCTCATGCTGGTTCCACTTTGACCTGGTGGGAGCTGGGAGAGAGAAGGGGGCCGAGGAGCAGCCATCCACACCCACCTTTTTCTGCAGCAGCTCAGCTCCCTCTGTGCTATTAGGTGGGAAAGACAGAGCAGTCCCCACAGAGGGTTTCCCTGCCAGACCTTGTTGCTAATTTTGGTTTCTGTGGCTCGGTCCTCCTTCTCAGTCACACGAACTTTGTGAAGTTCTCCTCCCCCAACCACAAGCCAGGGAGACACCACTGAATGCCCCACTGGGCGGTTCTTTGCCGAGGTCTTCTACCTCTTTCCTTCCCCGTGGTTAACATTGCCTTTTCATCCCTCCCACCTGGGGCTTGGTGAACTTCGCTTTCTCTTAGTGTGGACACCAGAAAGAGAAGAAACAGAGTGGGTGAGTGACTTCCACCCGGGTTACACAGCAAGAAGCTCTCTGTGAGCAGTCAACTCCTTGGTGACCACCTACAGATCCCAACCCATGATGTTCCATTCATCTTTGCTCCGTGCATGTCAGAGTCTCTCTCAGTGGCTGGGGAAAGGCCCACATTTGGTTTCACAGTAGAAGTTTGGATCTTCCTGGGCATTACAAGTGTCCTCCACATCCCTTCCCCTCTCCCTCACACTGCCCACAGCTGACCAGAACCCTACGCCACAGGGAAATTCCAGTCCCTGCCTCCTCTGCTCTGCTCTGCTCTGGTGGGTGCTGTCATATACTGACGTCCCACCTCCACCCTCACAGTCAGTATTATTCTCACACTAGAGATGAGAACACTGAGGTTCAGAGAGGTCTAGTGACTTGTCTAAGATCACAATCCTGGTAACTCTAAAGGCCCCAAGCCCAATACTCTCAACTGCATTGGGGTGGGGGGTCATGCTCTCTTCCCACTCTCCTGAGGAATGGCTCCACAGCTGACATAAATCAAGTGCCGACACTGGATCAGGTTTGTCTCCTCCAATCCTCACAACACCCTTGGGAATAGTACTACTACTTGCCTTTGTCGATAGCCAGGAAAACAGGCCCGGATATATGAGTTACTTGTCCCAGGTCATGGAAGTATGAACTTGAGCCTGGTCCTGAGAGCCCCAGGCACTACCTGCCTGGAAGGAAAGCATGGATGGGAGAGTGCAGAAGGTATGGGTTTGAATCCCTGCTCCGCCACTGTCTAGCTGGTGAGGGCTCTCTCTCCACGGGGTCCTCAGTCAAGGGCTACCTTCTCCATGGTTGGGTTGTGTTGAGACCCGGGTTGTGTTGTGACATCTTACACGGCTTTATCTCATCCAGAGATAAAGCTTAATGTAGCCTGGCCCTGGGCACAGAGTAGGGGTTTGATTGACAGGAGTTCCTTTCTTTCTTTCTTTTTTTTTAAGTGTTTCCTTTTATTTTATTTTTTTAAAATATATTTTATTGATATTTTACAGAGAGGAAGGGAGAGAGATAAAGAGCTAGAAACATCGATGAGAGAGAAACATCGACCGGCTGCCTCTTGCACACCCCCTACCGGGGATGTGCCCGCAACCAAGGTACATGCCCTTGACCAGAATCGAACCTGGGACCTTTCAGTCCTCAGACCGACGCTCTACCATTGAGCCAAACCAGTTTCGGCGAGTTCCTTTCTTTCTTTTCTAGGCTTCAGCAGAGTCTTCTCTTCTCCTGACTATAAACCAAAAGACTAGCAGAACCTATTGCATCTCATGTTGCGAGGATTGAAGGAGTTAGTGCCAAGCCTGGCACAGTGTCAACACTTGATTTAGGTCGCCTGCGAAGCCACTTTCTTGGGAGAGTGGAAGAAGACATGGCTGTCCCCACTCATGCAGACCATGGAAGACCCTGGGGTCAGAGCTCAGAGCACATTCTGCTGGAGTTGAGCCAGGTCCTGTCTGGGACCCAGACAGCTTGCTCTTTCCAGCCTTCTTGTTTTTTCACCTTTAAAAACATGTAAGTTACAGTTGGCACACAATAGTATATTCGTTTCAGGTGTACAACCCCACGATCAGACTATTTATATGGCTTACGAAGTGATCATCCCGATAAATCTAGGACCCCTCTGACATCTTACACGGTTACTACAATATTATTGACTATATTCCCTAAGCTCCGTGGTTATTCTGTAACTACCAATTTGTACTTCTCAATCCCTTCACCTTTTCACCCATCCCTCCAACCCCTCTCCTACCCAGCAACCCAGTGAAAATGTTCTTTTTTCTTTTCTTTTTTTAATTTTATTGATTATGGTATCACATAATTATCCTCATTCCCCCCCCTTCCCATCCCAAACCCCTCCCCACATATGCCCCTCACCCCCACCCCTGTTGTCCATGGCCATTGGCTAGACCCATATGCATTTGGTTGATCCTTTGGTTGATCTTTGGTTGATCTCTCCCCCTTACCCTTACCCTCCCCTACTTTCCCTCTGAGATTTGATAGTCTGATCGCTGCTTCTCTTTCTCTGGGTCTGTTTTTGTTCATCACTTTATGTTGTTCATTATTTCCTCTAGATGTGTGAGATCATGTGATCCAAGAAGTACCCCTGTAAGAACCGAAACTGAGACAAGCCATAATGGTTATGCTGGGAGGCAAATGATGAAAATGTTTTCTGTATCTATGGGTCTGTTTCTGTTCTGCTTGCTCATTTTGTTTTTTAGATTCCACATATAAGTAAAATCAACTGACATTTGTCTTTGTCTGTCTGAGTTATTTCACTTAGCGATAATAACCTCTCGGTCCATCCATGTTGTTGCAGATGGCAAGTCTTCATTCTTTTTTATGGCTGAGTCACATCCATTATATATATGCACCACTTCTTTATCCACTTATCTATGGATGGACACTTAGGCTGCTTCCATAAATAATGGCTATTATAAGTAATGTTGCAATGAACATATGGATGCATATGTCTTTTTTATTTAGTATTTTGGGTTTCCTCAGATAAATAACTAGAAGTGGAATTGAATTGCTGGATTCTTCTTTATCTCTTGTCATAGCCTTTGTATTAAAGTCTGTTTTGTCTGATATAAGTATTGCCTCTTTTTTTTTTTTAATCCTGTTCATTGGGGCTTTGGGAGACACTGGACCCTATGGTTCCATCTCTGTTTTCCAGCCTTAGTTTTAATCTCCTTCCTCCCTACCCACCCTGGCTTCCCCCACCCCACCCACGCGCTCCCTAGCGCACTGCCCAGGGGTTCCACTATGGGAATGTCCGTCTGCCCACACCCCTACCTGCTTCCTGTGTTAATATTTGGCAGATTTTTTGAGTGGGTACATCTGTCTGAGTCACTTACACAGCATTGGGCTTCTCTTGGTCTCCTTCTTGTCCCCATCCTCCACCCCCAAGTTGATCTGATTCTTGCTCCAGACAACCCCACCCCACCCCCACCCTCTCCTCAGGGCCTCGGAAAGAGGGAAGTTTCTATTTCAAGCTCCCACTTTCTCTGAGCACCGACACTGAGCCAAGACCCTGTGCTAAGCACTTTCCATGCATTATCATTTCTTTTCTTTTTTTTTAAATAAATCTTTATTGTTCAGATTATTACAATTGTTTCTTCTACACACCCCCCACGCCCCCTCACTATAGTTCCCCTCCACCTGGTCCCCACTCCACCCTCTGCCCTTAGCTCATCTCCCTCCTCACCCCCCACACCCCCACACCCCCACTGACCTCATCCATAGGTATATGATTTTTGTCCACGCATTATCTTACTGGACTCCCACAACATCACTGTGTGGTCACGATTAGTTAGTAACTGCTTCCTCTTAGAGGCTCAGGGAGGTTCCGGAATTTGCTCCCAGTCAGATAACTTGTCTGGCTGACTCCAGTTCCCAGGCTTCTAAACACAGTCTTCCGTGTGTTATTAGGTTGGGAAGCAGAGGGAAGGACAGACAAGAGTCCTTACAGCTGGGACAGTGGTCTGCAAACTCATTAGACAACAGAGCCAAATAGCAACAGTACATTTGAAATTTCTTTTGAGAGCCAAATTTTTTAAACTTAAACTTCTTCTAATGCCACTTCTTCAAAATAGACTCGGCCAGGACGTGGTATTTTGTGGAAGAGCCACACTCGAGGGGCTAAAGAGCCACATGTGGCTCTCGAGCCGCAGTTTGCTGACCACTGAGCTGGGAGAATTTTTATGCCACCTCACTCATTCAACTTTTGGGTGGAAATTTGGTTTGTGAGCAAGCACCCACCTTGAGCACGAAAGGTGCTATGGGATTTTCCAGAGACCAAGAGGGCCACACTGCATGTGGGAGGGAGGAAGTGCAGGGGCCAGAGGGGTTCCCAGAGCCCAGGGGGTGGCTTGGGGAGGGCTTCCCAGTATTGGGGGGGGGAATATAATAATGGGGACTAGCTATGGTTATGGGAAATATTTATCATGCCCTGTTAACCATGATTGCCTTGTGTTGGTTAAAGAAAGGACCTTCTAACCTGGCTGGGAGTTGTATGTCCCCGGGACCTGGGAGTCTACCTCGGACTGGGAGTCCAACTTGGAGTGTGGTCCAGTCTTATTCAAGAACTGTCTATTATCAGGGGAAGATTAACAACCTCACTGCCCAAACAATGGAGTCCCACCCCAACCCGCACTGCCTACTTCCCCAAGCCCATAATCCCTCCTTCCCCTTGAAATCTTGGTCCTACCCAATATAAGCAGCTGGCTTATGGGGGGCTACAGAGCATATTTTTGTGGATGACTTGCTGCTCTCCCATGATGCCGCAGTATTGGAATAAACACGCTCATATGTGATCCAACCCTGTCCCTGCTTAATTGGCTCAAACAGTGACAGGCAGCCTGGACCCATTGTTTGTCTACTTTCACCAGCTCCCCCTCCCCCTGCCCCAGGTCTGGGCTGGACCCCTTGACAACAGTGCATGGGTTCAGAGAGGGCCCTGGGTAAAGGGGAGGAGGAGCCTGTTAAGGGTGGGGAGCACCAGAATCACCCCAGTAAAGGGTGATTTAATCACCCCAGTAAAGGGACCACACTCATCTGGGTATGGGGGTTGGGTTGTTAATGAATGCTGAGATTACTAAAATTCAGTCAGTCCGGGGTGGGGCCCAAGTTCCCAGGTATGTGTTTGCCTAATAACCAGAACAGGGACATTTAAGTGTTCAAAACCCTTGCCAATGAACTGCTTTTCTTACTCCCACTAAGGCAGTGGTCAGCAAACTCATTAGGCAACAGAGCCAAATATCAACAGGTCAACGATTGAAATTCCTTTTGGGAGCCAATTTTTTTAAAAACTTAAACTTCTTCTAATGCCACTTCTTCAACATAGACTCGGCCAGGAAGTGGTATTTTGTGGAAGAGCCACATTCAAGGGGCCAAAGAGCCGCATGTGGCTGGCGAGCTGCAGTTTGCCGACCACTGTCTAAGGGATGGAGAACGTGAGTGACCTGGCAACTCATTTGTTTCACTGACTCTAAGAGACTCTAGTCAGACTGGCTCCTCCTTCAAGGACTAAGAATAGAACGGGCATGAAGCATCAATCCACAAATTAGTAAAGTTTGCTCGGAGGTGTATACCAGCACACACACACACACACACACACACACACACACACACACACACCCCTCTATGGTGGAGACCAACTGCCTGAATTCTTTCAATATGAATCATCTCCAGGTGTCAGGCTCTCTTATTTTTATTTGTTTTGGGGGGCTGTCGTTGTTTTGGGGTTTTGTTTTCGGTGAGAATGAGCTGACTCCCATATAGCCTGCCTGTGTGGTTTCTGCTGTCACCAGGAATCATCCCTCAGCAAAGTGACAGCATGCACTTGCTGGTGACGCTGCAGAGGAGCCAGGCTGTGTGGTCTCAGGCTTGTCATCCATCCCCAGCCCTGCCTGGGTGAGCTGGGTGCTGAGAGCATGCAGGCGAATGAGAGGAAACGCCGGGTGTTTGATGAGGCCTTTGCAACACTTAACGGTTGAAAAACAATAAACAACAAGCAAAAAAAAACAAACAAAACACACACAGAGAGGGGTGCCAGAACCAGTTTGGCTCAGTGGATAGAGCGTCGGTCTGAGGACTGAAAGGTCCCAGGTCCTATTCCGGTCAAGGGCATGTACATTGGTTGAGGGCACATCCCCGGTGCGAGGTGTGCAGGAGGCAGCTGGTCGATGTTTCTCATCAATGTTTCTAGCTCTCTATCCCTCTCCCATCCTCTCTGTGAAAAACCAATAAAATATTTTTTTTTAAACAAAACAAAAAAACAGAGAGGGGGACTTACTTGACCAGATACCCTGACGTGTTCTGAGTTCTGCGTCACTGAGACAATGGAAAAGGTGAGCAATGGCATGAAACAAGAAAGCCCGGAAACAGAACCACATATGGAAGAAGCCGGGGTATGTAATTACCTGTCATGTCAATGGGGAGAGGCGACACTTCAAAAATTAGGTCTGTGAAAATGGCAGTCCATATGGCAGAAAAGATTCCATTGGATCCTTACATGACACCATATCCAAAAATAACACCAGATGCAAAAATAAGCTAGGAATTGGAGGACATATTACATGCACATACTAACAAAGGATTAGTGTAAGAATGTATCAAAAGCTTCTTCTGTGGGAGCCTCTAGTCTCTCCTTAAAATATTTTTATATTGGTTTCAGAGAGGAAAGGAGAAGAGGAGAGTGATAGAAACATCAATGATGAGAGAGAATCATTGATTGGCTGCCTCCTGCACACCCCCTCCTGAGGACTGAGCCTGCAACTCCTGGGCATATGCCCTGACTTGAAATTGAATTGGTGACCTCTTGGTTCCTGGGTCGATGCTCAGCCACTGAACCACACCAGCTGGGCCTATGGTCTTATTTAAAACTAAAGGCTTGATGCACAAAATTCATGCACGGGTAGGGTCCCTAGGCCTGGTCAGTAATCAGGGCCGATCGGGGCCTTCTGGCTGCCAGCCAGGGCTTTCCTTCATTCCACACCACCCCCTGGTGGTCAGTGCTCATCATAGCGAGTGATTGGTCTCTGGGTCAAACTCCCACAGGGACAATTTGCATATTAGGCTTTTATATGTATATATAAATGATTCGGAATATATTTCTCTACATCATTGGCTTTGGGCATGGCCATGTAACTTTCTTGAGCCAATAGAATGTGAGCAGATGTGACATGTGCCCAGCAGAAGTGTTAAAAGCACTGCAAGTGTCTGCCAATCCTCTTCCTCCTGGACCCTCGGCCATTCTGTTAGTCTGGGCCCGGGAGGGGGAAAACATGGGGCCAGGACTCGACCCACAGATTGAGGCAGAAATGCAGTTGACCTGCAGGCTTGAGAGCAAAAAAGAAATGTTTCTTTCATGTGCCATTGATATTTTTTTTTGTTTGTTTGCTTGCTCCTGCAGCAAGGGCTGACCAATATGGAAACTAGTATCTTGAAGAGGGGCACTGTGCTAACCAAAGAATAAAATGTGTGGTTTTGGCTTTGGGGCTAAGTGCCAGACAGCAAGGACGTTACCACAGGGGCCGGAAGAAATGGCAGCCTGTGCTACACCGTCGTGAAGCAATTGGTAAAACAGTCATGTGATCATTAAGAAGGCATAAAATATACCTACTGAATTTACGGCTTTGGGAGAAGTAGTTTTGAAACAGAATATTGGTAGTGCGAGTTAGTTGTTACTAACTCCATTTCATAAGGCACAAAAAAGTGATGAGGGCAGATAAAAACTGGCTCCTTTGCAAGCATAGTAACTGGAAGGGAACATAGAAAGTCTAGAAATCCTGGGGTTTACTGTGTTGAAAGGAACAATAATCTCTCATTTTCAACCTCTATGGACTATAAAATAGTCTCAAAATAGGGCATAGCTTTAGAGGCAAAGCTTAAAACGTAAGGCATGGCTATGAGCATCAGCCTTAAGGTCAAGACCAAGTCAAAGCTCTGAAGAGATTAAGACAGTCCCAGGGAATCCTGTTCGCAGGACAAAATGACTCATGGAGAGGCAATTTGATGTCATAAAGCCCAGCAATGCCAAAGTACTTGAAATTATATGGAGACAGAGAGAGAGAGAGAGAGAGAGAGAGAGAGAGAGAGAGAGAGAGAGAGAAGAGGGCATGTCTCAGAGCGTACAGTGAATTTAGCTACGGACACTTCAAAAAAGTTGTTGAGAGAGTGTATTGCCCAAAGTGAGCCAGTCTAGATTAAATTAGGCTGACTTTTCAGGACATAAAATGACCTTGAGCCCCAGCATCTACAGGTGGAAAGCGGGCTGCTGATATTGATAAGACAAACAAAAACACACAGAAGAAATAATGGCAAAAACCTGGAACAGATATTTTGGAGAAGAGGAGGCCCTGTGGTTGGTAGGCCAGTGAAGAAATGTGTAGCCACATTAGGGGTCAGGGAAACCCAAATCCAATGAGGAAGATATCTTAATTCAAAACAACGTGGTTAGAAAAAAAAAAGGAAACACGGATAATACCAAGTGTCGGAGGAACTGTGGATCGACAGGGTCTGTAGGCATTGCTGGTGTTCTTATGCATCTACTTTGGAAAAGGAGTGGAACTAACTCTTAACAGTGAATTTCTTAAGCCAGCAATTTCACAGATTTACTTACACCTAATAGAAGTCTTGCTAATACAAAAATGGTCATCACTGCACTGTTTACGATGACAGAAATCTGGAGAAAAACTCAAATGCCCACCAAGAGGGAGTGGATGAATAAACTAGTAGTATACTTACCCGATGAAATATCACACAGCAGTTAAAACAATGAATTGCAGTGACACTCAGTGATATGGATGTATATTTAATATATATATATATATATATATATATATATATATATATATATATATATTCTATTGGGTAAAATAGCAAGTCCCTACAGTTATAAACAGCATGATGCCCTTTTAATAATGTAAAAATACATACGTTTTAGAAATACATGAATTCAGGGTGTTGGGTACGTTGGGTTGGAAGAGTTGGGTTGGGGTGGAAGGAAACGACATTAGAAGTAGGTTATTGTCCAGGCGCTAGCTTTTGTTTTGAGTGATTATTCACATGCATCGATGGCATTATTAAAAAGAACTGGAACTTTTAAAAACAGATTGTTTTGATTGTGTGTGTTTTTTTAAAGTCATAAACTATGAGAGTTATGAATTCTTAGAAGTTGGTTCGTTCTACTCCCTTTCTTCCCAAATAGAGAAAACTGAAGCCCAGATCAGACCCAAGATACCCAGTTCCTGAGTGGCTCCATCCAGCTGCTCTTGTCTCAGTGCAGACATAGACCAACCACAACGTCACTCTTTCTCTTCTCTCCCTCACACCTAACCCATGTCAGTTCTGTCACAACACGGGTCCGTTCCCTTGGCACACCCTCGGCACACCCCGTGCTGGCAGAAGCTGCCCTCTTTCCTGCCTGCCCTTCTGCTATGGACGTCTCCATTCCCTGTGGCTATTTCTCAGCTGCCTTCCCAATGCCCTTGGGTTAAAATTAAAGCTCATCATGGTCTGCCAGGCTTCACATGAGCTTTCTAATTGGCACAGCCATTGCTAGCGTGTACAGGGAGACCGGTGTTGTGTTTTTGGAGCAGCTGATTCTCTTCCGTGGGTTTAATCTGCTTCCAACAACTTCGAAATGGTCACAATTGCTCTGCTAATTACAATCCCGATAAACTCTCCATGAAAGCCTGTCTTCGAAGTACCTCCAGCCCAATAACACTGTTAGAAGGAATTGTCTACGGTTGAAAGTAAGAAAACCACGTGTATTTAATAACAGTCTTCCATTTAACTTGCCTTTCCATTGATGCACCTGAATCAGTAAAGCCAGACTGCATTTACCTGTGCACTTACGTACAGGGGGCGATGTTGACAAGGCTTGCCCCTGGACATACAGATGCGGAGGCCAGAGAGAAAGGTTCCGTGTGCTGTCCTTCGGAGAAAGCTCATGTCTTAGGTGGCCTGGTCCATCCACTGTTCACCTGGCCTGGACCCGCTTCAGCAAGGGACTAGCAGTTTTTTAGCCACAGGACCTGGCCAATTTTTTTTAAAATGTATTTTATTGATTTTTTTACAGAGAGGAAGGGAGAGGGCTAGAAGAGCTAGAAACGTCGATGAGAGAGAAACATCGACCAGCTGCCTCCCGCACACCCCCTACTGGGGATGTGCCCGCAACCAAGGTACATGCTCTTGACAGGAATCGAACCCGGGACCCTTCACTCGGCAGGCCGACGCTCTATCCACTGAGCCAAACCGGTTTCGGCGAGGAGCTGGCCAATTTAGATAACCTCTTCAGTGCGGCTGTAAAGCTGCCTCGGACATAGCAAGAGGGCAGGAGGAAACACAGACCTCTCAGAAACCACGAATAAGGAGCCAGGCATGTGCTCCACTCCTTCACACACATGATACATCCGTGTTATTTCCCAACTGTCCTGAGAGTCCGAGACGAGGCCTCAGAGGTTCGGGAAGGTGGTCGGTGCTGGCCAGGTGCTAAGTGTCACTGTGGATTAAAATGCGGGTGCCTGGACCCCAAGTCCAGTGCTTGCCCCACTAACAGGGGTGGGAACCTTTCTTCTGTCAAGGAGACATTTGGGTATTTATAGCATCATTTGCAGGCCATACAAAATGACCAACTTAAAGATTAGCCTGCTCAGATCAACCAAAGGACTTCTATGCATGCATATAAGCCTGATCAATGGACACAGAAAACAGGGGGGTGGGGCCATGAAGGGAGGATCGGGAGTGATGGGGGAATAAGGACACATGTGTCATACTTTAATCAATACAGAAATTTAAAAATTATTTTAAAAAGAAATCATTAGAAAACGGCTTTTCTGGTCCAGCAGCTTGAATCTAATCCATTATTAAAATAAATGAGCCTTAGCCCCTTCCCCAGCCAGCAGACCGCAAATGGAGCAGCAGCAGCAGCAGAATCTCAAGCGGCCGATGGAGAGCACATGTGGCCCTACTGCCAAGGGGCACGAAAGGGAGATTGGACAGCACAGGGCAACCAAGGTACGTGCCCTTGACCGGAATCGAACCAGGGACCTTTCAGTCCGCAGACCGACGCTCTATCCACTGAGCCAAACCAGTTTAGGCTAGAACTGGTTTTAACCTTTAGCTGCAGCCACTGTGCTGCCACGTGTGTATGTATATGACGTTGTATATGGCACATACCCGTGAGTCCCCACAGTTTGGTCCCCCTCCCAGCTCCCCCTGACGAGTTAACAGGTTGGTGACCTGCACAGAGAGACAGCTATTTAATCTCTTGCCAGAAATCCCCCCTCTTGGCGCGATGCTGTACGGGTCTCTGCAAAAAGTCCTTGCTCTCTCAGCAGCCAATCAACTTATAGTTTATTTTTTACTGGGTTTTTATTTTGTTTTGTTTTCTTTCTAATCGAGGTGTGAAAAAGTTCTAGGTTCAGTTGAAGTTCCTGATGAAGAAACACAATTGAGATTTTTTTCAGTGATAAAATCTGCATATTTGTATTTCAAACAATGTAGCTAAAACATGATGTAAATTCCTCCTTTTTTCCTTTTTTGGCTTAATGAATGTCATTTTTTCAGTATGAAATCTTTATACTATATGTTCCATGTGTTAAGAATAAATGTAGCCAAAACCGGTTAGGCTCAGTGGATAGAGCATCAGCCTGTGGACTGAAAGGTCCCAGGTTCGATTCCCATCAAGGGCATGTACCTTGGTTGCAGGCACATCCCCAGTAGGGGGTATACAAGAGGCAGCTGATTGATGATTCTCTCTCATCAATGTTTCTAGCTCTCTATTCCTCTCTCTTCCACGCTGTAAAAAATCAATAAAATATATTTTTTAAAAGAAAGAAAGAATAAATGTACATTAAATCTTGGTAAAAATAATAAAATAAAATAAAAAATTAGCCTTGCCCCTGTGAAAAAAATAAAAATAAATTAGCCTGCTCTATTTGGTCAAGCATTTAACTAATTCACCCTTTAATGCCTTGTCAGACCAAATGATTTTTCGGGCCTTATAAGGCCAGCAGACAGACATTCTCCACCCCTGCACCAGAGGATAGAGGTGACGGCCAGGAGACCCAAATGTCAGCGTGTCCGAGGCCTGGCCCCAGTTCTGAGGAGTGAGCCCAGCTCCGGTTCTGAAGGGTGATCTGTGTACGCTCAGAGCACTCTCTGTGGCCTGATCAGCTCACTCTGCAGCCCAGGACACGCATGGTGATGGTGGCATCTCTCGGTGTAGGCCAGCCGTGGGCAAACTACGGCCCGCGGGCCGGATCCAGCCCGCTCGGCTGTTCTATCCGGCCCGCGGAGCCCAAAGAGCGGAGGGTTCTCTTGCTCTCCCCTCCGCTCCTCCACCAGCAGCCCAGGATGAGAGTGCCAGCATGGTCAGGTTGCTTTTGTTCCGGCCCTCCGGTCCAGTTTAAGAACCCATTGTGGCCCTCGAGTCAAAAAGTTTGCCCACCCCTGGTGTAGGCCAACTCTGAACTGAGCCCGGGAACCCAGCCTGAGAGAAAGGTACCCTTTCCCAGGCCAACTGGGTGCCCAGGGCTGTGGGAACACAGTGTACTGGGAAATGGGCTGTGGGTCGTGGTGGCACCCGGGCTGTCCATCGGCCTCCCCAGAGAGAGAAGGGCTCCTTGGGGGACTTTCCCAGCGGGCTGTGGGCATGATCTGAATCATGGTGTCCCATTGGGTTTGGTGGGCATACGTTGGAGTCAGATTGCTGCCACTTCCTGCCCCTGATCTGTAGGGCGGAAAGGCTGGGGTGCTCGTCCCACCACTTCCTGCAGAGTTGTCCCCGTGCCCTGCCCTCCAGATGGTGGTGGGCATCCTCCAGGGCTTCCCGGCATCCTCGGGGCCCGGCATGCCCACCTTCTCCATCGTGGTCGCTGGGGCCCCACGTGGCAGCTCACTTTTCCTTTCTGGGCCTCCTGCTCCTCATCGCTCAAGTGAGATGGCCCACCCCAATTCTTCCTAGGGTTGCTTCCTGCTCGTGGGAAATGGGGCTCGGCTGGTGTGGCTCAGAGGCTGAGGATCAACCTGTGAACCAGGAGGTCATGGTTTGATTCCTGGTCAGGGCACATGCCTGGGTTGCAGGCTCCCAAGAAGAGGGTGTGCAGGAAGAAACTGATCAAATATTCTCTTTCATCACTGATGTTTCTATGTTTCTATCTATCTCCTCTCTCCTCTCTCTCTCAAATATGGCCTTCCACTGCCAAGAGAGAGCGGAAAAAAAAAAAAAAAAAAACCTGCCAAGAGAGTCCAGTCCAGGGGTGGGCAAACTTTTTGACTCGAGGGCCACAATGGGTTCTTACACTGGACCAGAGGGCCGGAACAAAAGCAACCTGACCATGCTGGCACTCTCATCTTGGGCTGCTGGTGAAGGAGCGGAGGGGAGAGCAAGAGAACCCTCTGCTCTTTCGGCTCCGAGGGCCAGACCTGCCCGCGGGCCATAGTTTGCCCACGGCTGGTCCAGTCCCCAGGCCTGAGCTTGATAACCAGGATTTTGTGAGGCCTGGCCCACAGCCTCGTCCCTTGGCTCCATGTTGAGCCACAGGCCTGCAGGCAAGTGAGGGATGTGGCCCACCAGGCAATATAACGCTAAGGAGCAAGTCCAATTCACTGTGTGTGTGTGTGGGGGGGGGGGGGGGGGGGGAGGAGCCCAGGAGAGCCAGCCTGCAGTTAGTCAGCCCGATGAGGCTGGAAGGAGCATCCCAGGCAGGCAGAAGGGAGAGGGAGTTCCCCCATGTGAGGCTGCATTGGGTAGGGCTGTGTAAGCGGAGGCATTTGTCCGTCCTCTCTGGCCCAGGGGGCTGGTTGTTGTCAGCTTAGTTCAGAGGCCGTGTCCACGCACGGAAGAGCTGATGCCCATCACGCTGTGACTTCCTCTGGGCATCTGAAGGTTTGCTGTTGCTACAAAGGATGCTTAATGCCCCCTTCGCGGTGTCGAAAACCTTTGTACGGGGGCTTCCTCGCTCTCAAACATCTAAGAAAAGGGTTGTTGCCAAAACCAGTTTGGCTCAGTGGTAGAGCGTCGGTCTTCGGACTGAAGGGTCCCGGGTTCGATTCCGGTCAGGGGCATGTACCTTGGTTGCGGGCACATCCCCAGCAGGGGGTGTGCAGGAGGCAGCTGGTCGGTGTTTCTCTCTCATCGACATTTCTAGCTCTCTATCTCTCTCCCTTCGTCTCTGTAAAATATCAAT